>CM075854.1:108902258-109409758 GCA_037975125.1 Latrodectus hesperus | reverse complement strand
CCAGAACGACTTCTTGGATTGTTTCTGCACCCATAAGCAAAAAATAATATGAAATCCCCAAAGGAAAAGAAAATAAACATTTAAAAAGGATCTGAATAAAAATAATAAAGTAAAACTTAAAATTTCTTTGCAGTTATTTACCATTATGAAGATAAGCAAAAGATAGCGTGTACAGACTACTTATAAAAAATTGTTATAGCATGTTTAGAAAAAAGAAATATAGTATTTCTTATCAACGAGAAAGCGAAATGTTACTATCTAATTTAATCCAACATGAATCCTTAATTTATGATTTATGGTTACACTTTAAAATATTTTTGTTCAAATGCGTGCAAAATTAGCATTTACGACTGCTTAAAAGGAAAAAAGAACTTTTGAATGAACATTGTTTATTTTTTTGGAAAATTTATTACTGTGCAGCCAAATTTTCTGTTCAAGGAAGAAGTTTTATTTAAAAAAATATGTAATTTAAAATAATGAGACCATTTTTCAAATAATTGATGTTTATTGCTTGAGTGAAGTTACTAATCTACATTAAAAATGGATGTCAAAATATTTAGAAACGGTGTCTAATTATATATGAGAAAAATGAAGATGAAATATATACCATTGCAAAAAATTTGAAATTAAGAATAATTTTTAAGAAACTCTTTTTTTAACCACTTAAAATTAACAAAACTAATATTATGTAATTTAATTTTATAATTTTCAGTTATGAGTAATCGATTGCAGTATTTAAATTTGTGAGATTAATTACAACTCAAAAACATAAATAACTATTTTATTTTTGAGTTTTTCATTGTTATACACAAATAATATAGAAAACATGTAATTTAATTAATAAATAGAGTAGATTTTATAAATATGTTAATTTATTAATGCAGTCCATTCTCTTTATACTGTACGTTCTTATTTAAACAAAGAAAACGAATTTAGTATTTTTCGTCACAAAAAAATAAACCCGATATATAATTTAGGACATGTCTTAAAAAATGAATAAAAAGTTCTTGTAATTATTTTCGATATTTGTGTTTCTCACTAGATTTCCTTAATTTTTATGGTTGTGAAAAAGTTTCAAGCCTATTCAGTTGGAACTCTTCTCTTTCTCAGGGCATTGTCGCCATGTTGGCTACTTTGGCTACTTTCAAGAGAAGTTGGCAACATCACTTCGTCCCAGTAGACTTTTTTATGTCACTGTTGCTGGGGCATTGCCAAATATCATTGTTTATTTTTTTGTGCTTTGAGTTCGACTTTAAGGAAACAATAAAAATGGTGAAAGTATATCTAGAGTGGGCTTTAGAAGACTTTTTACGGCACAGATAAAGGTGACAACTTCCACCTCTTTTACTTGAAGGATTGTTTTCTTTTTGGATTTTTGTTGTATCATACGAAAGAATTTAAATGATATGAAATTGTTTATACTCCAATCAACAACTAATGATTTTCGAAACAAGCACCACAAGTTCCTGCTATTTTCATGTTCCATTTTTCTTAAGAATTATAGTTTTTACGCTTACTGTTAAAGTAAATTAAAAGATTAGGGAACTCTAAAAAGCTTATTTTCAGAGTTTCTTCTAAAAGGTTTCGAATATTATATTATGTATACTTTTATGTTTTATTTAGATACTAGCGTTCCATTCCAAAATAAATTTTTATCTCCAATAAATTTTTTTTAAGAATTCAAATTTCAGTATAGTTTCTGAGATCATAACTTTTATTCTATTTAAATGAAGGACTAATTTTATGCATAAATCATTGTATAATTAACCTAACCGTAAAAGCTTCAGAAATAAAAAGTACTTATATGGAGTAAAATGTGTTTTCTGCTAATATAAGGAAGAGAGAGAAAGAGAGTAATAAAGTAATTTTTATTTATTTTGTGACATTTTACGAACTAATGAAATACAATCGATATTGTATGTGCGTGTGTGATATTTTATTATTAATTTTAATTAAATAACTAAAAGTTAAAATAAATTATAATAGTTGAAAATCAACAGCTTAAAGACAAATGCAATTTAAGCATAAATAATGTTATTACAATATTAATGGTATTAAAAAAAATTCCAAAAATATCGTGCTACATTACGAAATAACCGTAAAATATTTTGATTGCATCAATTTTTTTTTATTTTAAAATGCACTAATGAAAAGTAATTAAGTTAAAAATTAATCACTTTTTTAAAACAATGGTATTTTTTAATGAAAAAACATGCACATCTTTCAAAACACCAACGAATATTAAAAAATTTGTTTGTTAAACATTTTCTTGTTTAATAATTTATAATTAAATGAAAGAAGTATTTTGAAAATATAGTATACAAATACTTTCATTATTCATTATGTTCATTTTCTTCTACATATATGCATCACTAATTTTCTATGATAAACTTCCACAAATCAAAATTATTGTAAGGTCCTAATTATAATTTCATGAGTACAACGGGATTGTTTTCCAGTAAATTTTAATACACTGATCAGAATATTAAGAAAATTGCAAACTTTATTAAACTACAATTAATTCAGGAATAATATTTCTCACATCTGAAAGGTACTAAAATGAAAATTTTCTGGTTCTATCATATTAATCTGCTGATATCATGTTTTTTAAGACTATGTTAGTTCGTTACGTAAATGTAATAAATCTTTTGAATTTCACAATTCGAAATTATTTAATATAGCTTTATAAAATAATTTGGTAAAGTTATTTCGGTATTAAATGTTTATAAAGCATCTACTAGAACCATTTTCAAGCATCAAATATGAATAAATTCATGTTAAATTATTTTTAGAATGAAATAAATGTTACCCATATTTTTGATAAAAGTACTAAACTTATATATACACAGAATACAAAACATCAGATAATATGCACAATTAATACTCAAGTCAAACTTACAAATACACCCTTCTTGAAGCAAATAATAGAATTTTTTAATTTTTATTAAAAATGAGACCGAAAATCGAGAATAGAACAGTGTGTTTTACAAAATGTATTCCTCAAACAATGCTCTAAAAGTTGAAGAGTATTTCTTAGAATTTTTTGATGTTAAACATGAACATTACAAAAAATATAACTGAAAAATGTGATTATTTGTTTCATGTTGAAAACACAGCGAATGTTTGATTTCTTATCTGAAAATATATTTTGACTAAATAACTGTTTTGAATGTACATATTCTTTTTATATTACTTGAAAACTGTAATAAATAACACTCACGAATTTTAAAATGTATATTTAAAATTTGTGTTATAAGTAGAAACAATGTTTCTTTTTATATATTTTATACATTATTTTATATTATTTATTATTATATATATATATTTATAATTTATATATTATAATCCATACAGGAAAACTGCTAATAGTCAATTTATATGTATCATAAGAAACGATTATTTTTCAGATAATGGGAACCAGGTTGAAGTTTTTTTATTTACACATTTTTTTCTATTTATTTATTTTTTTGAAAAAATCCCAAATTAATTTTTAAAGTGTTATTTTTTTTTTGCTTAGACAGTTTAAGAACTGTTATTTTTCGGAAGCCTCTTCAAGAAAAGGACAGGTACAAGCTCCATATTTCAAACTCAAACTTTGAAACATATTGTATTATATTTTGTATAATTCAATACATTTCAAAAGAGGTAAATATCGTAATTTACTAAAACGTAAACTTAAAATTCTTTTTCTTTTTAAAATGAAATTAGTTGATTTGAATTAAAAAAATGAATTCATGCTATAAAGTTTGTTTCTTAATTAACAGAACTTATTTTTTTTAACGAATGACTTGTTTTTACATTCCCTTATACTCAGTAATAAACACTTTTCTTCTGTTTAAGTGCGCACTGTTCCACTAATTTTAAACCACAGTCCCCTTTGCACAGTTCTTGACTGATTTTTCCCTGCTGACCAATCAAACGCTTTTTAACATTCTCCACTACAATAAACGTAGATAATTAATCGTTCCATATGTCGTAAGATAAAAACAAGCGTGTGGATCTTGAAAATCCTACGACTCTCAAGGGACAAACATAGCAGAAAAAGAAATAGAGACAATGGAATGATTTTCGCTTCTGTTTTTATTTTATGTTTTTTTATAAAGTGACTCGACATCTTTAAGCCTCTAATTATAAGCATAATATAATCGGATCGAACTTTAGGTGAATAATGAGAATCTAAAAATAGTTATTTTTGAAGTAAGGGGTAAAGGTATAATAATTAAACAAAAAATGTTTTTTATAAAACAATTAGTTTTTTGAACTTCGAATTAAAAGTTACCTGAATGCTCTAATTAACCCATTTCCTATCATTGCTATTAATTTAATTGTTCGATTTGCTTAATAATAAAAATTCAATCCTTAACACTGTTATTTACACTATACCCAAATAAATTACGGTAATTAAAATGAATATAAGGATTGTGTTTTATAATTTATTTAAAAGATTCTCATTTGGAATGAATAAATTATGATTTGAGAGAAAGCATAAAATTAAAAGAATATGATATACCACTTGTTTGTTTTATGGTATTTGTTGACTTCTAAATTCCGCGAAAATAATGTGAAACGCGAATTTCATAGTAATGTATGCATGTACAAATACGTAAGGCATTTATTCAAAATGGTTGAAAATAATGCAAAAAGTGCCAATTTTGATTATAAAACAATAAGAGACACAAAAACTGATGTTTCCTTTTATTGCTTTTGAATGAAATTCGTAGGAAATACTATAGAATATTATTCGCTTGGGAGCATTGTTTGCCTTAGGCAGAAGTCCCTTTCTTCTTATTTCGAAACATGGAGCTTGCGGTTGAAATTATGATCACTCATGTTATTATAACTGTTGAAAGGGCTCTTCTCTCTCAAGTATTGAACCACTTTTCTTAGCATTAACTTGGGTACACAGCAGTACAAGTGAGCCACGGACAGTACCTGAGGTTAGCGAGATTGAAATACTCGCCAATCACTAAGTGCTTCGTAATTTTGAATCACTTTCAGATGACGATGTCGACACCTGAGCTGGCAGAATCAATTCCACATCTACACCATACCAACAGAAGGACTTAAGACATCTCAAATTAAACAACTATTACAGAAAAATGACAAAAAGAATTGAATTGATATTGTTAAAGTACAGTTTAAAATTCATATGAATATCTCGGTACGAGTGACTAAGATTTCAATAAATTTTAACCTAAAATCATTAATGATTTTGTTATTAAATATGAAATTTTTTTGTAACAAATATTTGTTGCTTGTTTGTTTGTAATGTTGCTTAAGGAGTGATGGAAAATAACTTGATTATGATTAACAAGCAACCTAGGTCAGGGATGGGGAACCAATGGCACGCGTGCCACAAGTGGCACGTTTGAAAAGTTTGATGGCACGCACAAAAACAATTTTTTTATAAATTATCTTTTTTGACAGAAATTGAATTAAAAATTATTAATCTACACCTAATTTATAATTTATGATATACATTTGTAGCAAATTTGTAGTAATATAAATTTTATAAATTAAATTTAAAAGTCCTTGAGTGGTTAAATTTTAGGGAATTAGAAATGAAATTAGTTAAATTTCAGTCAAGTACCAAATGGAACCAAAATTTTGTTGATTTAAGAAATAATTTAGAAGTTACTAAAAGCAATCAATTATTGGATAAAATAAACAAAATTGCATACGATGAAATTCTAGCTACGTGGAATTCAATTCGTGGCACGTTTAATTGCTTAAAAATATTAAAGGCGATTTTATCAATATTTTCATCGACGTGGGCATGTGAATCTCTATTTTTAGAATTAAATTTTATAAAAAATAAATATAGGAATAGAATGACGGATGAGTCGAGCTCTGCATGCGTATTGTTAAAATTAACTAAATGTGAACCAGATTTTAAATCTTCATCATCTTGTGTACAGCAACAGAAATCACATTAAAAAATTTGTTTTTAACGTAAATTCTATTTTTAGCATATTGCTTTTTGTAAAACATTAATTAATAAAAAATTGTTTAAAGAAGAATTACTTTTATTTGTTTATTTAATTATACTTACTTATAGTTTCACCACGCTAACATTTCGAATGAAATTTCATCGTGGCACGTTACTTATTAAAAAATTTTTTATGACTTTGTAGCGTTGACATCAAAAAAGGTTCACCATCCCTGACCTAGGTGAATTAATGGCCATATGTGAGTCCCGGTTAACGGGGTGTTTGGTACTAGCCCATCACCAAGTGCCTTGTAATTTTGAGCCATGTTCAAGTGACGAGGTCACATCTGAGCTGGCACTCTCCACTCTACATCAATGCTAATAAATTAACATATCAGAGGAAGGACCTTGGACGTAACATACTAACGTGGACACGTCCTAAGCCCTGGAGCTTCAGCAACCCGGTGAAGTCACAGCAAACTTAACATATACTAAAATTTAACAGAAACTTATTGTTGGAGAGAAGATAATTTTCTTTATGATAGATAATTACCAATATGTTAATCATGTATGCCTTTATTAAATTTTTTCACATTTGCACTCGATTCTTAAAGGAAAACCCATCATTGCATTTGTTTATTTACAGTATGATGTAAATAACACTCAATTATTCGGAAGCAATACTGTCATTACACCATAATTGCCAAGTATAATAAAATGATTTACCAATAAATAAATTAAAATATTTATTAATAATGGACAACTGAATATAAAAAAAACATTGTATGCCAAAATGTCAAATTAATAAACATTTGTGTCATAAATCATAATTGAGAGAAGCTGCAAGTTAAAAACAGTTATAAATGTTCCAGGTTTAGCTTGGAATTTTTTTATCCTGTAAACCAATCCTTAAGATTGTCGACTATTAAACTGAGATGAGATTCTTAGTTCAATTCTAATTCAATTCTTAGTTCAATTTTTGTTAATTAATTATGAACAAATAGATCATGCTTTATAGTTTAAAAAATATAAATGCT
This sequence comes from Latrodectus hesperus, assembly GCA_037975125.1. Taxonomy (NCBI): domain Eukaryota; kingdom Metazoa; phylum Arthropoda; class Arachnida; order Araneae; family Theridiidae; genus Latrodectus; species Latrodectus hesperus. The sequence goes on along the minus strand of CM075854.1, from coordinate 109,402,792 downwards.
TTTCACAAATGTTTGGGTGTGGTAGAAAGTTATGATAGGTTTTTTTTTCTTTGAATATGTTTTGAAACACTTTCATTCAAATTTGCAAGACTATACTGTTATCATATTATAGATGAAATCAAATATATGTTTAAAAATATTAATTTAAAACACATTTCATTTCCTTAAACATATTATCCAATTAACTATACAGACATTGGTTATGTTCTGAACTAAGTAGCATGTTGTAAGAATTTTACACTAAAAATAGTTTGATTACAATCCTTTCTGAATTTAAATATTTATATTTAATTGGTAAATAATGAATTAGTAATATGAACAGCCATGAACTTTACTTTTTTCAGTTAAGCTATAAAACTCGACTTCAGGTTTTCAAATGAATTTTCTCTATAATATTAAATAAACTATTTAACATATAAAACGCACAATTATAAACAATAAATGAACAATTTTATTGATGTTTCTTTAATAGATATTAATGCAAATTACACACTAAAAAATTTATTCACTTTTTGGAAAATTAATTATATGCTTCTCACCTTATTATTTACATGGCTCAAACATTAACTGATTTCAGACAGCTTATTAAACATAAAATTCATGAAATCATTATCGTACCAATCATAACTTGTGGTGACTGATATTTTAAAAAATAATCAAAAATTTGTGTTAACTTTAGAACTTAAAAATATGATGACAACTTAAATTGTTGTCTATAACAATGGAAGTAATTATAAAATAAGATAAAATTTCAAAAATTAAATATTAAATAGAAAGAATTTTACAAATTTTTGGGCTAGTTTATAAGAAATTTAAAATTACCATTATGTTTAAATTTTCAAAGTCGATTTCGAAACATTATATTCTGAAAAGTAGGCAAGAAAACTAGGCCAAAAACTAGGAGACAAGACCAAAGAATAAAAAGGCTCGACAGGCAGACAAAGAACGTTAATGTGAAAGTAATAATAATACAAAATATGAGATTTTGTAACTTAGTCAGAAATGTGGTTGGAAAAAATCAGAAATCAAACATTCATTAAAGATTAAAACCGAGTTGGGAGAAAAAATTTACAGTAATATTGAATATAAAAATATTGAAAATAATCATGAAACCAAATACAGGGATTTTAATTCTTCAAATAATATTTGAAATAATTCTGGGCTAAATAATGCATTTTATTTTACATAATTTTAATTACATTTATCACACGTAGCAAAATTCGAACTACTTATCATGCTGTAATTTTAAAAGGTATATCGATATGAGCCTAGATAATTTTACTTTAATATTTTCAAATTTGAAAAAAATAAATATATTAAGAATCTTAGAAAATAGGACATATTTAAATAGAAACAAAGTTTATGAAAATGATGCGTATAGCTTTAAATGATATATAACTGCGAAAGAATTCTCAATGAAATTTATGTAAATATTTGTTTTAAATTTTTTTAAAATATATAAGTAAAAACAATTTTCTCATTTATTATTTTATTATTTTGGTAATTTATTTTTTGAAGAACGGTGTATAATAATAAAGATTTAAATTTTATTTTTTTATTAATTTTACTTTATCTATTATAATTTACATATTATGTATTCTAATAACAACAGAATTTTAACTCATTAATGCCGTGTACATTTAATATAAAATGATGTAAAATCTGCAAATAAAGAATGAGATGGTTTTAAACATCATCCATCTAATTTATCTCCATTTTTTAAAAATTAGTTTTGAATAAACAAAAAAATTCACTTGATTCATTAATGAAGCTAACATTTTATTAATTATGGGTAAACAACATGACATTTTTAAGATTCACATTGTCATTTTAAGCTGCTGCTTCTTCCATTTTTAGCATAAGCTTCTTAACAGAAGTAGTGAAAGTTGTTCTCCTCTTGAAAATATTAAAATATTCGCTAATTAAATAAACAGCAAAAAAGAATGAAATTTTACATAATATTTCATTGAGTCTTTTTTTAATTACTGTAATATGAAATTTATAAAGTATAGTTCACACATTGCGACAACTACATTCATAAGGAACCTTAATTACAGCAAAATGTAAATTGTATTTTATATGAATTATAAATTGAAACATAATTATATTTAAAATACTTTTAGAATAAACTTTACTTCTTATAGACTCAGATTACAAACAGGAAGATAAATTAACGTTTCATTATTGAAAGAAGTATTTTTTTAAATTGAACTAGAGAGAGAGAGTCATAGTTCCTCCAACTTAAGATGCTTTAATTGTATTAAAATTCACGTTACATAAATGAGTTTTAGATTTAAAAAACTATTTTTTAAGATTATTGTAAGCATTGGAATTAAATAGTTTGATAGTATCATAATACAATATATAAACTGAAGCCTAATTCGTACGAAAGCTCAAATACTTAAGTATTGTATTGACGCATTCATCTATAAATTAGTTTCAACATTCATGAAAATTGCATTTTTTTTATAATTTACACAAACTAAGTAAACTGAATGATTGATACAGTTTCACAAATTAAAAATGCATTATTTCTTTATACATTTTATAGAATCTTTTATCAAATTTAAGTGCTTATATTTTTTACTAAGTACCCAAATAAATACAAAGGAACAAATTAAAGAGGTTGCCATTATGATGAGAAAAACTATGCTGATAAAGAAAATATTTAAGTAAAAATTGTTCTGGTCATTTCCTGACGGCTTATCCTACTTACTTTAGCATCCGGCATCTTATTTTATAAAATCCTTTAGCAAATTTAAATGTGTTTATGTTTTTTCATTAAATACTTATGTAAATACAAAGAAACAAATTACAAAGATAGTATTAAATATCAAATTCAAGCATAACGCGTAACAAGCCGACATTTTGCAGATCATGAAAATATTTACATAAAATAGTCGCGGTCATTTCCTGACAGATAGTCCTACTTACTTCCGCTGCCGGCGCTTCCCCCCTTCCGCCGCAGCCGCTTCTTCACGGGCCGGTTACAGGGTGTCGCGCGAGTCTGAATCCCTTGCATCTCGAGATCTCTTTGGAGTTGGAAGAAGGATGCTCAAGAGTAGTATCACCCTCTTTTGGCCCCTGTCCCAAAACTTCTTCCCTATTTCTGTCCCACTACCTCCCCCAGTCACCCCGAGTCAAAACTTTCCATCCAGATTCCGACTTCCACCTTCCTTAGGTTTGGAATTGGAGCCAAAAAGATGCTAGGGGCTACCATTCATTAAAAAGCGAAATTAAGAGACTGTCAGGACGCAAGGGATAGAGCATCAGCATAAAAATCTCCCTTTTTTCCCCCTCTTTTGGTCTGTGTCACTTCATTGTTTCTTTATTTCTTTTAATCATGACGTATTGTTGGGATTTCTTATCTTTTCTGCTTCTAATTCAATTGCTTATTTTGGTTTGATAAACGAGATCGATTTTATTTTTGAAAAGGTCTATTGTGACGTATTATAATCCATTGCTTGTGTGATAGTTTCTTCAAATTCTGTATCTATACATAAGGGTGACTCATTTAATTAGAAAAACTAAAATTAAAAAAAATGACATTAATGGCTTTCGTAAAATAAATATAAAATAAAAACATAGCTGAAATACTGAATCTTCATATGAACGATACAAATAACAAAATTTGAGAAAAAAAACGCGAAAACAATCTGAAGCATTATTTAATAAGTGTTGTTACTTCAAATTTTCATTAAATCCTTTATTTATAGGAATGGTGCGATATTTTTTGTTAGTACCACTGACCGATAAAATATTTACATTGAATGTGTATATAAAGAATGGTACATTATAAAAATTTAAGTGGTGCTTATTAATTCAAATTAAGTGTAATATTCATAAGTATTATTTAGACTGAAATACATTTAAAAATAGTAGCAATAAGAGGTTTTTTGCTGCTTATTTGGTTTCATTGGCAGCATTAGAAATTATAGAAGGTATACCCATTGAATCCAATTTCTACAATTGATTCTAAGTATATTTTAATCTACCCTCACACAAAACAGAGAAAGTTGAATATATTTTAATTTAGATTTTATACGAGTCTATTTTACAGGAAATTGTGTGAAAATAAAAATATTTACGAAGTATTGAGTTCAAAAAATGAAAAAAAATTCTTGTTAGTATTTTTCTTATAACTCAAATTGAAGTGTTTTTATTTATATAATATTTTATTAATATTAAAAAATAATCGTAAGTTTTTAATATTTTTATAATTACTATTTTTGCACTTTTACACGAATTTTTTAAATCATTCAAATATGCACATAGAAAGCACTATATTTCATAAAATATAAATTTATTTAAGGATTTCAATATTAATTTATCTAAATACGAAAAGATACTTTAAAGACAACAATATTTGAAAGAGAAATCTTACATAAGGTTTAAAACTGTGAAATTATTTGTACATTTATCATTATTCTATGCAAATCGAAGATTTCTTTTTTGTGTGAGATTAATTTGCTTCATAATAAAAGAAGTAGTTTCTATTTGAAATTTTATCGAGTTAGAAAATATAATTTATTTTGAAGTAAAGGAAGTTATCACAAAGATAAACATTTTCAAAAATGTAAACAACTGCAGCTCTCACGATAAGCAAAATATGTAGATTTGTTTTCTTCTATGGATTTCATACATTATTTTAGAAAGACGATTCTTTTAAATACATCTCTATTTTACAGTAGAAAGCAATGATTTTATATAATAAATTTTCCTTTTAAAATTAAAAAAAAGCATGATTCAGTTTACAACAGTTGAAATCCATTTACAAACAATGCTCAACAAAATATTCCTCCCATAAAATGCTAATATTGAACAGAATTATTATCAAAATTCTTATTTTGGATAAAATCTTTCTCAAAATTATAAAAGCGAATAAAAATTTCTAAATTAATTTAGGTGAAAGTAGCAGTAGATATAAACACTCATTAAAAGTAATTTACATAAAAACAAAGAATAATGTATGATATTCTCTTTTTAATTGGCTGTTATTTAAAATTATATATTTTAAGCAAAAAAGGAAATGAAAAGAGTTTGACATTTATGAATATGAAAAAAACATAAATTTTATAACATTCTAAAAATGAAAATGGTAAATAAACGAAAGTAGGTTAAGCCTATTGTTTAATTCATTTAAGGCCGTCATAAAATGGAAATGTAGTCAAACTTATTCATATTTTAATTACGCTTTTCATTTTAAATCGTTTTGACGGATTGTTGCTTTGAAAACAAATTTTAATGATAAAATGAAGTAAACCGGAAAATGACATTTTATACAGAGATAAAAATTCAAAGATATTGAAGTAAGTGACTTATAAATATTTATGAAACTCAAATCACGCTGCAATATTCTAATGATTTGTTTCACAAGTTATAAACTTTGGAAAATTGCCATATATAGAAAAAATCATTGCCATTAATTATATCATAATCTTTAGTTGAAATAGCTTTTATTTCAATTTAAAATATTAATGAAGTAGGGCTCTTTATAAAGCAAATTCTTAGATGCAATTATTAAGCTAGTTTTAAATCAACTTAATGAAAATTATTTAATAATAATCTTTAGAAATTTATCATATCTTTAATGTTTTGTCAAAAGTTTTAATGTTTTTGTAATTTGAGGTTATACTAAAATTGGTCATGAGTTCTACGGAGATGTTAACTTTGTTATTGAAGACAACAGAGCAAAAATACTATTTTTTCTTTAATTTATGTTCCTAACAAGCATTATTTATTACTTTTGAAAAGTGTTAATATTATAGAAGGAAACTATATATTTCACATTATTTTATTTTATGGAATTATTAAATAATCACCTTGAACTTCTATTGCAAAGAAGTTGTTTGTAACTTTAAAACACATTTATACTGAAAGTGCATTGATTAAAAAATTAGCTAAATATTGCTATATGTTAAGACTAATAAATTTATCTTCATTAGTAGTATATTTAGTGATAAATTTTAAGCTATATAAAGTTTTGCTGAAAAACAAGACATCAAAATAATATAGGAGGTTAGATTATATTTATAAACGCTACTTAATTAAATTCAAAATAATTGGTTTTGTACCTGTAGAAGTATTTTCAGTGTCTGTAAAATTATATTGGAAGCTTTACAAACATTAATTTTTCACCTAATAATGGACATATATTATTTGATTTATAGTAGCTAATGTTTACTGTTTTACTATTCCTTTGGATGTATCAAAGTTCAAATTTCAGGAGGTATATAATATAGCTTCTAGAAGTATATATTGTTAGCAATAAATGATTAATTTAAGTAATACAAATACGATTGGATTCCAGCTTAAATTACAAAAATCAATTAAAAAGAAATCAAAGGAAATACTGTTATTGGTTTGAGTTTCATATCCTTTGGGATTGAATTTAATGTTCTTTATAAAGATAAGAAGCGTTTAACGTTTAGCAAAAAGCTATCAGATGATTATACTATGTATTACATTAACGTATTATATATTATTACATTTATCAACTAAAATGCATTAGAGTTGAAAAATAGAATGCATTATTTATGACTATATTTTTCACTGAGTCTTTTTCAATTGACTCATATTTTTAGAAAATATGTCTACTGAAAAATATGCTTGCATTTAAGCATTATATAAAGTAAGTTAAGTATCTTTGTTTCGCTACGGAATTTATTGGTACATAAACTAGAATTAGAAATAGTAAAAAAATTTAATTCCATTCAGTGATTTAAATAGTAGTATGAGTTGCGTTTTTAATTACGTATAATTTACATTATAATTGCAATAATGTAAATAACACATATAGAATTTTTAATTACACTGATACTTAATTTTTACAAACCAAGTATCAGATACTTCATTTTCTGAAATATATGATACTTAATTTCTAGAAAAAATTATAAATTTGAAGCAATACCTATTTAATTGGACTTGTTTCGTTCTATTTTGTACAAAATAAGATTAATATTTGTGAATGTTTGATATTAATTACAAATTTAAAGTGGATAAATATTTAAGAAAAAACTTTTTATTACACACACAGATATATATATACATATAAATCCGTGTAAATAAAAATGCTTTTAATTGAAAATAAACATGCATATTTACCTCAATATTATTGTGTAACACATGAAATATATGCATATTTATGGTGTTACATAAAAACTTGCAGGCAAAAATGTATGTTTTTTTTCATTTTAGAGCATTTTTATATTGTTTTGCAACAAATTTATTTATTTTATTATTAATACACTTTTATTATTCCCAAAAAGAATGAGAATTAAATAGCATATCATTCCGCTTTATTGAAATTAAAACGGAAAAGAAAATTTTGTTATCATATTTTCCCATAATTTAATACTATAATGTGAGAGGTAAAATCACATTTCAATTTTTCTCTCGTATTTTACTTTTGCTCTCGCAAACATTAAGGTCTAAGTTTTTGGAAAAGGAAGTTGGTGAAACTATTTTTGAATAATTAGGAAAAAAACAGAGGAAGACTCTTTCACATCATACCTAGATTAAAATGACTGATTAAAGGTTTTTATTCTTACTTTCCGCTTGAAAATATTATTACTTACTTATAAATCTTTTTAAATGAAAAGTAAAGGGAAAAAACATTGCAATCAAGAAGAAATATTTCTTCATTAAACTGTGACCAGTGTTGAGTATCCATAAAATTCAAAGTGAACAGGACAGTGAAATATGATAAATTCTCAATAAATTTAAGCTTATCATATAGCAGAGAATGGTAAATATATTTCTTATTATTTACATTAATAACAGCTTAAATACAGAGGACGTCTGTTTTGTGCGTCTTCGTATTTGATGTTTTAGTTTTCTAATCCCTTGTAGGTAAGAACACAATCCCATTATATTCCTAAAAGTTTTCAAGTGATATAACTTTTGTAAATATAACTGGTTTTCGAAAGGAATCTTAGAGCTCTTAAATGTAAAAGTATATTTATATTTGATATTCGAAATTTTAATTTTTTCTTTTACTAACAAATTTTGAGGAGAGGTAACTCAGTTGTCAGTGATATCGAAATGTTTTGCCATAAAACTTTTAAATACCTTAAATGGAAAATAATTTTTCGTCTAGAGAAGTCAGTTCAGAAAAATTTGATTTTATTTAATCTACATATTATTTAATTGAACTCAGTTTACTTTTCTTACAATATTAAACAAAAATAGTATAAGATGACGAAAATCAGAAGGTTTATAAAACATATGTTACAAAGGAAAATCAAGATAATTATTAAGCGAAAACAATGTATGACCATGCAATTTAATCAAATTAAACATTTTGAAAGTAGTCCTTTTTATGGGTCCTTCTGAATTTCAAACTTGAGTAGACCTTGACAGGAAAAAAACATAGGAAAGCAATGATAAGCTTCATTTACTATCTAGCCAGAAACAGTCCGGAGAAGTTTAAAAAATGCTATCCAAGGAAGAATGCTTGTACGGAGTTATATAATAATATTAATATTACTATATAACTCCGTACAAGCATTCTCATTCATTCTTCCTATCATATATATATATATATATATATATATATATATATATATATATATATATATATATATATATATATATATATATATATATATATATATATAAGTAAACTTTTAATTCGAAATAAATTTTAAATCACACAAAATAGTAGCATTCGAAAAGCACGATATACAACATTTTACATATAATTTGAGCGATATTGAATTAAAGTTTGTCCTTAATATTTTTATTTCTCTATCTTATATCTCACTTGGATTAACTCTTTAAAAAAATTGGATTCATCAATGATCAGAATTTTCTATGATGTTAACATTTAAATATCTCTCAAACATTACAGCGATTGTTCGCAAACTGAATGGATAACTGCGTAAGATTGATAATAAGTAGTCTAACATATTAAAATATAAAAATTATGCACACAGTTAGTAGCATATATATCTCAATAACATGGCAAGAATATAGAGTAATACAAGATGAACAGGAAATTTATTATATTCACATTAGCACAAGTTGCACTTGGTTTATAAAATTGTAAAATTAAATTGTTCTCTTGTATATGGCACATGTATTGCAACAGAATAATCAATATATACCACTCTTATACAAGTAACATTAATAGATTTGGAATTTATATATTTATATTGTTTCACTTATAATTAATACTCTTACAAAACAGTGAAACGTTGCCGAAGTGTTGCAAAAACAAACAGGGGTGCGTTGCCTTTTACGGAATCGCCATAGAAATATTCCCAAAGATTACACTTAGTGAGCTATAAAAATATTGTTTATAGATTGAAACTTAAAATAATGTTGTAATGGTAAGTATATCTTTGATTATCTATGCATGAGTAAAATTTGTAGACATCAAAATATGTAAAAAATGTTACTGAACTAAATAAAAATGGAAAAAAGTTTTTTAATTGTGAAAAAAATAGGTGAGTTGACAAAGTTGCAATAGACTCCTAAACAATGTTTCTGTTTGTTACAAGTCCCCTAATAGACAAATAATTATTAAAATGCTAACAAATCATAAAACATGTAGGAACAATTTACTGCAGAAGGTTAAAAATGTTCATTAGTCAGTACAGAAAATAACATAGGCCAAAATATTAAACACACGAATCTTAGGAATACTATAATTTTTTTTATAATATTAATTACTAGCGTATGACGAACATTTTACTGAATGTCTTTATTTGAATCTGGCGGCCCTAGAAAATTTGCAATTCTTATATGATACTTTCAATTTTGAATCAATAATTTATGAAAATGTGTAATTTTAAACTTCGCAATTCTATTTCAGGTATGCTATATAAGGTGATGAATTCTGCAAAAACCAAATCAAAGCATTTCAATTAAAAGTATACACTTGTATCAAACGGTTACAAAAACATTGTTTTGCGAATTTCAATAAACATATATAGTGATAATGCTTCTTTCCCCCCTCCCATTTCTTGCCAAAGACTGAATACTTTTTTGGAAGATTAGATTTTAAATTATCAAGCACTCTCATATAAGAAATGTAAAATTGTGACATTTTCGTACGAACGTTAGCCTACTATAGTATAAAAACCGCCAAAAAAAATCACCATAAATATGAAATTGGAATAATGTGATATCTAAGAATGAATAAGATTTTTATTTGATTTTCTTACCTCAAAGAATATTAAATCTATAAACAATGCCTATTAAAATGACTACCATAAAAATGCGTTTTCTGAATAGTTAATCATAACTTATAACATAATTAATTTCAAATCTTAAGATATTGAAAAGCAGTTCTTGTTTAACACACATTTTTCAAAGAAAGGAGTTAATTTATTCTTTTACTTTATTATTACAGGAAATTTCGCTCCAGGCAAACAAAAACAGCTTAATATATTTATAAGAACATAGTTTAGTCATATTATACACATAAATGTGTGTAAACACACAAGTATTTCATGTTCTCAATTATATAGATACTACATGCGTGCAAAGTGGTAATGAATTATTTATACAAAATATTGAATTATATTAACTTAAAATTCCTCTCGAGAAAACATACACATTTTATAGGAATTTCATCATTCCTTTCCCAGAGAAATATTAGATTTGTTAAATAAATCATATTATCTATGTTTTCGAAGTATAGTCACGTTAATGCTTTTTTATGAAACATATTCATTTCTTTTGAACAATCTCCTAAATTTAAGAAAATATTCTGTAGACGAAGTTTTTCTAATGATTCTTATTTGGAATTTATTTTATGTTCATAAATTCTTATGAATTCAATTTTTTTGAAGAAACATTGATGTTCCAGTTTATTTTGAAGTTATAGTTTTATACTAGTGTACAACCGACCTGTTTCAGATTTCATAGGGAACTCATTTTTGGAGGTCATTTTAGTAAAACTTAACTCTCTAATATAATAATATTTGGCGACGTAAATAGAAGAAAATTTATGCATTGTAAATATCATTAATAAACATGAATTTGTGTTCAGATATCTACTGTTAAAAATGGGGATTAAACTTTTCAAAATTTATTAATGATTATTCTTGTATGATGAATATTAAAATTGTTGAGGACGGAGAAGTATAGTTAATATGAATCAAAATGATTTATAAAATGTATTAATTTTATTTCATTTACAAACTCAATATTAGGAATAAAAGTATTGTAAAAATTTGCTGTTTAATAATTTATTGTTTTCAACAGTTATACTGAATGTTTGAAATTATATACCTTAATTTTTAGTAACAAGAATTTTTTGTGCTTGCAGTTTAATTTCTTATTTTCAATTTGAAAAATAAAGTGTTTGCGTTTGCTCAGTTATAGATCAAATATATAAGCTCAAATCAATCTTGGAATGTAACTTTCTGAACAAATCAAAATCAAATTAAAATCAGTCTTGTTATGTAATAATTTTAAATATATTAAGAATTATATATGCAGTAAATAGCTAATTTTTAACTAATTTAACTAACATAATTTTTTAATTATTTTCAGGAATTTTAAATTTTATAATATTTCTTCCAAAAAATGTTTCTTTAATTTGCATGAACTTGTAGTTATATAAATTAGTAGTGATGTGTTTGTAATAGTAATGATGTATTTGTAGTTATATAAGTTAGTTTCATAATTAAAATGTGTCTAAAAATTACTGAATTTATTTTTACTTAATTTAGTAAAAAATTTTTGATTCGATTTTAAGTTTTCTTGAAGAAATTCGCATTAACAAATGGGAGCCAATGATTTTCAAGTTGGAGAAAGATTGGTGTATTCTCTGTGTATAGAGTGAAATACTCTGAGAACTTTGAATGATTATTCGAATATGTAATTAACCAACTATCTAATTAAGTTCTCTAGATGTCTAATTGATAAATGTGAATACTTTACTGCCATTACAGTCTCACTCGTTCTGCATTTCGCTTCTGGCAGCTATTAAATGGGACGATTAAAACAAAGTTTTAGTCATTATCTTTCAACATTGATTGACTAATCATTACAACTCTAACAGATTAAATAACATGTCTTATTATACAGTAGTAGATTTTACGCTACAATTCTAAGGAAACACAGCAGATAAATAGATCCATCAAAGTATTACAGCAGTTATGCATACTTATAAGCAAAATTTTAATTATAAAGCAGTTATATATGAAATGACAAAGATGATTTAATGGAAACGGCAATAGCGCACTACGTTAAATAGTTTTTGCATATAAGTAAACTCTGAAACAAATATTTTTCTCAGATTTATTTGACTAGCCTCAACTTTTTACATTTGATTTTATACAGTACAGTATTGTGGTCATCATGACCTAGTTTTTCGTAATGAAAAGTCTCGCATTCAACCTAAGTTAACTACAGGAAATAGTTGTTGTGTTTATGTTTTTAAGATGCACATCCATCCAAGTGCGTATTTCGGAGATTATTTGGAATTTTAATTTGCAACAAGAGAATACTGCTAACTAATAATGAAAAATGTCGGAAAGCAAAACGTGAAATATTTCAAAATAGATTTACTACAGTTTTTGACTGTTAATCTATCCCATTTGCAGTGTCAAAAATTACTAAATTTAATATACTTATACGTTATAAGCATTGCGCTATGATAGGGTTCATTTCAATGGACTTATGACTTTTAAAATTTATTATAGCAATGAAATTAAGCTAATTAATAAAGTTACCATTTTGAAGATTAATGATATGTGATCAAGTATTTTTCATTTGTTATCTTATAGATATGTCATATAAAGATTTTCAAAAGTAGATTAAAGTAAATGAATGGTAGTACTTATCAGATTTTTTTTTGTTGGAGAACAAATAACAAGAACTTTCAACATGCATATAATTTTATGCGTACAAGCATTATCAACAGATTCCATTACATCAAGAGGTTTTGATGTTTGTATTACCAAAAGAAATATTGAATTAAGAAAAACAAAATTCATTAATAATAAAGACATGGTCATTGTCTTGAAATAAAGTAAAATAAACCATACTTCTCTTTAGCACTTGTTTCTGGAGTATACAACATAAATTGGGAAATTGTACAACAAAGACAATTATAGTAGCTTTATATAGCTAAAATGTGACGAAATATCGATAACCAAATGCCACAAAAATTTGCAATTATACTTTTGATAATTCAGACATGTTCTTAACAAATTTATGTATATCCTTAAATTCAAATGATTTACTTTTGCAAAATTAAATATTTAGAAATTATAGTATTCTAAACAAAACTCAAAAAGATTAATCAAATATGTAGCTACTTATTTATTTAATCAATATAACAATATGTAAAATATTGAGAAAATTGCTTGTGGACGTGTGTGTTCCCACACACACTACATTACAAAAACATCTGTAGAAATGCTTACCTGCAATACATTACAAAACGTTTCCATGCTCATTTTTGGTTAATGATTAAAGTGGCTCCTTAAAAATATCGAAACTCTTATGTATGTGTTTCTTAACTGCTATATGAGAAGAACTCTATATTCGTGTGGGTGACTTTATCGTCATCCATAATTGAGTTAATTGTTGTAATTACCTGTTTCTTCAAGTCTGCAATTTAACAATTTACTTTGTATTTTGAACCTTAATAATGCTTTATATTGTGAAATTATTGATGAAGTTTTTATTTCATAAAGGAATATTTCAAGTTTATATCACTGCTTTGGATTACTTACACATAACGAAAATACAGTGAAAGATGCGGTAGCAACTCCATTAAACCACCCATGATATGTAACTTTACTGATAAGATCTTAAATATCATAACAATTTGACATAGAGCATATCATCAGTCATATGAGTACACAATTATTCTATTAAATAACAATAAAGGACAGGATTTTTTATATTTATTACACTTTTAGACACGTCCTTCTTAAAATAACAAAGATTTTCCAAGCTTTTTCAGTCAGAGACTGCTCAATGTCAACGTGGTAACTTGAATTTTCAAACTTAAAAATTACAATTTTGAGAACATATGCTTAAGATTTTCCCACTTTCTGTTTTACTTTAAAAACGAAAATAATTAACCTATATCAAATAACTTGTTTAATCGGGATTCTTGTCCTGCGGCTTTTATCAAACAAACTCCCGACCGAAACTTTTATTGGTCCACGGGGAAATTAATAAATCGGATCACATTGTAGAATCGCACATTGCATGTTTAATTTTGTTTTGTGAAGCAATTCTAATTATCCTGCAGAGAGTCTCTTAGTTTGTGAGAGAGAAATATTTCTCTTTCTATGGGACGTATATTTAAAATATAACATATTTTAATATGCGTTCCAGTTAGAAAAGAGACTTCATATTTTCAAAAAAAAAATGCTCATGAATAAAATAATTGAACAACAATTCAATTATTGCTCACAATAGTAATGTTGTTTTAAAAAAATAGTCCTTTTTAAATTTCAAAACATTATGTTGACATTATGTTCAAAACATTATGTATTAAAAACAAACATGTTGACATTTACTGAAATTAATGTAATAAAAGAAAACTAAGTAGTTATTTTATTACATATATATATCTCTACATACATTAAAATATTGGTATTCGATATTTTACTTTCCTTGGAAAAATTCCTTGGAATTGGGAAAATTCTCTGAATCTCTAACTAAAAAGAAATGAACACTTTATTTTCTCTTCTCCTAGAATTTCTGATTAATTACAATATATGTATTGTCAAGTTAAATTAATAAGACATTCAGAAACATACTATAGAAATGCATTTACGGTTTTAAAATTTAGCTCTATATAAAAGTCAACGATTTGCTTTTGGTAATCTCTTGGAGTATTTCATAAAATATTTATAATAATAATGGATGTTTCAAAGTCGGTAGTACTGGGGAAAATTTAACGTCATTTCAAATGATATATTCATGACTATAAAAACCTAGCAGAAAGTATATTTTAATAAAAAATTTAGAATCTGTTTTCGGAGTGTTTTGTATCGTTTATAAAAAAAGAAATAATATTTCTCGAAAAATAATCGAAGTAAGAAAGTTATTATTCGTATTTTGAGAAACAGTATCAGTTATTTTAATAGATAAAGGTTATATATATATATATATATATATATATATATATATATATATATATATATATATACATATATATATATATATATATATATATATATATATATATATATATATATATATATATATATATATATATATATATATATATATATATATATATATATATATATATTTGAGGTTCAAATCTTAGATTTTTTACTTATATTTAAAAAAATAATGAAGTTAAAATTTTTAATTGGACGCATATTTAAAAAGTAGATATAAATAAATGGAAAACAATTACAGCGTAATTCATTCTGTTAAATGGTATGGTAAATATAATAAATATCAAATAAAAAAGGTACCACTGACTGGATTATCCAAATCTAGCCAAATCAAGATAGAGTGCATCTCTAATAAAAGTAGAGAACAGATAAGTATGGATGAATAATAAGAATGGAATAATAATAATTAGAATAAGAAGGAATGGAAGAATAATAAGAATGGATAAATAATAATTCTATAACTAATGTTAATTATATTTGTGAAACAGAAGTAGTGAGATTTTGTCTAATTCCTTTTGATGAGTAACCAAAATATATTTATTTATCAGGAAAGCAACATTATTATAAGTCGATACCTACAACATTTAAAGATTAACTCTCATGTTTTTATTATAATGGTGAAATTCAGCGGGAAAGAAAATTGGAAATCTCGAAATTGAAAAAAGTAAATCTTAAGGAGTTATCGGAATTCTAGAATATATAAATCTTTACTTGCTGTTTGTTAACTTCTTATAGTTTATACTTCACTTCTTTTATAGTTCACATCTTATATTTCAATAATGTTCTTTATCTTTACATATAATCGTTCTCTATTACATAGTACAAGTTGATTCAAACTTCTGTGAAGCATAATAGCGCCAATTTGTCATTCTATGTTGCATTATTCAATATGGCTGCAGAGCATTAAAAACACTGAATGTACTGAGTCTTACAGATGATGATGTCGTGTCCATGGCAAAAACCCTAATTGTCCCCGAAGGAGTCGAAGACAACCCTGGCTATAATTTTGCAATTCATGGAAAAAAGTTGCCAAAGCCCCAAAGGGGTTGGACTTCTGCGTGTTGATCCGCAGAGAGTATGTCACAAAAGTTTTATAGAGTATAAAAACTATATTAGCACACGTACAAGCCTAAGGTGTGCCCAAGAAATTACCTAAATGTTGCTCATTAATAAGTATAAAGGTGTCGTTATTTGGTACCAAGTCAACGCTTTTATAGTACCAACAATGGTCACATAGCCTGAGTAATTAATGAAAACCTAAATATTAGAAATATTGCACGAGAACTTACTTAAACTTGGAAATATTGCAGACTTTGGAGAATTTTTCTGAGTTTGGATATTTAATGGCAACCTAAATGCAGAATTTCGCCCTCCTTCCTTCGGTAAGTAACATAGTAACAATTCTAGAAGATTATACACCCGTAATGCCATTCAATTTCTGCGCTGCATATTGGCCAAAATAAAATTGATTAAAAAATTTTGTCTTATATACCTGGTACATCAAGAAAAAAAACAACAACATGGATATATTAAAGACTGTGTTTGCAATCTTATCCTTTGCTTCTTCCTGTGTGTGCGATTTGGAACTTATATATTTCATAATTGTTGAGAGTTAAAAACTGCACATGCTTGCGACACAAGAGCAGACAAATTTTGAAGCAGGGAGGAAAGGCGAATAAGAGGTTTATCACATTTTTTTTCTAATAATGAATTCTAATGTTAATCATTTTTAGAAAAAAAGTCTTCTAAGCTGGAAAGCCTCTTTGACAATAGGAAAAATAATTTCTTTAAATATTCTCATTTCTTCAAATGACATTGGTCATCCTACTTAATACAGTAACAGCCTGCGATAAAAATTGTCAAAATTATCCGAATATACTACTTATATTTTTTCGATTCCATTACTGGACATAAATTCTGGGCACTAAGGTATTTTTATTCAAAGAATCATCTTGGGTTTTATTTTGGTTTCCTCTAATCCATGTGTAGTAATTTGAGACCTCATTGTTGAAAAGTAATTTTCATTATTGAAAAGTAATAATCTATAAAACCATATAATAATACAGTAGCTTATTAAGTTATTAAATATTAATTTCTAGATAAAACTTGAGTGAATGATTCAAATGTTTTATACACATAGATGAAGATTAAACACCATATCTAATTCAATGCATGTATTATGACGAATTTGGGACATTAAGAGAATATTTCGAAACCAAATATTTAACTTTTTAAAACAATCATTTAATTACATTTGGCTTAAAATTTGCTCCAGTATAAACATTGAATTCTTAAGAAAATGGAAATATTTTTGAAAGAATAAAATAAATATTTTTAAATAAGTATTATAATTTTAAAGCAATTTCATGTAGCATTACAATTTCGAATTTTATTTTATTGTGTTTGTGTCGAATGTTAAATCTTTATAAACGAATGAAAAAGAGTTTCCCATTGAATATTAATGTAATTCTAAAATATTTTGATTAATCAGTTAGTAAAAATTATCAAAAGAATTATACTCTAGTGCAAGATTTCTCAGGAGTAAATAAATTTATTTTATGTAATTTAATTTATCTGATTTAATATCTTCTAACATTCAATTAAAGTTAGAAACTACGATGAAATCAAAAATAAAATATGAAAGAAATTATATCAAATTAAAATGAGATTTTTTCTTTAAAAAAAAAAGCAATGCATTGGTTTAAAAAATTACAATATTTTATACATCTTTATTTGATCATGATGAATTATTTATAATTTGTTATTATAAAATCTAATTTAATTTTAACGAAGGAAAAATTTCTTATTTAATTTATTTTTCTCTAGTGAGTTATTATAATTAAATTAATATATTAAAAAGAAAGATCTTAAAAATGTTATAAAGTATTTTAAAATTGAAATTTATCCAAGATTATATATATATATATATATATATATATATATATATATATATATATATATATATATATATATATATATATATATATATATATATATATATATATATATATATATATATATATATATATATATATATATATATATATATATATATATATATATATATATATATATATATATATATATATATATATATATATATATATATATATATATATATATATATATATATATATATATATATAAGAAAACTATTTTCAATGCTTAATGAACATGAAAAAGAAGGTATAAATAGTAAAAAAGTAATTATAATTAGATTTATAAATTTTGCTTTTTACGTATTCAAATAAAATTTAAATTGAAATAAAAATAATTTAATAAGTCTAATTAGCAATTAAAAAACAAACAAGCAAAAATGGAAGATTACTATTTTTGTTAGGATCAAAGAAAGGCTAAAAAAGTTTCAAATATGTTAAACATTTTGATGAAATTGAATAACCTGTGTTGTAATTTAATTAGAAATAATAAAAGAATAGAAAGCAATGAAATTAAAAGTAAAATAATCACAAAGGGTTATATATACCAAAAGACCGTGATTAATTGACATACCAAGAAATCCAGAGAGAGAGAGTGTATTGATATAAATTGAAAATAGATAAATAATAATAGAATAGTTTTAGGACCTCTCTCTCTCTCTCTCCCTGAAGAAAACAATAAATTTATTTTTGAATTATGTATATTATTATTGTTAAAATAAATTAGAATTTTTTTTTAAAAAGAGGAACACATTATTCTAAAAGAGAGTCGTATGATATTTACTTATAATAAACAGTTCATATTTTGTTAGCATAAAGTCTATGTCAGAGCGTCTCTAGTGATTTTTTTATGTTGTTGTCTTGTACAAGCTAGGCTGGTAATATGGGGTGTGCTGCTCCACTTTTCCAACTGGACCATAATTTTGTGTGGAGACTGACTTCCTCAGTGAATACATGACATAAGGTACCCGTTTATAGGTTAGGCAAATAATCACAACCCATTCATACCAGGAAAGGAAAAAGACAAGAGAGAGAAAGTACATCCATGTCTGAACCGAATTCGTGACCTTCCTCCCCGTAGTCATGCACGCGCGTATCACTAGACTAGGGTGGCAGAGTTTTTTTTATAATTATATTAAAAAGGATAAACGTTCTTATGAATCTTACATACATATATTTAAAGTTCGAATACACACGCACATATGTATGTATATATAATATATATAATATGATATAATATAATATAATATAATATAATATAATATAATATAATATAATATAATATAATATAATATAATATAATATAATATAATATAATATAATATAATGTAATGTAATGTAATGTAATGTAATATAATATAATATATATATTGTTGTTGTTGTTTACTATATAATGACACTTGAACAAACCAAGTTTGCTATGCTATGTAAATTAAGTCGATTGGGAGTGTCTTTCGTTTTTTAATCAGAGCACCATGAAGGTGAAAGTACGACTTTACTCTACACACATGCCATAGGTACCCGTTTATAGTGTAGGCAACCATTCACACCTCATTCATACAAGGAAAGGACAAAGACAAGATAGAGAGAGAAAGTACATCCATGCTCGAACCGGGATTCGAACCCAGGACCTCCTTATCCGTAGTCAGGCACGCTGACCACTAGACAAGTTGGTCGGCATATATATAATGTATATATATATATATATATATATATATATATATATATATATATATATATATATAATATGGATTGCATTCTACTTTAACAGGTGGGAAGGAGTAAAATTAAAATTCTCCAACTAGAACTTCCAGTAATATTGGGAAAGCAAATAAACCAAAGATTTATCTTGTTTATTGAGTAGAGGAACATTACTTGGTGAGAGCACATCTCTAAGCAAGTTATACCCTGTTTAGAGAAACAACCACAGGTAGTACTCAATGTAGTGTTGCGCAGTTCCCACTGACAAATGAATAAAAGGCGCTCTATCTCAAGGACTCCTGGCACCGTGTATCTTGTAGCAAAAATGATTTTTCCAACGAGATCCGCCAATTTGTGGTAGTTGCATGCTCTAAAGATTTTACGTGTTCTCAAAAGCGAATGAGATGAGATTTGGTGAGCGTGAAGACTGGGAACAAAGTCCATCTCGTCCTATCCATTGTACGGAACAATTGACACATAAGGAATGCTTCTACTTGGGAATTTACATGCGGGACGTGCTAGATTATCTTGTTTAGGAGGTGTGTTATGTAAGTAAGTATCAAATGACTTAACAGCTGATGACTTGTTCATATAACATGCGTTTTCATTTTATTTTTCTGCCTATCGGAATCAATCTCTAATAAAATGTATCTTTAAAAAATAGAATTAAGTTACTATTATCTCTCTTAGGTAATTCAGCAATGAAAGCTTTACGATAATTGCGATTATTCTTACAAAAAATTATAATATCATATTGAAGACTTTAAAATGATTGAAAATAAAAATAAAACAGAGAATTTAAATATTGTACTTAAATTAAAAATACACTAAAAAAAGTTAATTATTGATAATTATTCTGCAGATGACATTTATTTATTTTTAGGTGATATTTATCATATACTTTTTAAAAATGAAAATTTATTTAATTGTACATGAAATTTTAACTGTAAAATTTTTAAATTTGCGCTTATTTAAACATGGATGGAAACAAACGATTGATAATTTAACCACAAAATATAATTAATATGTTAAGCAGAAATGAACTATCAATTCAAATCATGTAAGGGAAATTATTTATTCCTTCTCATGTTAATTTGCATTTATCACTTTCTCTTATCCCATGCACTAACTCAACATAATCTATAACTGATTTGAAGAATGATTTTTGTGGCATCAATATCAGGAAAAGATGAGCTATATAAATCACTGATATCGATTATAGGAAGCAAACATAAGAAATGATATTTTATTAAACATACCACATAATCACATAACCTTGTCTTAAATTTACAAATAGCTTAGTCAACTATTTTACAATAAAGTCAATGATAGTAAAAATAAATATTTTTTATTTTCATTACAGTTATCACAAAGCATTATCAAATTACACGTTAATTAGCAACATTGCAACACTTACAGAAAATAAGCTTCAAATTAAAATACCGGGTGATCCAAAAGTCAGGACGAACTTTAAAAATGAATAATTCGAAAACGAATCACGATACAAAGATGCGGTTTGCACCAAACGAATGGAAAATAAACCGGGTTTTGTGTGGCAATGAAAAAAAAATAGTTCTGTTGGCGACCAACAGATGGCGCTATAGTGTTTTATTGCAACAAAATATGATTTACAATGATTAATGAACAATGATTAATGAAGTCAGAATAATTTCAGTTAATTAGTACTTACTACAGTAAATGTTCAATGTGATGTCCATCATTCAGAAGTAAAGCTGTGATACGATTCACCACACCATTCACAGCATTTAGTAGCATTTCTTGCGTTATGGCAGACACATTTTGGCGGATGGTATCTTTCAGTGCCGCTAGTGATGCCGGTTGGTCGCTGTACACTTTTGACTTCAAGAAGCCCCACAGCCAAAAGTCACAGGGTGTGAGATCGGGAGATCTTGGAGGCCATGCGTGATTAAAGTAGCGACTGATAATGCGATCCTCTCCAAATGTTGAGCGTAGCAGGGGTTGCACAGGCAGAGCAATATGAGGTGGTGCTCCATCTTGCATAAAGGTGACTGTTTGGAGTTCCTGTCGCGCTTGCAGTTCAGGAATAATGCTGTTCTGTAACAGTGCTAGATATCGCTTACCGGTGACAGAAACTGTTTGGAAACCTGTCTGTGTGACTTCTTGGAAAAAAATGGACTAATTATGAAATCAGCAGTGAAGCCACACCAGACTGTCACTTTAGGCTGTTGCATGGGGACCTCAACAAATGCATGTGGATTTTCTGTGGTCCACACTCGACAATTGTGGCTGCTAACAGCACCAGAGAGTGTGAAATGTGCTTCATCAGTCCAAAGCACAGTGTGAAGCCAGTCGTGCTGCTCTTCCATCTTATTGAAGACCAAATTCGCAAAATGTCGGCGAGAGTCGAAGTCAGGGGGTTTCATTTCTTGGTTATGTTGCAACTTGTAGGGATACCGTAGCAAAGTTACTCGCAGCGCTCTCCATACACTTCCATACGACACTCCTGTCTGCCTCGAAACTTCTCAAGCACTGCACTCCCCATGTGCAGCAACCGCCGACATGGCTTGCACCGTCTGCTCCACTGTCGTGGCAACAGCAGCTGCAGATGAGGGACATCCACTTCTTTGACGTGACGCCAAAGAACCTGTAGCTTCAAATTTTTTCACAATTTTGTTCCATGCAGAAGACGTTATTGGTCCTTTGCTATCTCGCATACCCTTCATGTAGCGATATGCTCGCAATGGCACTTTCCGAATTCTTATAAAACAGTTTAACTAAGAGGGCTTTCTCAACTATGGACAGCATTTCGATGCATACCAGCTTCGACTACCATTACCAAGAAGCATTAGTTGCTTCTTTTTATATGGTTTGTTGCTTTGCGTAATCCTACATTAGAAATCCGACAGCGCCATCTGTTGGTCGCCAACAGAACTATTTTTCTTTTCATTGCCACACAAAACCCGGTTTCTTTTCTATCCGTTTGGTGCAAACCGCATCTTCGTATCGTGATTCGTTTTCGAATTATTCATTTTTAAAGTTCGTCCTGACTTTTGGATCACCCTGTATATCGATTTCACAATGAAGTTGAAATTATATTTCCACATTTTCTACAAAATTTTTACATTTCTACATTTAAAAGAAAATCATACAATAACATTTTAAAATTATATATTTATATCTATAATTGTTTCAAATGATTCATTTTAAAAACAATTAAAAACCGATTCTCAGAAGGAAAATATTTTAATTTGCTAATAAGCATTTTCATATTTTAATTGGCGGATTTAATCCCTGATAATGAGGGTTAGATGACAGAAAGCGCCATCCAGTGGCTTATAAAAACTATTATTTAGTCAAATTTCTCCGCAATTATCATTCGCTTAAGTACGTTTAAAACGAAAGATTACGACAGAATTTTCTATTCGTGCTTGACTGAGATATGCCGTTCTGTGATACAGAAATTATTTTGAAATAGATGTCGTTGAAGTATGCAAATTGGATGGTTAAATTAGAGTCAGGGCTTCAATCGGATTTTGTAATGCCTCAAAATGTCAGCATGCACTATTCGAAAGAATGTCAGCTTGTTTTATTTAAGTGAATATACAGTTACAGAATGTGTCTTTAATAGATTCTATTTCAAAAAATGTTTCTTATATTAACTAGCAAAATACTTTCCTTCACAATGTGAAATACCATTATTAAAAATAGATTAATATCATTAAATATTTCTCTCTCTATTTTGATATGTTAATTTCTTTTAATGGTAAACTCTTGATATAAATAATGATTTTAAATTAAATATATTAATATAGTTTATTGGATGTATTTTAAATTATTAAGATATACTATAGTAACCTATTTTATATATATTCTAATTTAATAAATTTTTGAAATTTCAAGCAAATTATTCAATTTAAGAATTGTTAAATATATTTTATCATATATATTGCTATTATATTACAAAAATATTTTATTATTTACAAGTCGAATATTAAGTAAATTTACTATTATAAATAAATATACTCCATTATTTACTTGTAAAATTAAAATTTTACGAGTACATAATGTGATTTTTCCTAGTATGTATAGGACCCAGATAATATCCTATTACAAGTAGATAGTAGGATATCATAAGTGTAGATAACAAGGTATAATAATTAATGGTATATTATCTGCTTGCTGTATGATGCAAAAATATTATCTGTTGCGGATAATCGGATAACATCTACTTGTAAAAATATAATTTACAAAATGTAAAGTTAAATTTAAAAAAATAAATGATTATATCTTTGTTACTTAAGAATTTTTTTATACGCTGAGGAATTTTTATATATTTTATGATACCTTTATTTTGTGTGATTCTTCTCGCATAATGCTTTTGACTTACCCCATAATGCAGAACGGATGTGATAAATGATCTTTGTGGCTACAGTATCGGGAAAAGTGGGACCAAGTCGACACACGTATCGTTTCCCGAGAGGAAACTGGAGACATTTTATTGGCAATAATTTCAGGAAACGAGAAATCTTAAGATGATAAGATCAGCACGATTGAAAGAGTTAAGATTTTCTTTTCAAACCTTTTTCTTATCATTTATCAACTTACTTATCGAATTATCTTAACATCCTTTTTGGCAGAACATTATTAAAATTGAAAATACGTAAATCAACCACATAATCGGTAATAATTTGGTGAAGATTGTATAAGTTTGTGGGTGTGCAGTAAAAGAACAGAATAAACGAAAGTAATTCTAGCATAATAAAAAAAAACATACAGTTCGTAAATGATTCCGAAAATAATTTGGTATGTCATTAAAATTTAGGTGTAATGTTTCAGCAAATACAAAATGGTTTTAAAAGTATTTTCATTTATAATGCATATGCCTTAGTGTTGCACCACCTTCTATATGATAAACAATGGAAAGGAAATTAAAACACTACAAACTAAAATTTTGTTCTGAATGATAGATAAAATATTATAATAAGATGAGGAGAAAGAATATCAATATTGCATGAGCTGTAAATTACATGAAACACAAATAAAGTAACACATAAATTTAATTACACTGTTATTTTACATAAAATTGTTTTACTTCCCTGATATTAATTGCAAAATTAGTCTATAATGATGTAAATTATGAGTACGCATTTGAAATATTGTGGTATTTTTAGCATTTTTTTTACGAATCAAATGCATGTACTGCATATTTGTAGTCAATATTAATAAAAGAAAATGTTTTTCACTGTTTATTAAAAAATTTTTTTAACTCCATTATTCTTGCCCAAAACTATAAGAATAAAATAAAACGAATGCTTTCACGATATTTTCTAGAGATAAGGTGATATTAAATGATATAAATTTAATTTTATATAGCGGGAAAATGTTCTGTATCAATAAATGACAATTTTTAAATGCATAGCATTTTTTAAACAAATTAAAAATTATTAATATTTTAAGGACTAAAATTAGAAATTTAATTTCAAATGTTCAAAACGATCATTTTTGTTCATCATATCATTGAAAATGTTCTCAAGACAGATTTTATTTTGTATTATGTAAGTAGCATCGGTACAATAAAATGTAAGGAATGCAAGTATTAAGAAACAATCAACTAATCCGTCAGATCTATACGCATTAAAGCTGAAGAATAAATTACTATTTTTTAAAATGATTATATGAATAAATTTGCGATTATATAGATAGTTTTAAAAGATTTACAGAAAACTTACAATATGTTTATATTATGTTCATATTTGTTTTACAAATTTTATATTTCATCTCTTTGGAGTAATGTTTTCCTAATTTTCTATTTGAGTTAAAAATTTGGTGTAAAATAAAAAGATAAAGAAACCAATTTTGACAGTATCCAAATTTCTTTTGTTCTGAATCGATTTCATTTAAAAATGTAGGCATGACTGCAAACTCTCGAGTTACTGTAAAAAGAAAACCTAAATTTTTATTTTAATACAAATTTTCTTATATTTATTGAATTATTTCTTATGCTTCAAGAAAATAATATATTTTTTTAATTTACTTTATACCTGAAATATTTAATTAGCATTTCTTATAAGAAAGTTTGCTTATGTTAAGTATTCGCAGAAAATTATTTTTACTTTTTTATCCTATTCCATCTCCCATTTTATTTAAACAAATGCACAAGAGATGGCAGCACAAGCGATTTATAATTTTAATGGCTGAATATTGAAAGTTACGTACGAAATACATAAATATCTTTAAAAATTAAATGTGGTGATAGGAACATACTAACATTATTCTGTATAAAATCACTTTTGCCTTATAGCCATAAGCCCAATTTTAAAAATTTAAGCTATTATGAATGAATTATAAGCGAGAGAATTTTTAACACGGACATTTTCACATAATATATCGAATTGTTTGTTCAAACAGAAAACAATTAAAATATTTATTTCGAGTTTCATAAGCAAATGTGCCCCAATTCCACTATAATTTATTGAAATAAAATTTAGATAAAATATAATAAAGTTATTAATTTTCGTGTTTAAGTAATTGAACAATACATATCTTCTTTTATTGGACTGTAAGATAATATTCATTTTTGTAAAATGTTTTGTTACAGCTATTGTCCTTGATTATGCATATAAATAAGCTTACGAACTTATTTAGTTCAAACAATAAAAAAATCTTTGTATTAGATATAAATTAAATAAATATTCTAAGTTTGTCTCAATTTTTTAATTTATTTTTCTCAATTAAGTTATTTAAAGTAGATGCTAAATATTCAAATCAATGGATTCTCGAATATATTTTTCCACTTTTACGATAAGTTAAAATTACACATTTGAATTTGATTCAATAAAATATTATAATAATTTTAAAGTTTTTCGCTCTTTTTTTCAGAATTTGGAACGAATAGTCTTCATTAATTACTCTTGAGAGTGTCTTCTCGCTTCTTTCTGAACTTTTCTAAGCAAAGGAATGAAATTATCTTGTTTTCAGTTAAATTAGCCAAGAACTTTTGGATTGGATATAAATTAAAAACAATGGGTTAAAAACAAATTTTAGATATAAAACTGAAAGTTTCTTCCATAAAGTTTGTTTATTTATTTTTTAGAATATTCGGTATAAGCCATATCTAAACAAAATAAATTATAATCTTTATGTTTTTTCATGAAAAACAGTAATAATGTTCTGAGCGATTTTTCTATTTAAAAGTTAATTGATTTTTTTTCAGTTATATGCCAAAGATTTGTGTGACTCTCCACATTAAATAAAAGTCACTCAAAGCACACTACATTAGTTCAAAACCTATCAATATTTCCGATTGCAGTAGAAACAGATTTCTTGCAAAATAGTCCGGACCAGACAAAATCTAAAGGGACATTTTCCCACTTTCAGTGTCTCCTAATTTTTATTTATATTGATTGTTTTTGTTTCGCAGAGGATACATTACTTTTTGCATTTCTAATATTTTTCACTTTTTAAATGCTTTCAAATTATCTGGATTCGTAGCTTTTTACAATATTGTTTATTTGCTTGACACTTTTCATGTGACAATTTTTACGTTTTAAATTCTTTTAGTACTTTTTTGTTAAGTTTTCAATGTATTATTTGTAGATTGTTTTTTCCCGAAAGAGACTATAATGCTCTCAATAGATATTATAATTCTAAATAGATTTTGCATTCTGTTCAGAAAGATTCTCAGCATTGTTAAGACTTTTACCTTTATTAATTCTTTAGTCTTTATCAACAATATTATTCAGTTATTAAGAAATATTTAAAGAAAATCTGGGAAACTATCAACGCGCGTTCAAAGCTTTGAAATATGAATATTTTACAATACGAACCATTTATACATCATTTTTTCCGTCATTAGTAATAGTAAGTACTTCCAATTAGAAAAATGTTTTAAAACTAAATGTAATTTTATCTGAGATAATTTTTAATTACAAAAATGCAAATTTATAAGAAATGCGATTCTAAACTTTTTTACAGTCCAAGCTTATACACTGAAGTTTATTAAAATTGTTTTGTTGTTAAATTATATCATATCAAACTAATCATTCACATCTTCTTAATGTTTGCAGTGATATGAAACATTAAATTCTGTGTGAATTAAGGTGTTTACTTAAACTTTTAAATGAATGTTTAAGGGAACTACATGAAAACTGAATCGTATTGTTAGTGAAATTTTACGATACATATACATGCCTTTACTTTAGATGTAGGGTTTATAAAGTAATCTTTTTTATAGTTTATATATTCATTTAAGTTAAAATATTTCAATAGAGAAGTTTAATAAAATCCCACACAATTTTTTAGGTAACAAGCTGGCTTGAACTAGGTTAAATGAACTGTTAATAACTAAATTATTCATATTAATACATTTATAACTTATGTAGATTTAGTCTGTACGACATTGAAAATGCTACACCAAGGAGTTGCCAGAAAATGACGAAACTACGCAAACAGAGAGAGAGAGAGAGAGAGAGAGAGAGAGAGAACGATGAATAATAAGTGATCAGTATTTCGAAATGATAGGCATAATACAAGGCGAGAACTGAGTCGTGTCAGTAGGCTATAGAACGACCGTAGACGGCGATACATGAAGCAACACGTCTAAGCACAGAGTCAAAAAGAATACGGATGAAATCCTAAGGAATGGCTCTCCATTCCCAGTCAACTATTTGCCGAAGTGTGTTTTCTGAAGGAGGCAGTGGTAGGGTCTGCAAATTGCGTTCAATGATATACCAAACGTGTTTGATGATGCAAGCAATATGTGCGGGCAGGCGTTATCCTGCTGATAAATGGCTTTGGGGATCCCCGGAATTTAGGGGAGTATAGGTGGCTGCAGTAACACATCACCCACGTAATGAGGGGCTGTTATAATGCCATGAATATGAACAAGAGGTGCCCTGGAACTGTACGCAATGTCGCCTCAAACTATCATGCCGCGTTGTCGCGCGGTGGAGTGTTCCACAATTGCTGCAGGGTTGGATTTGTCTCCACGTCGACGCCACACTAGTACTCCGCGACTATTACTGAAGAAACAGAAGCGCGACTCCTCTGAGAAGACGATTTTGTGCCACTCCGACGTCCACATCACTGTAATTTGTCACCATTTTAGACGCTGACATCTATGCTGTGGGGTTAATGGCAGTCTTCTTAATGGACGCCATAAGCTCAGGTCACTATCAACCAATAGACATTAAAATGGTTCTGCTCTATATAGAAGCATCCAGGATATCTTCATATTTTGAAGAATTTCGGTAGGCGTGCTTTGTGGAGCTGCCAACGTCTCAAGTCAGAAACGTCTATCCACGCGTGCGGACGTCTATCCACGTATTCTGGTTGCACTGGCACCCCGCAAACGTTCCACAGTGCCTTGTTCCAATCATTTTCGCCACAGCCGGTGCATTAAGGGCAAGTCGAAGTATCTGTTAGCTGTGATTTGCCGTAAGGACCAACCCGCTTTTCTCAGTCCAATCCCCATGCCCCTCTGTCTGCTGGAAGTGACTTCGTCGATGATGGTCTGGAATTCTCTGCAATTACAGGCATCTTTTGTGACAAGAAAAAAATCCGGTTCCTCAATTTATATCTTATCCTAAGTGCGGTGGAGAGAGAGATGCCGCGCATTTTACATTATTTACATAACTCGGTAAGGTTAACTATTCTGAAATTTGCATAATTTTCTGGCCACTCCTTCTTGGTGCTGCATTTTCAATGTCGGACACTCTATTTGATTTTATTTCGATACTTTTAAAGCTGATTCTCATGAGTACAAAAATCTGGATTCATTTTTCTGTTCATTAAATTTAATGAAGATTAAGTCAATTCCAACTGGTTTCACAAGTTAATCTACGATGTTTTGTATTTGTATAACTCCAAAAATTCGGAATAAAATTACGAACTTAAAATGATAATGAAGTTGGATATGGTTGATAAAATGCATAAAAAGGTAAGCGCTTGATCATAAGTATTTGTAAAACTAAATATTATTATTCTGTTTGACGTGCTCTAAAATATTTTGAGAGTAACTGAAAAAAACTTTGCTAGGCGCATTGACTAAGTGGTCCTGAATTTCCAGCCATCAAATATAAATGAAATAATGAGCAAAATTTTAGAAATAATACTTGATTGAATTAGAGTTTCATAAAATAATCCAAATTTTGTTGCAAAACAATTCTTGGGTAAAATGCATCTTGTTTGAAATGTCTTTCAGTTAGAATGAATTCGGAACATTTTTATCTTGAAAAACTGTACTTTAAAAATTATAGATAATTTGATTATCACGATGTACATTCATTTATTTAATGAAAGATAGGAAGAAATTTGTGGATACTTCATTTTATAACAGCAGCATTCTACCATCACCAGATTAACAAGTTTGTTAGTTTAACTATTTTTAAACGAAGGATAAATTCTTTATGATTCCATTATGATAATTTCAATTAGATCCTGGACTCAAGACAATACAAGATTTCATATCTTACAGTTGTAAAAAGTATCCATATCTAAAAATAGAATCATTAGGTGAACTGTCCCCAACATTCATGAAATTTTGATGGAGTGGAAAAAATGGTACCCGATTTATCCAGCGTGGTACAAGAGTATCCACAAAACTCCAGAGCACTTGAGATTGTGAGAGTATTTATTCATTTATTCAGGTTTTGTAAATGGGATTTTGCAGTTGTATCTCAACAATCTTCAGTAACAATATCACTTGCTATCGGCAGATACGGCAAAAGGTGATAATTTGCCTGATCGGTTTTACCAAAACTGGAAAGAGAACCGCAGTGGTTATATAACGTCTTTTGAAGGATTGTGAAGCATATTATTTTAAACAGAATGGGACGTTAATAAAAATAACAATCTCATTTAGGCATCACAGAAGCTTCATGGTAACAGTACCGACTCAGTGTATTCTCCCTATTTCCATAGGAAAGTTTAGAATTGTTTCTATTAAATCTTATTCTCAGTCTTTTGTTTTCTATTGAAAGATGTACAGTATATAGCTGAGAAACTGGGATGTTGAATTCATGTTGCCTAGTCACTCTTATGTCAGTCATTTCACACTTTTTTAAGAAAATGTTAGTTATCTATTGTTGTTGTCGTGTGCCAGCTAGGCTAGCAATATGGGGTGAGCTGAACCCTATTTGGTGTGGAGTCCGACTTCTTCAGTACACACATGCCATAGGTACCCGTTTATAGGGTAGGCAACCATTCATACCTCATTCATACAAGGAAAGGACAAAGACAGGATAGATAGAGAGAGAAAGTACATCCATGCCCGAACCGGGATTCGAACCCAGGACCTCCCTATCCACAGTCAGACACGCTGACCACTAGAAAAGTTGGGCGATTATCTATTACATTAAATAAATAAATCGGTTGCAGTAACATTTATGGTAAGCTTTACTGTGCACACTCAATGAAAACAATAATGTTGGTCGCTTCCGGTTAAATGCGAATCATATGTTGAGGTTTTAAGATTAAACGACCATAATGGACTCGGGTTATATACATATAACTTTATAACTGAATAATTGATTTATAGTTGTATATATTTTGAGGAATTCATTTAAGGAACACATTTCATATTTATTTGAAATACCTAAGTATTTGGATAACTTTCACTATTTTTATTAAGTGTTGAGTAATATGTTCATCCTTCTTTTATACATAAGAAACAGATGGAAAAATTTTCATTCTAATTATTTTTTAAAAATCTTACAGGTATTTCAGTGTTTTTTGTTACATTGTTTTTCATATAGGTGTTTAGGAAGCTAATTGAGCTGAAAAAGCTATTTTTAATTACCCCTATATCTAAAAAATTTATTATCCTTTAAAAATTTTTTATGAAATTGAAAAAGAGCTATTGTGAATACAGCACAAAGTTTTTAACAGACATAAATAAAAACTTTTAATCAAGAAAGAAAAAAAAGCTAAATTTAAACTCCTAGCTGTTTTTCTGTATTAATAATCTCATAAAAGTACAGAAATGTCTTCACTTTCATCAACGGGATAATAGAATCTAAAACAGCTTGAAGAATATTTTATTTTTAAGTTTCTTGTTAAAAAACTCTGCAAAGCAGTTTTATATGTCATCAGTCCCTGGAAAGACATTTTTTTTCGAAATTGAAAACATCGATGTGAAAAAACGTCAATTTTATGTTTTATTAGTCTTTTTGAAGTCTTCCAAACTAACGTTACCGTCTGATTGTTTTCCTCAAATACAAACAGGATTTATTTTTGTGAAATCTAAAAAAATTCGGAAAAAAGCTTTGAACGATTCATTAAGATGGAAACAAGTTTTTCTTTTGATATAGACTAGCATCTGTAAAGTAACAAGAGTAGCTGCATTTTTTTGGTGTGTTTATTTATACTTGTTAGATATTGTCTAATAAGTTTTTAGTAACTTTGGGACGAATGATTTTTAATATCTTACAACTGCAAAGATTATATGAACAAAATATTCTCTTAAAAATGTTTTGAAAGAGAAATATGAAGTTTTATGATATGAAGATAAGTTTGACGTGTGAAAATGAGACTAAGATTGAGACTAAGATATGAAAATGCTACCTGAGGGAAATACATTTTAATTATTATATACCAAAAAGGAATATAGAAAATAAATGTGAAAGCATAATAAGTATAAGGTATGCAACCAGGAAATTTATAAAAATAAATATTCTGAGCAAAGTTTCTTAAATTTTTTTACTCACATTAACAAAATATCAAATATGAAAATTAATTAGTAGTACACAGAAATGTGATATAGAAAGGTATATTGCTAAATAATTGCACTTATTATTTATAATTTAAATCATATATTTGTTATGGCGTATTCCTTACCATTTATAATTTATGTATTACTTATCACATTAATACTTTTCGATAAGGTATTTCCTTTACCCTTCACAATTTGTGAAATGTATTTATTACGCTTTTTATTTACCTTTTACAATTGTTTTCATTGTGCTAAAGCTAATTATAAAATTTAAATAACCAGTTACTTCTTGAAATTGAGATATCATTAAGGATAAGATTTATCAGTTAGATGCTAATTTGAATTTTCAGTTTGAAGAGTCTAAGTAAGATGTTCTAAATATCTAAATAATTCGAAATAAATCATTATTAATACTTTTAGATACATTTCGGAATAACACTTCTAAAAATTCATTTGGTTAATTTCCATTGTATTTCCTGGAATTGGAAAGATTAATTTAAATTCCTAACTAATGTGATTTAAAAATTAAGAGAAATTATATAGATCTCTTATTTATCAATATTTGAGATTGTAAAATTTGAGGATTTGAATTCTATAGATATAAGTACTTTCTATTTCACGAATTAAAACCTTTGAAAACCTATATATATATATATATATATATATATATATATACATATATATATATATATATATATATATATATATATATTTTAAATTACTTTTTGATTTTAATTAAAATCCTTATATTTTATGTTCTTCCATATGACATAATCGTAACTTACAAACATTATTTAATTTGATGATATTACTTACTGTTTGTACATTTTATTTGGACAAGTAGATGCAGTGAAATACATTTTTCACACTAGGGTTATCATGAGCAGGATCTACAGTTTTAAGTGGATTTTGAACCATTGTGAGCATATACGCCTGAGGAAGGAACCACTGAATAGTTGAACTGAAGGCCAGAATGCAAATTATTCAGTTGCTCTCTCGACTATAGTTTTCATGATTCGTTAAATACATATGGTAAAACATCATAATATTTTGTAGTAAGATAAACATATATCAATTTATCAAAGACAAAAACAAATGTATTTTTCAATTACTATTTACATAAAACTATACTCAGTGACTGTGTTTATTAAATTTATTATAACAATATGTTTAATAATAATAAGTTGGCAACTTTCTCAATCATTGGAAATATATGCATAAATAAATACTCCATATCAATGATGCATATTGAATTAATATTTAATACGATAGATGAAGTTGTATGGAATTGTTAGAAAGCTTTATATTTTGCATAATCAAATAATTAACTATATAATCTGACTTACGAAAAGCTCTAATATAAATAAAAAAGTGTAAATGTAAAATGAAAACTAATCAATAATTTTGACAGTAGAGTCACGTTTTAAAATTTAATTTCTGACAGAGTTGAAAAGTTCTAATAAAAAAATAGAATACTTATCAAAAGCATATAATCGTCAATTCTATTTTAAAACATTTTTTTCCCAAATTATGTACATTCTATGATGTATGAGTGTGATCTCTAATAAATATTTTCTAAAATTATTTATAAATTTATAAGAATATTTAATTCAACATAATAGAGAGAAAATAACGAATACTAGCTAGAAATAAAAGTGGTTAGAAGGACGAATAAATGAATGGCATTTACTTTAAAATGTGCCATGAAATCATTTCATAATTAAATATAATTTTTGTAACCTGATATTTGTAACAAAGTATAATAAAAATGTTAAAATTGCTCTTGAATTTCAATAATTAGTAATATAATATAATGGATATTAATAAAAAAAACATAACATTCAGCACTCTATATAAGCTTGGATATTTCTTCCATTTTTTTAGACAAATCAAAAATTATTAGTTCCAATAAATGGTCAAATGATTTAAGCTTTGTTTTTAAAATTTCTAAATACATTGAATGTGCTATAAGAATGAAATATTAAAATTAAATTATATAAATAAATTATGTTTGTATATATTAATGAGAGAATTTCAACAAGCATTTCAAGAATTAAAGCATTTATATATTGATGTATATTCATTCAACATACAATAAAATTAATATTATATATATATAAAGTAAAGTCAGAAATATTACATGTAATACAATATTAAGAGGAATGGTAATAAATCTACAAATGAGACAAATGATTAGCAATTCACTCAGCGCAAAAGCAGCTAAAATTAGAATGAATTACCATATATATATATTCAAAATGTTTTTAAAGATGAAGTATGGGTTGGAAGAAAAAAAAACTTAACAAAGTGAACACCAAAAGTACTAAGAAAAATTGTTCATTTAAATAAAGAGAACAAAAGGAAAGATTTAATAATGTACCAATATAGCCAGCTTCATCAGAATATATTAATTAAATTGTTACATATAGAATGATTTTTATGTAATGGCCAAGGACACTGTTCTAAACTGAATCCCAAAATGATACCGAACCATAAATAAAACTATAAAATATATACAAGACCCCTAATAAAAAATTGAAGATATGTATGTAAGCAACCACACAAAATATAAATACAAATATAGAGAAAATATTAAGCGCTGTCATAGAAAAAACACTTTTTCTGAAAATCAGTTTAATACCAAAAACAGGTAAAATTTCAAAATCAATGCAGAAAGAAAACTACTAAGTGAAAACTAAACCTGCGGTACGACACCCCTTGTGTGCCAGGGACTACAGAGCCCAAATGTGCAGAAGGTACTGGGATTCGAGGTGTATGTCTCGCTTAGGTGGCCAACCTAACGGGAAATCCTCTGTGTTTGGTTGCCAAGTATACTTGGGACTCAGTTTCTCGACTCACTAAACGGATGAAAGGCTGAGTCGACCTTATCCAGCTCAAATCTCGGACATGTACCTTTTGAGCACGAAGCGCTATTACTAAGCCACCGGGCATATCTAAGTGTAAACATTATTTATAATTTCTAAGAAGTTTGAAACTGTGCCAACAGTGTTTACTCTCTTAATCATTTACTTTCTATAATTATTTTGCAATTTTACTTGGTTTGAAATTAAAAACTTTTACTAACACTTTATATTTCCTCTTTATTTGTATTTATAAGCTGATTATTCATATCTTTAATTTTATATTAGTGGTCTTGTATATATTTTGTTGTTTTATTCATGGTTTGGTATCGTTTTGGGATATCATGGCTTTGTTTTGACTATTGTGTTTGGTCATTACTGAAAACCAATACTTTATGGCTATTTAATCAACACCCCCGGATGAAAGTGATTATATTTGTACATTATTATATCTTTCATTTTGTTCTCTTTATCAAATTGAATAAATTTCATTAGTACTTTTAATGTTTGTTTTCTTAATGTATACTTCAAGTGTTTATAGATTTTGAGTGTTGTATATATATATATATATATATATATATATATATATATATATATATATATATATATATATATATATATATATATATATATATATATATATATACAATGCTGAATATTACAATTATGATAACAAGAAGACGTGCAACACATTAAGATTTACGCAAAAAAGCAATGCTGTAAATGTAAATGACCGGAGTTTCAACAAATTCATGAAAAATTGGAGGTAGCGACATCTACCAAGTGCTTAAATGAAAAACATTTACGACGAGTTTCTCATATACAAAGTGCATTTCATTTTTGTTGCCTGGTGAAAAGTGGCAATGCACCGGTAAGGAGGAGAAATGCCCCCCAGTCCATTTTTAATTTTCTTAAAAGCCAAATTGTAGCCTGCTGTAATTGCGGTTTATCGTATCGTAGTATTGCTGCTCACGTCAAATGAGATCCAAAGATTGCCTGCAAAATATGGTATCGATTTATTAAGGAAGGCCAT
The DNA here is from genome assembly GCA_037975125.1 of Latrodectus hesperus. Lineage (NCBI taxonomy): Eukaryota > Metazoa > Arthropoda > Arachnida > Araneae > Theridiidae > Latrodectus > Latrodectus hesperus. The sequence goes on along the minus strand of CM075854.1, from coordinate 109,366,463 downwards.
ACGGAAAGCTGTGCTAAATTTCAGCGGCCTTCTATCATTAATAGTCGACAAGACAGACAAGAAAGCCGTGTAGCTTTAATGGATTTTATAACAAAATTACAAGCCCAGCTTAAGAAATAGTGTTGTTTGCAAGATAACAATAGCCAGCAGGAACAGTTCGATAACGTTTCCAATAGCATGGACTATCATTTCAGCTATCATACTTTCGCGGCGATGCTTGACACAAAATCACAGATGGCAGCTACTTCATGGTAATATCAAAGATGAACGTAGATTAAAAGATCTAACGAAATCATGTTTTTAGAAGAATATCGATTCTGTGTAAGTATCATGATAGTTGCATTCATGCTTGTCATTAAAAACGCACATTAAGATTATAACCAAGATTAAAATCACATGTCATTATTGTAAAAAACGCACATTTTCTGTATGCATTTGGCATCAGAAAGCTTGCTCGTTACCTAAAGGGATGACTAAAAAGAATGATATATTTCAGTAGGATAATACACGAATTTTAGGTCTTCCTGATTTCTCACCAACAGAAGGTGTCTCGTCAGTGGTTGCCGATCATCACCATACGATAATCTTTACACTATATTATATATTAATATTTACATAGTGTGTGTATGTATTAAGTTAGAAAACTCAATTCTGATTAATGACGTGTGCGGTATTTTTTCTATTATTTTCAGATGAAATTGTTAATAAATAATTCTGAATTTAAAAAAAAAAAAAAAAAAAAAAAAAAAAAACTAATCTGTGTCTGTGAATTTACACATTTGAAATATTTTTTTCTCCTACACATAATCTCAGTTTTGATTTGTCTGTCTAAGGACCTATCTTAATATGTAATCTTCTGAAAAAAATGCACTAGACAATAAAAAGACGTTCGTATTAGGAATTTATCACGTGTACAGGGGCTATTTTATATTATTTATGCAAAACTGGAAGATTTCTTACCCTGAATGTCATCTGTACGTGCTTATGGGCTTTGCAGGGGAGGAAAGAGTTTTCAGGAGTCTATTAATCATGTGATGAAATTTTGGGGAAATAATAGATCCTTTTAAGTTTAGGTACGTGTCAAATATTGTTTTGCAAGCATCAGAAGAAACGATGGTAGGAATTAGAAAAAAAAGTTTCCTGAATGAGATACGTTGAAATGGGATTGCTTAAAAAACCTATCATTTACATTGAACGCATGAATAATTTTCTTAGAAAAGAAATTTCTCTCTAATAATAGGTTGTTTATATTGAAAACCCTTTAATCTTTCAAGTAAACAAATAATTATCTTTCAATAAAATAATAGGATTTCTTTTATTGGTTCATTAAATAAAACTGCAGTGCAGTTTCAGGTAAATGTAAAAGAAACTTGTGTGTGTGTGTGTATGAAACTAGTACAATATATATATATATATATATATATATATATATATATATATATATATATATATATATATATATATATATATATATATATATATGTATATATATATGTATATAGATATGTTTTCAGTTTATTTTTCGATATTTTTGATAGTTTTAATAAATTTATTGAAATTATTCTTGTGAGTGTTAGAAATGTCAATCCATAATCATGTCAATTAAAGATAGTGATTATCATGATATTGTAATGAGTTTTGTTAGTATTTTCATTTAAAATGGAAGTATAAGACTATTAGTTTTGACTATTTTATGAAGTAGTGCTCAAAATAATACCTGTAGTACTAAAAGTGAACATTGTTTTGATTATTGTGAATAAAGTAATATTCAAAGCATCAGTATATAATATTAAGGAAATGAAAATTAAGAAGAAAGGAAAATGATGCGTAGGGAAGTTTTGTATCCTTTAACTTATTTTTTCAATCTTTTACTTATTTTATAAAGAATTTGTCTTTAACAAATTTGAAAATTCAGTTTTACTAGAAGTTATGTCTTTATATGTATGGTATAATTCACCTTGTCATCACAATTACATTCAAATTCTATCAATGTATGTTTTATCTATGTACAGAAATATTAAGTTAATTTTGCAGAAATATTTCAGGTTACTTTTTTATATTTTATTACCCTAGTACATACACACAACGAATAAGTATTTATATAATAAATTATATTTTCAGACATATTTTAGTCACACAATGAAAAAGTAGGTATTTTTATGCTCTAATATAAAGCTTGCTCACATTACAGGTATTATGTCAGAATTTTTATTCCAAGACTGCAAATAAATTATATATAATAACAAAATTAGTCAAAGTCAATAAATAAAGGTATAGGTCATATATATATATATATATATATATATATATATATATATATATATATATATATATATATATATATATATATATATATATATATATATATATATATATATATATATATATATAATGGAAAATTGTTTTAAAATATATTTGGAAGAGATAGAGAGAAACGTCTGTAGTAGCCTCAAGATTGATGTTCAACATAATAATTCGCAAAATAGGTATTCAATCCAGACAGACATTGGATAATGAATTCGCTCGATTATTTAGAGCAGTTCAGACAATGCGTCATCTTACAAATATCAATAAATGATATTTCTGTGGTTATATCGTACATACAGTTAGATTTCCAAATAGTGTTGAAAGTTTCGTTTGAAGATTTGTAATTTTAGATTGTTCCATATCTTGCGTAATTACAGAAGTTTCAGCCTTTCAGATATTTATCATTTCGGAATTATCATTTGCTTTAAAAGGTTAAGTAAACTTTGAACTGTGGGATTATTATATTTATAAAATTTCATTCCATATACGATTAATTCGCTTATCTCTTATTTTTTCATTTAAGCATCGCAAATAGTAACCCCTTCTAAGTTATTTTATTTACAGTGTGTGTGCTTATTAGACTGGTTTAAAAAAGCTGTTTTTCGCAAAATATGATTTTCCTTTCACTGTTTTGTAAAATTTATTACTTCCAGTAATGACAGCGATAATCATGCTTTTAAAAAATATTTCCTAAGCCAATGCTAATTTTTAAAGGCATTTAAATGTTATTTTTATTTATTTGTCTCATAGTAAATATACTTTGTCTTAAATTTCAACAATGCTGATTTAAAATATTTGTTATCTTTTAAACTTTTATAGGCTATTTTTCATTCACAAATAACGACTGCAGTATGGAAATAAGCGAAAGGTCTTCTGTACGAATTGGGAAAATATGTTTAAGAAATCTTGTAGTATTAGAAATTAAATTAAGAAATTATATAATAATGTTAAGATTATATTTTTAAATTATTTAAAATGAATATTATTTTTTAAAATAATTTTTAAAATAAATAAGAATACGTAGAAATTCTTGATACTGTCTTTACACAATCAAATGACATCGTTAAAAATCAATTAGAATTTAAAAGCTGGAACTCTTTTGTACTTACAGAATTTGAAAATCACACAAAGCAAAGTTTCGTTTATAAAAAGATTAAGTAAACTGCATTACAAAAGCATACTAATTGATCTGAAGAATCGATGAGAAATAAAATAGGAAAAATCAAAAGTGTATAATTATTTTGAAAACTTTAAAAACGTGAGAAACCATGATATTGAAAATATGATTATAACTTAAAATTTTTTGTTGTATTTTCCATTTTTACAATTTATTAATTATTTTCATTCGCTTAAAACCTAGGCAAAAAATTTAAAAATGAATTCACAGCAAACTTAATTTTATCATGTAAAGCTTAGTATTTAAATATTAAAACGCTTCCTTTTTATAATAACTTTAGTTTTTAATTCTCTTAAAAATAAAAAGTTCATTTCATGTAAACGTCATTTATATTATGATTATTATAAATAAGTAATTAATAATTTGTTGAAACAAATAAATTTGGAAAAAATTCATTATTCATTATTAAGAAACATAATTGGAAATATTATGCTGCCAATAAAGAGAAAATTTGCCATATACAGAAATTTTAATTTGGATTCATTATTTAGCCCAAAATTACTAAGATTATGCATATTTATGTGATAAGTATTTTATCAAAATAACAGACTAAGGTAACTTTGAATAAATAAATACCAAATTTTTATTGCTTTGTATAGTATCGCATGTCATGCCATTTTATTTACGATGCTACAGGAACAAATAAAAATTTGACACTATTTAATGAAAACTTTGTATTGGAAAATAGAAAATTGTGCCACAAAACAAACTAGCGGTTGATAATTTTTATGTACTATAGAAGAAAACAACTCCACCTCATTATATAGTTGTGTAAGGCTTATGAATGCTGTAGCATTTATTTTTTTAACTGATTTAATTATTTTGAACTGTTTTGCATTATAAATAATACATTTTTTACGAATAGTTATTGAACTATGGTTTAAAAAATAAAAGTTATACAGTGATGCTTGTGGCCTAATATAAACAACTATGATTTGGCTCTAACGTTTGGTTCTTGACACTTCATTAGAAAAAAGAAATGTTTGAGTTTGATTCATTGTTACCAGCGCAAAATATAATTAAAAAATATATATTTGAAATTCATCAGAGTTATGAAACTGTGGGAAATCATGGTTATAAAGAAGCAAAGTATTTAAAATTATAAGTATAGTATATTATACCATTTTTAATTCTTAGGAATTATTAAAAATGGTTTATGAATTATTTAATTGATAATGTAAGAAATGATTAAAGCAAATTTCTTATAATTAATTGCTTGTCACAGCACATAAAATTCTTTTAAATATATATTAGTACACTCATATCATTTAGTAAAAAACTTCATATGTAATGATTTTTAAAATGAAGTTTTTACTAAACTATATGAGTGTACTAATATATATTTAAAAGCATTTAAAAATAAAAAAAATCTTGATATTGTGTAGCAAGTTACTTTGTATTTATCGCAGGCACTCATCTTTAACCACACATTATTAATAGTTTATAATTAGAAATGTGATCAGCTTTTAAGACAACACATAGATATTTTCAAATAATTTTTTTCAGATATCCATCAGAAATGATTAACAACAGTGTTTTATAAGAATTCTATGTTTTCACCATACAATCTCATATCAATTTTATTTTTAATACTTAAGAGCGTAAAAATGCATAGTAAAATGGAGTAGTCCATTCCAGTAAATAATTGATGATCGGTATCTTCTGGCTATGGGAAACAAAGAAAATTTTCTTTCAGTAACAGCCCGTCTGAAATCACTACAAAATTGAGCGAAAGATTACCTTTCAGGAAGCAATATAACTTCCAGAGTGAGATATGTTTGCTATGAAATTTGCTTTCATCTGTCTGGTCTAGATAATCATATATTTGCTTTCTGTGTTAAATGAAAAGTAAGAGATCATAATAGAAAGAGAATTCTATGAGAAAAGCACAGAAGTTAAATTAGCTTATACAAGTCTCATTTCATTTATTTCGAAATTATTGCTTGTATTATTTATGAGTTCAGTATACAACAGAAAAATAGTCAGGACCATAATTTCAATTGTGTGAATAACACGTAAAGCCTTATTGAATAGTTCTTTTTTAGCAAACAAGCCATCATGTTGAAGTATATTCGTATAAAAATACAATCATCATATACATATTGGAATCATATAAGAATATTGAACTTTGATATTGTACCTTCAAAATTAAGTTCAATGTTTCGTATAAAAATAAAATTATATGGTAAGAGCTAGAACCTTCCCTGAAATTATTAGAAAAAGGAATTCGTCTCTTAGATTTTCCTTCGCTTAATTAGAAATCAGTCTTAAACTTCTTATTGCATTATTCAACAACTGCAAACAAAACCTTTTAATAACGAATTACTTGAAAGATTTTCTTTGCAGTTTTAACTATACATACATATAAAACAACTTAGTAAATATTTATCTTGAACCAATTTTATATATACATTAAAATGTTTATATATACATTTTTTGTGCAATTCATGTTTTTATTATTCCTTTTTTACATTTTTGATTTATCCATTTCAGTATTCTTTTCTTTTCTATTTGTATAAATTTTTTATACAAATAGATTTGTTATTTTATTTCTTACAAGCATTTTTCTATTATATGCTATATATATATATATATATATATATATATATATATATATATATATATATATATATATATATATATATATATATATATATATATATATATATATATATATACTACGCATTTTATTTCTAGTCATATGGAACTACATTGATTTTGGTATTTTTTGAGGGGTAGTTCTCAAAATTCTTGAAAAGAATTGGAAAAGAAAGTCAATAAAGTTATATTTTTTCTTTTCTAGTAGAAATATGAACTTCTAAGGAAATTCAAAATACGTAAAACAGATACATTGTTTAAATGTTTGATCATACATTTAAAATGACTAGAAATTTTATATGCAGTGAAACTTTCTATTTTCTTTATAAAATGTACTAAAATAAAGTAAGTTAATAATCTAAATTCTTTTCCTTAAGTTTTCGTCATTTTTATGTTAAAAATATTAAAATATTTTTAGAAAATTTATTGGAGAAACATATTTTTCTTATAACATTAAAATAATTATTCAATTCTTCGATGTTATTTAAGCCATTACGTTTATCATTATTTTATATAGCATGAATTTATATCATTATCAAATAATAATCATTGTGAGAAAGTCAAGAATCGTATCATATTCTGTAAGTTCAAAATTAATTTGTGTCAAATTATTTACCATTTCCATGTAATTTTATCGAAATTGATTTAAAAAAAATTTTAAAAAAGAGTAATTTTTAAAATTTTCATAGTCAGTTTAAGAACATTTGGCTAAATTACTTATTTACAATGGTCATCAACATTAAAAATATCAATACAATTTTTTATAAGACATGTAAAATGGAAATTAAAATATTTGTTAAATGTTAATTTTTCACACAGGAAAACTCTGTCATAAATAAGGACTGCGTAATTTGTAGACTAATATGTAGATTGAGGAATGATTCAAATTTACTTGATAATAATCGAAAGACATTTTAATTCCAAAAAAATGCTCTGCTGGTGAGATTTTGGGTTAAATAATACCTTGCAATTCAGTTGCTTGTTGCAGAAAACGACGTATGTTGCAAATTATATATATATATATATATATATATATATATATATATATATATATATATATATATATATATATATATATATATATATATATATATATATATGTATATATATATATTCCTTATAGTCACGGAAAAAATCAATAGATTTAAATATACTTGAATGCAGCATTTTTAAATTAATTTTTAAATATATATCTCATCTAAGTAATAATCGTAGATAAATTATTTAGTGTATTATTAAACAGTAAAAGAGTATTACTAACAAGTACAGGGTGATCATAATTAAACTGCAAATTTAAAAACGCTGTAAAAAAAGAACCACTGGTCAGAAAGACCTGAAATTTCACCAGAATGTACTTCAAGCAGGGGGATTTTGTTTGGCGTAGAAAGAAATTAGGAAAAAAAGTGGCCAAAAGATGGCGCTGCATAGGCAGCTGTAGGTTAATTACATGAATTCTGACATGAACGATAATCAATTGTGGCTGTAAGCTGAACGTTAAACCAGTTGTGCTATTGTAAGTCAGGCAGATGTTGTGGCACTCTTGGTGTAAAGCCTATTCAGAGTGACAAGGTGGTGCCACATCAAATAGGAAAAATTCAGTTTTTAATTGCCCTGCGGCCAAAAACCGTAGAAAAAGCCAACAATAATTCGGTTTTTAATTGTCCTTAGTCTTCTTCAAGAAATTTTCAATATGGTGTCCTAGGAGGTGAAAACATAAAACGTTATTTTCCACACCAGATTGGAGTGTATCAGTGCTGATGTTGTTAACGTGCTGAGTAATGCGGCATTTCAAATCCATTAAGGTGTCTAGTGGAGCACTGTACACAACATTTTTCAGAAATCTCCAAAGTCAAAAGTCACAGGGAGTGATGTCCGGTGATCATGGCGGCCAGGGAGTTGGAAAATGTCGGCTGATAATACAGTCATTTCCGAAATGGCGTTGCATCACCATCGACAATTAACGAGAATTCAGGCTACACAGCATTTTATACAAGACGTTAATTTGCATATAACCACCTTTGCAGCGCCATCTATAGGCCACTTTTTTCATAATTTTTTCCCACACCAAACAAAATCCCTCTGTTTGAAGTACATTCTGGTGAAATTTCAGGTCTTTCTGACCAGTGTTTTTTAGCGTTTCAAATTTGCAGTATTATATATATATATATATATATATATATATATATATATATATATATATATATATATATATATATATATATATATATATATATATATATATATTGCACTTCAGTAGTTGTTGTAATGAATTTGTCTACCTTTTTTATATTAGATTGAAAAGAACAAATATTCAAAAGCAATTTATTTATAATATAACAGAAAGTTTTATGTTTATTGATTCCCCTTCACAAACAAAAAGAAAAGAAAACAGTAGGGAAGCAAAGCAATTTGTTTTTGCTTAGCGCTCTTCAGTATTTTACTTTTCTGTATGTTGTGTTCTGTTAAAAATTTTCTTAAATATAAACAATGAGAATTTTATACACAAAATGAAATATATATATATATATATATATATATATATATATATATATATATATATATATATATATATATATATATATATATATATATATATATATATATATATATATTCTTCCACAAGACACCATTTTGTAACTGCGTTGCAGTGTTAGGTGTGAAACTGAAACATGTTACATGCATCTCAGATAGATAGTCCCAATAAATTTCAAGTTAATTAAAAAATATTACATAATTGGAATATTTTTTAAATAAAGATACTTGTATATGGAATTAATAAGGAAAGCCTTGATGTTTGAAACATTCTCAATATATTTTGGTAGTTTTTTAAAAAATATATTCTTCACTGAGCGCATTTCTATAAACTTCATCATATAACTACTGTTTTTTAGTTTCATAATATATATTTCAACGATAGATACTTGGTACAATACCTACGAAGTTCATGTTTGATGATTTAAAATATTCAAATAAAGCTCAAAGTAATGAAAGAATTGCATACAAATAGATTTTTAAGAAGAGCTCATATATATATATATATATATATATATATATATATATATATATATATATATATATATATATCTATATACATATAAATGAGAAGGTTTATACAGTATAAATTTATTGCAAATATAGCTTTATACATCATTGTCAATGAAATTAATATTAATCCCCAAAACACACAAAATTAAATATATTTTATTCCTTCCTACAAATTACAACTTCAGGTGCTATTAAAATTTCCCGTCATTAATTGTAAAACTAATAAATTACATTTTTGTAATCAATCGATTATTGTTAATATAATTTTTATTTATTTATTTATTACTTATTTTTTAATAAATTTCTGTGTGTGTGAGTGATATAAGCGTTTAAAATAATTTAAATAATCTATTACTTCAGTTTCTTTATAATGGAAATTTATTACAATCTTATTTTAAGAAACAACAAAATTCAGATTTTAATCAAGTACAAAAATAGAGTTGATGACGAATTTTAATTTTTTGCCCCGCTTTTGTATTCTTAAACTTATTTAAATAAATTAAAAATTATTTTATTTCAAATATTTATACGTCCAATTTTTCGCTAGAAAAATTAATCCAAACTTTGTAAATAATAATAATCATTATTATTATTATTTACAAAGTTTGGTTCTTAAAGCGATTCTATATATATATATATATATATATATATATATATATATATATATATATATATATATATATATATATATATATATATATATATATATACTTCCTACCCAATTTTGAGCAACATACGCTGTGGAATAGAAATTACACAAAATTTTTTATACAAACTTAATTTCTTCTTAATCCTATGAAAAAAGTATATATCTGGGCATATAAAATAAAAATATTAAACAATGTATGGAAATAAATTTATTTCGAACTAGAAACAGTGTTTCGAATTTATGCAGCACATAATAAAACTGCTCTATTCTCCTTCTGAAATATTCAATTATTTTAATCAAATCTGCAAGACGTCAATATCAACAGAGCTCAGAACGTTGTTTCATATGCTCGAATAGAATATTTAATTTGTAGAAATATGCAATTTAATCACCTTCCAGTAGCTCAGTTTTTCTTTTGAATGAATAATTTTGTTGAGGAAGCTTGAAATGGAGGAAAGCTTTAGTTTCAGAGATAGGCAGTATTTCATTATTTTTGACGATCTGAACGAACAAGGGATCTACTTTCAATTTATATAGTAGAGTTTTACGAATTGTCACATATCTAATATAGAAGATTTTTATTGGATTTATAAGAAAATTTAGCTTTAAATATTTATAAGAAAAACTAAGCAAAATTATAGAAATTTGATATAGCATTGACAAGTAACAAATTGAAATACAGCTCATGAAGGTAATTATTGACGAGAAGTTAATAATTACCCAATAAATATATCAGAAGTACTGATGTGGTTCATACAGTATATTTAAAGTGTTTATACGATAATTATGGATTGGATTATCGTTTTTCTCTGAAAGATAAAAATAAAAGTTTTCATGAAAAAGAACAATTCAATTTACTTGAAATAAAATTGTTTTTTGGTGATGAGTGCTTAAAATGGCTATATAAAGGATATAATGCTCATTAACAGAAAAAATGTTTACAATTATTTGAGAAAATATAAAAAGTGAAGCGAATGATTTAAATTTCTTAGAAAGTGTTTGGTTATTGTAGGGTTTTGTAAAGAGTTGTTTTAGTTGTTATTGCTTCCAACTTTTAAAAATTGTGTTAGATATAATCTATTTGAGCAATAAAAATTTGTTATAAATGTATATATACAATTCTTATTAAAACAGTAAATTTAATGTTTGTTTTTAAATCCATATTTATAAAGCAATATTTGTAAAATATGGGAATAGAATTCAAGATTTTATACTCTTTTTTAAAAATATACGTTATTTTTCAAATATCATTTCCAAATTTATTTGCAATAAAATCGAAAATGATGGCGAATAAAATATTTGATATCTCGAAAGAACTATCGGTTAGAACTATCTTAAATTTTTTACAGGTAAATTATCATTTATAATTAAATCAGTTTGTAATATTAATTCACTTCAATGTTATTTAATCATGATTAATTTACTTTTTTAATTATAAAAAGTGACTTATATCTTAATACAACCATACAACGAGTTATATTTATGGATTTAAGTGTTTTCTTTCAATTAATATAACTTAATAACTCAGGATACACCACATTTTTTTAATACTGAGTGAATAAAAGATCAATATTTAAATTCACATTGATTCAAACTAAATTTAATATATTTTAATAAAATTGAATAGATTTACAAATATATAAGTAATAGTCCCTTATGTTCTTAAGAATTGTGGAATATCGTGACTTTTCAAATTATATTGAATGGAAAGCATTTACCAACTATCACGAAGATATTACAAATAATTTTCAAGTGAACGATTGCATTTAAACAAAAATATTTTCCGATTGATATATTTATTGCAAAGTGACAGAGAAAAAAAAAAGCATTATATAGTTTTGATTTCAAGCAAACTTTGGATTCCGCAGTATTGTGCAGAACTTGTGCCTCTTCCCATCAGTGGTGGGTGCTCGAGTGGCTGAATGGAAGGAAAGGAAAATAGCACTTACCTTTGACAGGTGACTGTACCCTCGGAAGAGCTTCTTCAACAGCTTTTCTCACTTTGGAAGCGGAGAGAGCGAAAGAACTATTAGCTATCATCTCCGATTTTATTTACTACCTATTTCTCAAAAGTCAGGCGCTTTACTGGGACATGGAAAAAGAAACTGCAAATGCTCATTATTGATTTAGTTTTCATGCACCTACCTGAGCCACACATATCGTGCAGTGTGACACACAACTGTTTAGGAAGTCAGATCAGGCACGAAAGGATTGAAGAAAAAAAAAAGTTTTTCTGAAAAGCAGTATCACAAAAAAAAAACCTCGAAAATAAAAGAAGCCCATTCCTTAAACTCTAATGTGACTGGACTGCTTCTTGTTTTTGATTTATGGGAAGTTTGATACTGAATGCGTAAAAAAGAAAGGATCGTTATTTTGTATTTTTTGTAATCGTAAGGTAATTGGTATTTTATGAAGTTTTCTTCAAAATAGAAAGTTTATGTTGGAAACTGTTTCTTAATAGACTAGTAGTAAATAAAAGTTTAGGAGCAGATGGATTTTTTAATGGAGCAAAGGAGATATTCATTACTTTTTGGATTAGATAAAGTGTTTCGTTGGTTACTTCAGGAAAAACAAATAAAATGTAATGTCTATGAGTAAATTGTATATAATATGCAATCTACTGACAGAAATTAAATTTTAATTATTTTCAGGAAGCAACTAATAAATGCTGATATCAGCAAAAGCTATTTATTTCTTTTTTAATAGTGATATATGAATCTTTGAAAGGAATAATATTTCAAAGAGATTCATATGTTTCGATAACGACTCGGCAGTGTTTACATAGGAATTTTTCAGTAAAATATTAAAACGATTTTGAATGTTTAAAACACTATTGAGGTTATTGAATTTTACATTTAAGATTTTAAGTAATTATGAAGGAAACGTAGATTTCATTTATTTTTCGTCATTAAATATGTGACTTTTTTATCTAAAGATGATTTTAGTCGAACATAAATTATAGAAATGAATAAAATTTTAATATTTAGCAGAAAATATAGCCGCAATAAAAAAGCAAGAATTTTCCATTTTGAAATGTGATTAAATTTGGAAAAATGTTACCGAAGTCTTTTTGTATTCATTTTTTAAAAAATAAATTGAAATCATTCAACAAACTGATTTTGGAATATTGTTTTGGCTAAGTCTGGAAACTAAAGACTAGAATTGTAAGTGAAATGATTCGTTACGTGAAAATGTAAGCAATTTAACTACACAAACAAGGAGATTGTTATTTTTCACACGGATAATTTTTTAAGCTATTCGTAATAGCTCATTTTTTGGTCCTGATTAAGAACATATATGTGCTGGGCAAAAAGCACATATTTATGTTTCTTTGATTAAAAACCATAATAGATAAGAAAGATACATTTCAAAATTAAGAATAACGTATCAGAATGGTAACATACCAGCAATGGCTCTAAGATATAAGAAATCTATGTGACAATCAATCTATAGACATATAGCTATCATCCCTTAAATATTCACAGCTAAAGTCATAAATGTGGAGTCTAAATATAGTAAAATTACCATACATTAGTCAAAGAGTCCATCAATAATGTCCCTATCATCAATTTTAAGTTGATTATCGTGAAAGCTGTAACTGCCATGGGAAATTGTAAGGTAATAAGGGGAAAAATCAATAAGGAAAAAAATAAGGGTAAATAATCATACTTAAATATTTGATACCACGTAACGTACAGGCAAATATTATTGAAAAGTATTTGAAATTCCGTCGTGCTTTGTCATTTGAAAAGATTTTTCATAGATAATGGGCTTCACTCAGATTTTGCGAAGGAGAAAACCCAGAAACCTCCCAAGCACTCACTGCAATAGACGTGAGTGCAGAAAACATGAGTTCATTTTCCTTTGTTGAAGAGTGTTTACGATTGAACCTCGGTTTTTCCTCTCCAAAGGCACTTTCAAAGATATAGAATAGAAATGTTCTGTTTGCTTACTAATAAGAACAGAAAGTGAAAAAGAACTTATGTTTAAAATTGTTATATAAATAAAAGAATAAGTGTTACATACTTTTATGTATCAATTAGCTCAGAGTATTTTCCACATTTTGGGAAATTATTTAAGATGAATCAGGAATTTTGTCCTGATTTATCTGAAATGATCTGGAAGGGTGTTTTAATACGAAAGATGGTACATTTATAATTTTCTACTCGTGATTCGTTTTACTTAATGATACACTGGCCTCAAAAAGTTAAGGAACAACCGGTTTTTTGTGCCTAATTTGCAAATGAATGAATGTAGAAACACCAAATTTGGATGACAAGTGCACAAACAGGTATTTATTGACTGCAAAATAGAAGTTTACATAAGAAAAAAACAAAAAGGATTTACAACAAAAAATGCAATCTCGCTGGAAAAGTCCATTCTTAGTAAAAAGAATAATCACAGTTTTATGTGGTAAAAAGTAATAGAAGCATAACAAAAATGAGTTTTAATAAGGGATATGCCCACCCTAGCTTGCATGCATTGGCGGCATCGACTTTCCATGCTGTCAATCAAGTTGTCGGTTACCGAAATGGGAAGCGAAGACCAGACATGGAGTAAGCTTTGTTCCAGCACTCCTAAAGACCTTGGAGGAGGGTTTAAAGCAGCAACCTGTCTACCAAGATAGTCCCACACATGTTCTATTGGATTCAAGTCTGGATATTGAGCTGGCCATTCCATTCGCTCCAAAACAATATCCTCAAGATATTCCTCAACAACTACAGCTTGGTGAACTCATGCGTTATCATCCATCAGAATGAAATTATTGCCAATTGCACCGGCATATGGATCAAGGATCTCATCCAAATATCTCACGCCAGTCACAGTTCCTCACTGGAACACATGCTGGTCAGTGTAACCACCGACTGAGATCCCTGCCCAAACCATTATTCCACCGTCGTGGTAACTGTCTCTTTCCACAATGTTGGATTGGTGGTATCAGGTGTTTTGTTCCCTCCGGATCCGAAGACGTCCTGAATCGCTCTCCAATGTGAATCTGGACTCGTCTGTGAAGAGTACAGAAGCCCATTGCTGTCTGGTCCAGGAAACGTATTCTCTTGCCCAAGATAAGCGAGCCCTTCTTTGTCGTCCGGTGAGGGGGACACACACAACTAATCGCCTTGCAAAGAGACCTGCATGGTGAAGACGCTTTCGTACCGTACTAGCGGATATTCTTATCCCCGGTGCTACAAAGAGGTCTGCAATAAGTTGTGGAACAGAAATTCTTCTTCTCCTTCAAACCGAAAGAGCTATAAAAAGGTTTTTTTTCAGGTGCTGTGATTCGTGGTCGGCCTGGAACATGTCTTCTGGATACAGAAGCTTCAGTTTGATATTGAATCAGAGATGGTGGACCACACTGCGAGACACATTGAGGCGTCTAGCAGCATCTGCCTGTGATAATCGCATTTCCATCCATCCGGCCACCCGCCACCTTAACGAATCGGGCAAACGGCTTCTCTCAGACATTGTGGGACCTCACAGCCTATTGTCAAGGAAACTGCTAACAAAAGTTGTAAATCAACAAAAGTTACACGCGTAATTACGAAAGACTTAAATTTGCATATTTTTCTCTCACTCATATATAGCTATTCTTATCTATAAAAAAAAGTGGCAGCTACCGTGTTTGCAAAGTTCGTTTTCATCATTTATATAAACTATAAATTGTTTTGTTAGTGTCATTTTTTTATGGTGAACTTCGAAAAACATGTTGTTCCTTAACTTTTGGAGGCCAGTGTATATTACTTCTTCTGACCACATTTCGTGAAAGGTGGTACATTTATAATTTTCTACTCGTGATTCGTTTTACTTAATGATATATTGCTTCTTCTGACCACATTTATAATTTTCTACGTTAATATCATTTTACATTTTCTAACCAAATCGCTTGCCTATATTTTTTATACTTTTATAGTTTTTAAAATATTCACTCTTTCATTACATAAATTTCCCTTTTGCTACACTAACTTCTAAGATTGAAGGTAGGAGAGACATGATATAAAATATGGCGAGTAGTTCATATTCTTTTGATATAATAGGTGGAAGTTTTGTTGGTTTAACTATCGATGATCAAGAGTTAAGCTTTAACATCATGTAGTAACCAGCCTAACAGCAGAATGCTGTTTTAAGGGTTTTTTTAAATATCCGCAATGGGGATTATAATCTTCTAGGAGACTTTTCAAAGATAGTGATATTTATTTACAAATCGCAAGTGAGGAAGTTCAGAGAACTCACAAAAACCCAGCCAGAAGCATGAGCAGGAAAACTAGACACAGCATCAGTCTCTTGCTGTTCATCTATGGCAGGAACAGAGCCCGAAAAAACGACTCCAAAAAACCACGATTTGTGACTCCGAAGAGCAAAGTTCTGCTACTAGGCCAAGGTTAAGTTGTAATAGACATACATTTGTTAAAAATGAATCGTCTCTTATAAAAAAGATGAATGCTTATATGCAGCTTAATTTGCTCTTCTCCAGCTCATTTAAAAAACTGTTATGATAGCAAACATTTTCAATTTTGAAAATGTTTGTTAAAAATTGAAAAAAATTTAATATGAATAAATTAAAAAAAAGTAATTGAGTGTAATTGAGAGCACTTTAGTATTTCCTACATTTTAATTGATCTTTGTTTATTTTATTTTAAAATTAATATAGAAAGCACCTTATAAAATTTTCATTTTAAATATTTTGAATGAAAAGAGTAACTAATGATCATTTCATAAGTTCAACTCTAAGCGTTTTTAATAAAATTGAAGTAAACTTTTAAAAAAAATTATTCAATTTTTAAATAATGAATTGTAATTACACAATATATATATAGTAAATAACATTTCAAACCCATCATAATACTAATTTATGCATCTGTGATAAATTATTTAAAATCATAAAACATTTTTATATCATTTATAATTCAAGAAAAATACTTATCAGTGTAAAATATATTCGCAAAATGATATGTATCGCGTATTAATAGATGCTCTAGTTTTAAGTATTGGATACTTGATTATGTTTATCAAAACATTAATTTTTCATCAAAGCAACTAGCTTCATTCAATATTTTAACGAATTTAGTTATAATCAATGTCTTTAATTAAAATCTCTTCATATAATTAATAATATCTGAAACACAATATAGTATCATTTCATATAACTGTGATAAAATTATTTAAGAATCACAAAACAGCCTCCATTATTCATCATTAAATAAAAATATTTATTAGAATAAAGTAAATTTGTTTTTATCTATTGTAAAGTTTGTACATTAACAATTGATCATGTTATACAAATATGTATCAAAGATGTGTATTAAAAATATTTCATAGGATTGTTCTCGTTATGTTGTATTATTTTTGTATGACAGGAAATGAAATGAAATTTTAATGAATTGAAATGTAAAAATATTTATAATAAATGCTTTAATTTATGTTTTCCTTAAAGCGAAAATTATAGTCTAAGCACAATCTAATTTATCGCCCAAGGACATATTTATTATTCAATAAAAATATTGATCCCCAATCTGTATTACTTATCATTCAAAAATACTGATCAGTATAAAATAAAACTGAAGTTAAAGTATAGGGGTGATCTTATGCTCTAAGAATAGTAATACATTTGATTATATTTATCAGAGTTCTCGTTATTTTTGCTTCATAAAAACGCAATCGTCATTCGCTATTTTAGTTTATTTTCCAACATTTATTGGACGTATAAAAATGCGCCAATAATCCATTGTTTACCATGTATTTTTGCTGACATTACTTTTTCATCGTCAATAGCGTGTTAAAATGATTGCGTTCCCATTTTTTTCTTTATGCTATTGCATTACCAGTAGTTGTGTTGAAGAGATTGGAACAACATCATCAGGAGCGTTGATGTAACATTATTCACGTGTCCTTGAGCTTTCTTACCTTCTCCTTTCATCCCTAATGGACTCTTGAAGGGGAGCAATCAATGAGACAGCGCGCAGGGTTCCTGCAGCTTTTGAGTTATTGGACAGTAATATGTACCAATTTAGATAAAGGTACTCTCACGATAGATGAAAAGACATCGCCAATGCTTCACAATGAAAGGGAGTATTGATGAGAAGAATTGCAAATTCTCATTTCAGCACTATTTTTAAAAAACAATAACTGTATATTTACTTTGCTTTTTCAATTTATTTTCTTTTTGTACGCAAACAAAGTAAATATTGAATGGAAGTTTTTCATAATTTCAGTTTGTAAACTTACCTTTATAAGTGGAATGCTTTATTTATATTGTGTATTTTATATAATAGTTTTCAATTGTTTTATTAAAACTAGTTTACTTTAGAAAAACGGCAGTTACTTTAAAGCTATTTTGTATGTAAAATCAGTTGTAGTAAGATTGTATAAATATCTATTTAAATGTAGAATGACCCATTTTGATGTGAAAGTTTTGAGTTTTTATAATTGACGAGTCTATGGATTTATATTGATTACTTTATTGTTTAATGTCTGCACGCAATCAAAAAATCCTCAATGTTATTATAGGTTTTTATTAAAATATCTATTCAAAAAACCTTGATTTACATGCATAGCATTTATTTAATATACATGTCTGTCAGTAAAATGTTTTTAATAGGAGAAAAAATTCCTTCTATTTGTAAATAAAATGGAAAAATATATTATTTGTTAAAATGGAAATGAATCAAGCTAAACTTTATAAAAATACAAAAATTCCTTAGTTTCTGAACTTTATAAGACGGAAATTCTTTTGGAATTTAATATCATGTTACGTTATAGAATCAAGAATTATTATATTATTGAAAATGTTTAACTTTACTTTTACATTTAATAAATCCATAGTAGACTCTGAAAAAGTATAAATTCTACTAAGGCAATAAATTCCGTAACCAAAATGTAAATGTGATATACATTGTACAGGACTTAAAACAACGGCAGGTGAATCAGTTGTCAACAACAATATTTACAGATTTGAGATAGAGTTTCACAATGGTTTTGAATTTAATGGTATATTCCTTTGGAATAGGTTAAAAAAATATCCATACAGGAACTGTGATAACGTCAGAGGAATATTAGTCGTGCTTGTTATAAGAACTAGCATATTTGATACCCAAATCTTCTGAAGATTGCTGCGCTGAAAGTTCTATACACGCTATGCATTTCGTAGAAATCAATGCTCTTCTACTAGCTTGGCTTGGAGAGGAGAGTGCAAGTAGATAGTAGATTGTTTCTTGCTCAACGGTTATTTTTTGTACACGAGGGTTTGGTTTGGTTTGGTTTGTTTGTCGCTCAACGGTCATTTTTTGCACACGAGGGCTAATTAGACCGGGACTTACGGTTTATAGTGGATTCCGAACCACTACAAACATCCATGCCCAAGGTGGGATTCGAACCCACGAACTGTTGAACCGAAGGCAAGAGCGCTAACCATTCGGCTGCCAGCTCGACTTTTGCACACGAGGGCTAATTAGACCGGGACCTATGGCTTAAAGTGGATTCCGAACCATTACACACATCCATGCCCAAGGTGGGATTCGAACCCACGAACGAGGAGTGTGCTAGATCAAGTGTTAACGTACGATGGCCAATGGATGCACTTAGAAGTTTTATCAGCAGAAATAGGCAGCGGGCGGAACTGTGCATCCCAATAATCTAAACTACACTTATATTGAGCAACAGAAAAAATAGCGCAATCCAAGAATATATATTTATAAGAGAAGACCAAGTAATTTTTGTAGTTTTCTTCCTTTAATGTTACAAAATTAAATCATGTTTAAATTCATATGACGGTAACAGATATGATGTATTAAATGTCCAGACTTTAACTACAATCAGCATAATAGAATTTACATGCAATTCAAATCTCACTTTGCATACTAGTCAAAATATTTATATCATTTATTTAAAAAGCTCTGAGAAATATGATGCGTTAAATGGAAAAAATAATTGGATTCCCTCAAAGAGAAAAAGGCAGCATAATTTTCTGCATTCATATCCTGTATATAAATCATTGATTGTTAGAAAATATTAATAAATATATTTTAAGCACATTTGTATTTTTAACCAAGATTTCGTAAAGGAAATAAGCAGATATCAATAACTAGTGCATATCTCTTAAGAGTATTTCATAAAAAAAAACATTATAGTATATCTTACACACATTAACCAGTTTTATAAATTCCTATGAATACAATAAAAAAGTTAAACTTTCAGCTGTTAAAATTATCGCAATATTTTACACAGATCCCTTTAAATCTATGGTATAGAATGATTTTGTTATTTTTAAAATTTTTTATTAGAGACTTGAATGATATAATCTTATTCAAACCATCAGCATTTTGGAAAAAACAATTACATTCTAACTTTTAAATTTTTTACTGCTGTCCATTTTACTTTGCATTTTCCCAATATTCTGCTTATTTCTAGGAAATTCGAATTAGTTGGAATGGCGCAGAATTTTTAGAGAACAGCAGATGTATTGAATTGCATTTGCTCCGAACGCAAAAGTATTTTCAAGTGTTTCAATTTCGCTTGCTTAACATTCTTATCCCATTTTAAGACAGAAAATTCTATTCACATTAGATATCTTTGGAAAGAAGATAAGAAGTTAGGGCATAGTTATTATTTTTCGAGTTTTCTATCAAAGCAAATGCATTATCAAATGGAATCAGTATGATTTCCTTGAGATTTTGAAATAAAATAATTGATTTTTGTGTTATAGAGTAGTAAATTTATAAGGAACTAATTTTATTCATAAAGTGTTAGAAAATACCAATATAATTTTCTTGAAACTTCTTGTTTAATTTGTTTATCGCTCAAAAGTCATTTTTTGTCCAAGACAGCAATTTAGATAGAGACCTACAGTTTAAAGTCAATTCCGAGCCACATTATAGTCATACCCGAGGTGCAATTTGATACCAGGAACAGTTGAAGCGAAGGCCAGAGCACTAACCGGTTTTGATACTTCTATGAAGAAGATTAATGTATTTTATGTTACACTTTTAGTGGTACAAAATAAAATTATCTGGTGCATTCCCTGGATTTTAGTCTTAGTAATTCTGTCAGATTTAATAATTCATAATCAACTTTACATATCTGGCACCGCACAGTGGATAATTTAACAGCAGAAAGCAAATATTTACAGATGATAGTCTTTTGAGACGAATTTTCATAGATATTTAGCATTTAGCAGTGAGAAGGTACCCTGTACTATACCTAGTGGTTATCGGGTTGGTATCCCACCATCACTCACATTTTTTTTAAAAAAAGAACTATTTACAATGCTATACACCCACCCTTTAAGTACATCTCTGAAAATTAATATACATTTTTTTTGTACAATAAGGTATATCAACATGAAGAATGAGGAAAGATTTATAAGATATGCAAGTGCTAGAGATCTGGCCAATCTTTTCCATTTGGTCCCACAAAGTTTAGAAGACAGTTTATTTTATTACCTATGTTAAGATTGAACTGAGAGATAAAATTTTCCAGAATAATTCCTCGACTTTTGTCAGTTGGTTAACCCTAAAGTGTATTTTAAGAATTCAAATAACCTGAAACAATGATTGGAGTTTGTTGATAAGATAGAAGGACTCTGGTTATAACACATCTAGGGTAATTTGTAGATCTCCGCATGGTGAACTGGATCAGATGTAATATCTAAGAGAATTACAGTAATTTCTCTTTATGACAACAATCAGATTGGACTTTTTAGATAATTGCTGTTCTTGGAGTTAAAAGAAGAACTAAATGTTTTCCAAGTAAGTAGAATAACTCTAAGAAACCCATCAACAGCATATGTTTTTTGGATCAGGACTATTTAAGTCACTGTCATTTAAATACTTAGTGAAATTAGCTAAGGCTGCTCTGGAGATTCATATCAAAACACGAGAATGAAGGAAAAGGAATGTTTGATAAGAATGGATATTAATGGGATCCTTTATAATTTCTGGCTTTTCAACATTAATCACTGTTCTTGTAGAAGGGTGTATATTATTGTTGGTTATCCTCGAATACGTAGTATTTCTTTGTCGAATTCGCAGTTTATGGAATAGGCTGCATGTGATTTATAATAAATTTATTACCGTTTTTATTTCCATCTTTGCAATTAATGCAGAAAAACTCATCCAATTTACATTTCTCTGTAGAGTGGGCTTCACTTCAATTTCCGCAATACGGCTTAGATTTGCAAATCCTTGATAATTTTAACACCTACAAATATACTTGTACTATCTGATTACTCCTCTTTTTAATACGAAAAAATAAACTTCTGTACCGAGTGAGCGCATTTACCGTAATCTTGTAAGTTTCAATTACAACGTGATTCAGTTCTTGAGAATGCTTGTATTTCTGTTATCATAATTTCGTCGTATGGTTTGGTAATATTCATTTCTTCGAAGAGTTTGTGTATTGTATTATCTTTAACGAGTTTTACAAGGGTATTTAGAGGGATAAATTTTCTCGTAGGACATTTTGTAATTTCTATTTTATGGTTAGATTGCATCAATTGTTTGGTAAGTAATGCTTTGTGTTCAGTTTTGCAACAGGAATTTTTTGTTACCATTTTCCCCAGGCAATCTTTTTTGGTTTTATTCTAATGACATGTTTTCTAAGGAGAATTTCAGATTTTGAGTCGTTTTCGCTTGATCGGGTAGAATGATGATTTTTTTTTATAGTAGAGGTTTTTTTACTAGTCTTATTAATATGTTCTTTCTCCATCAGATTTTTTTTTAAATTTTTGCTTGACTTTTTTGAATTGAGTATAATGTATTATATATATTCTCGAGTTGATACTTTTGACTATGCTTCTGATATTACATTTTCTACGTGATTACATCTTGTGATTAACTCTGGTTGCCTCAATCCCGATTTCGTGAGGATTCCTTTAAGTTGTTCACACAGTGATCTTATTTGCTTCATTTCTTACGTATTTTGGCAAGTTATACTGGAAATTATTTTGATAATATATTATACTTTGTAATTTGTCAAACATGTCATTTATGACATCTTCCCTATCGAGCTCAATTTGTTTCTTCATATCATTAACATGTTTGATCGTTTTTTCACGAAGTTTTATGCTGTCACCAATGTTGTACGAGTTTACTTGATCTAGATTGATATTGAAATATTGGGTAGGACTTCTTAATTGATAAGAAGATATGCTGGTATCACCTTTTTCACAAGCTTGGGGTGCTTGTCAGTTTCTTCTATTGTACTATGTACTTGAAGTAGTAGATACTTGATTTCTACTATCCATAATTACTGCAGGACTGTTGTGATTCCAGTAAATGGTTTGTTGATGTGTGTGTGTGATAAGTGCCCGAAAATAATAATAATTTTAGAAAAAACGATTTGTCAGAAAATATTTTATGAAAACAAAGAACTAAATTAAAATATTTATATGAAAATTAGCAAAGATTAATTTAATTATAGAAGTTAAACTTACAATTTGAACTAAAAAGCTTAGTGAAACCCTATGTGAAATTTAATGTTAAAAATAAGTGAAAGAAAAAATAAATAAATAACACATATGTGTGTGAAGTTGCAAATTAAAGTCTTGAAAATATACAAAAATAACTTGAAAGAAAATTGTGATTTGCACAATTTGGAGAGGAATTACGCGATTAATTAAAAAACGCAATTAAGCCAAATATATTAAGTAAACAAAAGGTCAAATACTCTTAGTCAGAGGGACCGTGTGCAAAGACCGGTTAGCAGCGAACTTGGAATTTAAAACAGGCATCGAAACAGTAATGCAGTAGAATGCGAAACGAATGCAAGAAATTTTTTTTTTTTTTGAGATTCCCTCAGAAGTACTCCTACTTAAATATCATTTAAAAACTACCTAATTATGACACAAGGAAAAAAGTAGTACCAATCAAGATACAATTAAAAAGGACAACAAATATTATAACCTCAAGTAAATACGCTAATAATTTAGTGATTGCATTTTTTTAAAAAAAATGCACAATTTAAAAGCAGAAATTGTCAAAAAAACAAATTACAAAAAGATTTAAGTAATTATAAGAAATGAACAAGTCGGCCTATATTTTAAATAATGTTATCATTAGAAAGAGAAGTTTCTGAGGTGCACTCAAAATTAAAAGCTAAATGGTGCTAAAAATACTTAATTATTAATCGCTGTTTAGTTGTATAGTATATATTTTTAATGGAAAACGAGAGAAACATGAAATTTCTTGAATGGAAAAAATAGTTATAAAAATTTAAACTATTGATAATTTTTAAAATCCGAAAAATGATCTTTAGTTAGGAAAAAATTTACTATAAGTTAAAAAAATATTTTGGCCACTTGCTACTAAATTTCATTAAGTAGCAATTTTTTATTTCTGGATGAAAACATTTCATAAAATTTGATTTCAAAATAAAAAAATTTCAAATGTATTGTTGATTGTAAATTAACAATATTGATGGCTGAAGAAAGCTTGAAAATTTGTCATTCAGATGAAGTAATAAAATCGATGAAATAACAATTATAACAAGGCCGATGTGGCACGTTCATCATAAGTCATTCCAGTCAAAAACATCAAAAATACTACGCTTTAACTAATTCTGCGAAGGCACATGTGGGAGAAACGCTTAAATAAATTATTAGCAACGACGGTTTTTCTCTATTAATTATTTAACAATTGAAGTTAATGACCAGTAATTTTAACACGTTATAGAATTTAGGAAGATCTATTAGTAAGTACAAAATTTACTTGTGAGTATTTAGGAAAATTGTCGATTGAAAGGCAAAAACCAGGACATACGAAAACAGTGTCGTTCTTTCCGCACGGCTAGATCCATTCGTATAGATACATACATAGCGGTGCTGGTGATCCCCGGTTTGCACCTTACAATGGGTTTGGAATACTCACCCACCATCGAATTCCTCTTCATTTTGAACCACGGTCAGGTAACAAGGTCACACCTGAGCTGGCACGCTCGTCTCCATATCCACGCCACAACGGCGGAAGGACTTTGGACGTCACATATTAACGTGGACACGTTTCCAACCCACGGAGCTCCAGATTTTCATAGATAGGAGGTCATATTAATATCTCGGAAATCCATGTAAAACATTTAAAGCCATGCAAAGACTGGTAAACTTCAAAACATATCCTCCATTAATAAACTATACAGAGAGTGAAACATCCATTTTCCGTTGTTTAACAGTGGTTGGAATCGAACATGGGACCTTTCTCTCTGAACAGCAACGTCACATCATTAGGTTAAAGTGAGATCTTTAAGTGTGTTGTGTATGTGTGTACATTTGAAATAATTTTACCTCAAATATATAATACGAATGATAAGACTCTCTGAGTAAGATAGACTTTGATATTAATAGTGATCCTTTAAATTTTCCTTGTTTAAATTGCGATTGTACAAGGTACATGAAAATATCAACTTCAAAAGTCCTCAATCGTCTTTAATTTCCTGAATATTTTTGTTCCTTAAGTAGTTTTTTATTAAAAACAATTTAAAGCCACATTAATAAAATTATTCAACATCAAAGCGTTCTTAATATTTGTTCAAAGAATGTTGTTTTCATTAAAAAGTTTTAGTTTCATTATATTTTTATTTCATGCCGACTTCAAAGGAAAATAACAAGATGCTAGTTTACAATAATTATTAAATCCATCTGTGTGAATTTCAATACTGTTTTCTCTTGCACAAAGTATATTATTTTTGTACAAAGAACTCGAGTACTAAAATATATATGTGAATATAATAAGCATAACGTGTAAATTAATAGCACAAAGAATTATATTTAAAATTTTTATGAATTAGCATTTTTGAACGAAACTTAAGAAAAAGTATTTAAGTATTTGTCTCCTTAAAAAGAAAGAACTCAATTTTAAATTTTTTAAAGTTAAATAAAGGATGTAATACTACCAATTATATATAACCGCACTTCACCGTATCTGCTAATAATGCAAGCGTGATTTTGCTAAATGAGGTTTACATTCAAATTAATAATCAAAATAACTTTAAATTTCGATTTTCAAAAAGGTATTCCAATTTCATTACTAATGTTCATTTACTATCTACTCAATGATTTCAATAGGCTTAAGTATACGGAACAATAAAACTGAATTTCTCATGTTAAATTTACTTACTCTGAAAAGGTTTCAATATTTTTTTTTCATACAGCCACACACGTTTATGCTTTTTTTTTGAAGATTAACACATCTAATGGTACGACTAAAGATATTTTGAACATTTTATCTATTTACTCTTGCTATCCACAAATAGAACATAAAGAATATATTTATTACTTGAACTACAAGGGTTATTGGTAGACACTAGTATACTAAGTATTTTATCAAATATTTTCGTTTCATATTTTTTCCTTTTGAGAAGATTTGTCAGTGATGTTACAAGCCAATCTTTTCTTTCATGATGAGGAGATTCATTTATCTTTTACTTGAATTGTTTCTTTTGGCATTCTTCCACTGTCCTGTTTTTCCCCTTAAAAATTTTAGGAACATCCTAGATGGCCCTTATGATTTGAATTTTTCATGTGTTACAAACTGAATAGCTTAGGATTCTAAATTTAGAGATTTCAAATCATGAATCTCTTCATTTATACTTTTAAATTGTTATAACTCACTAAGAAAAATATATAACTGCTACTGGTTCTAGATATAATTATTTACTGAGGCGAGTGAAAGTATTAAATGAACAACACATATTTAGAACTTTCCATTTGAGACTTTATTTAATTATTCCTTTTTTTCGACTTTTCAGCATAATGGAATCCCTAAATTCAACTTGGAATATAAAGTTAAGAAGCCTAGAGAAGGCGTATTTTGGATTTCAGCTAATATTTAAATATTTATAGTTTAATCTTCAGCCATAGTAAGAACTGCCACTATTTTTGATCAAACGATTATAACCAGTCGGCTAGGCAACTCAAACTCAGTATTCAAGTTTTAATCTAAAATTATAAATTGATAATAGTTAAAGTATTTAATGTAACTATTACATGTTATTTTACATAGAGATTCCAGATTTCACACAAATTAAATGGTGAAATAACAGATGGTTTGGTCTGTTTGTAGTTCAACTATAATTGACAGAAAAAAGCAATGGAGTCACTAAAAAGTTAAAGCGTTTGCCTACCACTTTTTGCGAAGTTGCAACAAAAATATTTTAAATATACGGATACGTATAGAGTAAAATTGACTTGGTTTGTTCCATTACAGTAAATTTTAAACAAGAAAGTAATTTGATTACTTTGGGTGCACACTTTATCTAAGCAACTTGAGTTGAATTATATATTTTAGGGTTTCCTTTAAATATGAGAATATATTATTAATGTTTACTAAGCTATACACTTAACAATGAAATTAAAATGAATTTTTTAAAATATCTTTTTAACTCTTTTTCTGTGTATACATTTTTGAGTGTGGTCTTGAATAAAGTACTCTAAATTGAAAAGAAATAA
This sequence comes from Latrodectus hesperus, assembly GCA_037975125.1. NCBI lineage: Eukaryota > Metazoa > Arthropoda > Arachnida > Araneae > Theridiidae > Latrodectus > Latrodectus hesperus. Next base: position 109,339,256 of record CM075854.1, on the reverse strand, counting down.
AATTTAATATATTTGCCAAACAAATAATGCAATTTAATATTTTCAAAATAAATTTTAAAAATAACTTCGTGAAAAAAAGAACTGAGTACTATCAGTTGTTCTAAGTGTTTTCTACAACTCTAAACAATAGTGGGCTGAAATATATATAGATATTAATACTCAAATTAATAAGGCTTAATAACGTTGTCAAATTTTTAAAATTTATTTTATGAAAAAAATCCTGTGTTAAAGATATTTATCCATTCTTGACCCATAAACAAAAGTTTAATTTGTCATCACAATTGTGACCAAAATTTTAGTTTAGGTGTCGAAAATTCCTGCTAAGATAATTCTTTTATATAAATTTTAAAAGTTTCATTTTTAATTTGTTTGTAACTTTTTTTACACTGCAGATATATTTTATATGAATTAAACTTACATTGTAACATCCTTTCAGAATAGGTAATAATCTAGAAATGAAATTATCATAGCACATTTAATGTCAGATTGAGTACTGGAAGTCCCTATTACATTTTTGAATTGTAAAATTTTAAGAATATGCTATATCTTTACCACTGGATAAAAAATAGAAATAAATTTACGTATAAATTTAAACTAAATATTTTCTGCATCATAATTATTTCTTATACTTTTTTGTTTGCGTTTATTTAATAACTTAATCATAGAATTTATCTATGTGTATTAACATATAGACACAACAAATTCCCATTTACCACCCAAATATACATTATTCTGCGAATGGATAGAAATTAACTAATTTTCCAAAAACCGGTTAAAATATTGTCAAATTAAAAGCAGTAATGTTCGACTTACATAATATTTTCTTCCTAAAGACAATTTGATAAACTAACTTAAAATGATAATGAAGCATTATTTTGATGATTAAAATAGAGATTTTATAAGTACATAACGAGATTGATTTCTATCTTCAACGATTTTGACAACTCAGCTATAAAAACCGAGCTATAAAAACCAAAGCTCTAACCTAATGGTTAGAGCTTTGGTCTTCTGTTCAACAGCTCCAACCCGGAGCATTGATGTTTGTAGGCGTTCGGAAACCATTTTAAACTGAGGATCACAACCTAATTAGCCCTAAAATAAAAAAAAAAAGAAAAAAACTCAGCAACATACTAAACCTCATGTCATAAAATTTTATTATTAAAAAATCTTTCATCACAAAAAGTGTTTTATAAAATATGGTAAATTGTCTTTCAGAATTCATCCTTTTTCTCCAAAATCAAGTTGACTCTAAAAAGTATGACTTTTCATCTTCAATTAATTAAAATATATTCCTTATTTTGTTTTTGAACATATTTAAATAAGCATTTATTTGCAAATTGACTACCTAAAACCTTGAAGAAGTTTGAATTGATTTAGAAATTGTCAGATATTTCTGTAATCCGCATAATTTCTAAACATAAATGACAAGACTGTTCCTGAACTGATTTTTTTATTACATAAATCAAAAAAGCTAAAATAAATTTTGAGAAAAAAAATTTACATTTCTCTCTTCAACATAAATTTACTCTTGCTTTATTACTTCTTTTTATCATCATTTGCTGCATAAAATTCTTAAGCTCGTTCCTTAGTCGCATTATTGACACCTCTTACAGTAAAATATTTCTTATTTGACCCAGAAATATTTTTAGAATCGGAATTATAATTTGTCTTTTTAACTGCGAATTGTAAAATTGAAGCTTTATTTGATAAATGAAGGTTTGATTTAATCCATCTATGATGAAGTTGATTTACATGCTTAAATTATGTAAATTAACTAGATTAGAAAAATGTATATTCATTTGATATAGCAATGCTGCAAATTATAATAGCTGATTTATTTTTCTTATTGAAAAAATTGTAAATGAGGGCAAACTAATATTTAAATTGGAAAATGTTTTATTTGAACTAAATATGATGCATAAGTTTTTCAATTTATAAGCAACTAATTAAATAGATACCCGAAAAATGCAAAGGAAATTGCTATGACTAAGTTTTAGGAACCTAAATAATTTTATAAAAAAAACTATATAACATTTTTACTTAAAATATGTTATAATTAATATGCTTACCTCCTGAAAATATAATAATATAAATCACTACCATTAAAATATTTGTCTCATTTATAATACGGTGAATTCCAAATTGTATTATCTTTACTGGGAACTATACATATATAGTTCCCAGACTATATCACGAAATTCTAACGCTTTGCCACATAAAAAATCCATATATATGATGCAAAAATGACGCAAAACACGAGAAAAAAAAACCAAACCTGACAATAAAAAAATTGAAAATTAACAAAAACTCAACTTGGCAACACCAAAGAGAACACCAGCAACACTATAAGGAAGACAAAGGAAGCCAGATTTGGAAAGAAATCTCTTGGGGGGATATATCGTACCTATACTCTTTTCTGAAATCTCTCTTTTTTAAATTGTTTAAATGAAAAGAAAACCATTCATCAAATAAAAATAATTTAAAATTCAATATTATTAGTTTTACAGTTAATAAATAGATTAATTAAAAACAATCAATTTGGAAATTTTCCGATAAAAAAATTATTTCTGAAAAAAATATATTACACACTTTGAGAAAAATATTTGCACAGAAATTAAGATCGTTCTCTCTACTTTTAATGAAAAGAATTCATTACTCCTTTGCATTAAATAATCATTTATTACCATATGTATGACAAGAATCTTTATTTTCTTTTGTAGTTGCGGATCATCTCAAATTCAAAGCTTTTGACGTGATTCCACATCTAATTCTTCAAGAGAGTCCTGAAGTGGCTCCTAGTGAACCTATTTTTAGTGTGTCTACAGAAGAATCATTCACTAATTTTATGATATACTTAGAAAGATTTAAATAGTTGGAAAATGTGTGAATAGTTTTATGCATCATGCAATAAAACATATAATTTTATGTTGTTGAAGAAAGGAAATTTCAGAGGAGTATCACGTGCTTTTTAAGTGCGGTTAAAGCATAAACCCAGTTCTCTAACAAAAGGAGAGACAATATTTCTGCTATCAAGCTTTCATTGTGTTTCAAAGCTCTCTCAATAGCAAACAACGATTGTTTCACAGTTCTTTCTCTTCTCCTATTTTTGTTCTAAGTGCTCTCAGATATCCTTTAAAATACAATTGGAAAGAAAAACATTTCTAAATTGAGAAACATTTGCTTTTATTATTTCGTAACTTGTAAACTTTCACAAGTTTTATGATATCATTTGTATAGAGTGGTTAATTTATTAACCAACATAAAAAAGACTATGAAAGATAGTATAAATACATAGACTCCTTTTTCAAATTATATGGTATAATTTCTGCGATTTAACTTCAGATATTTTTCTTTTTCGGTATATAAAGAAGAGGAAACAGTAAAGCTGCAATATTCTGTTTACATCTTTACTTTTTTAATTTCAGAATTAGACTTGAAATTGAATTAATAAAAAATTATAGTTGACTTATTTCCTTATAAAATAAACTGATTTAATTTCCCTAATTTTTCTCAGGTATTTTTATTTATTATAATTAAACTATATTTATCAAAAAATCATATAATGTATTTAAATTTACGTTGATTAAAATTTTTTTCGTGCTGTATAATAAATTTTAGTACATTTTACAAAGTTATAAAACAACTAAACTTTACTTCGACACTATTTGCTTACTTGACAAAATTTAATTTAATTTGTATATATAAATTATAAAATATTCACTTATTATATATACTGATTATTAACTGCAAAATTATATCACTCAGAGAGTTTTGGTAATTTTTTGACAAATTACCATCCGACTCAAATTTCCAACTTTCAGCAGGAAACAAAAATATTTCTCAATATAGTAATGGAAACAAAAATCAGATATGAAAGTATTAATAAAAATGACAGTAAAAAACGAAATCCATTGACATGATGTTTAAGGAAAGGAAACGCTTTCTACTTCCTACATGATTGACTTTTCCAAGAAAGTGTGCACTAGAAAGCCTACCTCTCTTCCCCGTACTTGACACGCTTCTAATTACTCTAAGTACTACTAGGAAGAAGGGATTAAAGAGAAATTACGCAATCGAGAGAGATTTCACCCTAAGCTTTCTCTACTTGAAAAACAGAAAATGTTTTTCGTTCATTATGATGTTTTTAAGCACTTACAGCTCTTAGCTAATGATAGGGGACATTATTTGAACAGTTGTCCTTGACGGAGAACAGATTTCGAAATTCCTTCGAATTAACTCCATTTCGTAAAAAAATAGATTTTAATCCCAAATTTAATTTTATAATAACCAAAAATGAAAATTAAATTACTCAATTTTTATATCCAGACATTTTATTTCATGTAGTTCGTTATTTTATCAGCTTCTCATGTGTAACTCATTTCAAAAAGAAAACTTGAATTCAATAAAGTCAAATCACAAGTTGAAAAGCTTTAAAGTAGATTTATTGACAATTTTATTTGAAGATATGACTTTTATTTGAAGAAATTCCATGAAAATTTCGCATACTTTTATGAAATTATTTATTTTAGGAGTTTATATAAAGCCCTTAAGAAAGTTTTAAAATTAACAAGGGAGAAAACAAAAATTAAAAGTTACAGAAAAAGATAACCGATATAAAGTTATCCAATTTTAAAATTTTATAAAAAAAATAGAAGCTAGTAAGTCAATAATATTTAGAATTAATATTCCTTAAAATAGAACTTTATACATAGATACTCTTAAGTTTTTCGATGTGTGTGTGTGTGTGTGTGGTTTAATTTCATATTTAATCTTTAAACTTTTTAAACTTTGTGGATTTAAATGATGACTTACATTCCCCCACTAGGATCAATTACAGATTCCATGGCATCGAATTCAATGTTTTACTTTAATGTTTTGAGGTTTGTAAAATGAAAATAAAACATCATTTACAATAAGATTTAGTAATAAGTCACTTTAAACATTGAAAAGTCTTTATTCTGATTTTAATTACTCCAGTTCTACTTCTTTGTAATGCAAAACTTTTTGATAAGTCATTAGTAATTTATCGTCAAATATATTAAAACTAGAAGGTAGAGTAATGAACATTCATAATGCTTAGAATGGGTTATAATATTTTATTTTTATTAGTGGGAATGATGTTACTGCACTTGGGGAATTTAATATAACAATAGTTTAGAAATGTTAGATTTAAAAAAAATTTTTTTATCAAACAAATCCATACAATCATTCTTAACAAATCCATATCAATACAGAAATGTTATATGATAATAAAATACTTTTGAAGCAATAATAATTTTGATTAGTAATAAATATAACTTAAACTTACATACCTTTAAATTAACTTTTAAATAAATGTATTATATGAAATTTCTATGATAAGTTTAAAATAATTTTATGGTTAGAACTTTAAAGCAATAATATGATCTTCTGCACATTTAAATGTTTTGCTTTCTTAAAATTGACAGTCATTAATATTAACACGACCAAGTGTTAGAACTTTTAGTTATTATATATTCCGGAACATGAATCTTCATAATCCCTGTAACGAATTTCCATGTATCATCATGAAATAAGAAAAATTTATTAGAAAAAAATTTAATTTGGAACTAAAGATAAATTTCAATAAATATTCCTATTTTTTATAAATTCATAACAAATTAAATTGGTTTTATTAAGAAAATACCATGCATAAACATTACAAGATAAAGAGTTTATAAGGGTTTTGCGAATGAATAGAAATTTTGAACAAACACAGAGTGATTTTAAAATATCTGAACATAAGCAAATATATTGCTGAAGGTAGTTTCCTGAAGGAAAATGTATATAGTTTTAATAATTGGTATTAATTTATTTCAATTTCTGTAATAACTGAAATCTATCATAAGTTTTAATATCATTTTCAATTTCTTCTGAGTCGATAAATTTCAAATAATAAATAATTAAATAATAATTAAATATGAAATAATAATGATAAATAATCAAATAAAAAATATCAAATAATAATTCAAATTTACATTAGTCATATATTGAGCATTATTACTCAGAGAAAATCTTCAAATAAAAGAATAGTTATAACTTATTCATTGCATTTGATTACTAACTGTGGCTCTTGCTTTAAATAATTATGTATTAAATCTTAAAAAATAATAAAGAACTATATTAAAAAATGTTTATTCTCCATGCTTCTGTTCTAAAATGTTTATTCTCCAGATATCTATAAAAGCAAAACTTCCAATCAAAATATTGCATCGTAATAACAAAACTATTAGTAGCATTCGAATAGAGAAATAATTGTTTTATTCAAATAGTTTTCATTTTCAAATATCAACACAAAAGAATCCACAATATGTTCAACCTCTAGGTAAGTTTTAGTCAACGGATGCTTATTATTAAAAATTGAGATAACGCATGAAAGATAGTAAAATTCCCAGATTTTGAATGGGATAAGTATTACAATATTTTAACATTTAAAATTATATATTTAAAAACTAATAAATTATAGTAAAAGTTATCAAAATTAAATAGAAATCAATGCTTTAAAATTGATCCCATATCTCAGTTAGTTTTATCAATGCAAGAATTTTTTGAATATCCCAAGCTATTTGTTTCCAAGAGTTTTTTACAGGTAGTGAACTGCATTCCCGTTTCACCAGAGAGAAACCCGTTAAAATTCCCAAGCATCCACACTGATAGATATGCATATAGAACTCCAAAATGGATTATTCATCTCGTGTTGTATAAAAATTGGGAATATCGGACCTGAGTCCTTCCGCTTCTAACAGCATAATCCGACTCCTAGGCCAGTATAAACCTGTTTCTTATACTTATGTAAATAATAATTAAGAAAATGGTCGTAAGAGTTTTGCAGTTTTCACAAACCATCAAGTGTGAAAATATTTATTTACTTTCCAGGATTAATTCAGTCATAGCTATTTGTTAAATCTAAGTTATAACAGTTAATATATATATATATATATATATATATATATATATATATATATATATATATATATATATATATATATATATATATATATATATATGCAGAGAGATATAAATTCATTCATTCACTGTCGTGTGCCAGCCAGGCTGGCAACTTGGGTGCGCTGCTCCACTTTTCCTACTGAACCATATTTTGGTGTGGAGTCTGACTTCCTCAGTTCACACATGCCATAGGGACCCGTTTATAGGGTAGGCAACCATTCACACTTTATTCATACAAGGAGGATAGATAGAGAGAAAGTACATCCATGCCCGAACCGGGATTCAAACCCAGGACCTCCTTATCCGTAGTCAGGCATGCTGACCACTAGACAAGTTGGTCGGCAACAGATATAAAGTATATGTTACATAAAAATTTATAGAATTTATCTCCTCTAAACTTATAAATGGTGATATTTTATGCATCTCTGTTTATTTGAAAATCTTCTTATAATAATGGTTTTTGTAATACATATTAATTTATGTTTTAATCGTCTGAAAAATAAATGGAAGTTTCGCCCATTTTATAAAAAGTAGTGTCTGCAAATTTGAATAGTGATTTGTCTTCTTAGTCTTAATTTTAAGTTCTTTAGTTTACAGATTTATTGGTATTAAATGGAAAAACAAATAATGTAACCAATTTTTTGAGAGCTTCCTTTTTATTGGAAAATGAATTTACTTAACAACAGCGCAGTGCATCCATACTGTTTGCACACAAAAATCAAATTACAAGAGCTTCCTTTTACTAAGCTAAATAAAAATATAAATTGACGACAGAAGAGAATGTATTTCTGCATTTAAATGAAATCAGTTATATAAATTGATTACAAGCCCAATGGAATGAGAACTTATATAAAAGGAAAAAATAAATTCGAGCTTGAATTTTTTTGTGTTCTTTTTCAGAAAACTAACATCAACTTCATTTCCTTAAAAACATGCAATTTTAATAGATATATTGATTTAGGAATGTACAAGATTTTTTATACCGTAAAATATAAAAGAACGTAATTATTTTGATCGTAGTCAATTTAGATTTGTATTGTCTACAACACGCAAAGCAAGGTTGTTGCCAGCATTTAAGGTAATGAGCTTATGAGAAACCAAAACTGAAAAACTAAGAAATTTAAGAAAGAAAAATTTTTAGATGACAAAATTTTCGAAGAGATGAGTTTATTATTTATATTTTTACTAAATGTGAATACGTTTTATATAAAAACACATAGAAAATATTTAAATTAAATCATATATTTTTTCCTAAAAATGTATAGATTCAGAGAGAACAAAAGATATCCTTGTATTTCAAATTATACTAAGAACTACATTTCAAGGCATATAATTTCATGCAAATAACAAATTTGCATTTTATGGTATCATTGTATTTTGGTCTTATAATCATATAAGTCTAGTTTTTTATTACTCGAAAGTGCTTAGACCCTTTATTGAAACTTTGATATAATATAAATAAATTCAATTTTGCATTGTAAAACATAACATATTTTTGTATTATTTATTGTTTACCATCGTGTGTTACCATTGTATCATTTAAGTAAATTAAAAACGAATTTAATTTACTATAACTCAACTGTGTTAAAAAAATAATTAATTAAAATAAATAAAAATGTAAACTTCCTAAAAAGTAGCTTTAAGGAAAAAATACTTTATTTCAAACTATATCTTATTTTATTTCATTTGAATAGAAATTCTCAATAAATATATATAATATGTGAATTATTTCTCTTGTAAAAAAATTCACAATATATGTTACTAAGAAGAATTTAAAAATCTTTATTAACAAGGATAAATTCTTGTTACCTAAAATTGATTTTTATGACTTATCAAAGCAAAAAATGTGATTATGAAAGTAAAAAAAATGTAATATTCATTTATATATATAAAAACGTTGGATTATGTTTGAATTGCGCATGTCGAGCCCATTGTATCACAGTGGTAATACTGTACTCTTCGAACTGTAAGATCACATGTTGAATAATGGGGTATAAAAATTGCGCATTCATTTTCCACATGTACTTCTTTGAGAGATTTCCAGGTTTTCTCTCTCTAGCAACACTTGAATAAGAATCATTGTTTGTGGAAAATCTTCTCAAAAAATAAATTGCTATTGTTGTTAAGATGCCTGACTTCAGCTTCTAAACCTTAGGCTATAGATTACACACAGTAAAAAAATTAGAGCTTTTGGAGAAGTAGACAAAAGACAATAAACTCATTAAAATATTAAGCAGATGTTAATTGTTGCTAAATTTTACAATCATATAATTTAAAATGAGAAATTATAATTTGCTTTACATTTATGCCACTCAAGAATATACACTTAAAAGTATAAGAATATTAGGATAAAAAATATCAACATACAAAAAAAATTTAATGCTAGCATGTGCATGGCATCAGCTCGACTTTATTCAAGAAGTAGTTGTTTCTCTATTCCACTATCCTTCATTCCAAATATTTTATCTTGAGAAAGGCCACACAGGGCTTGAGAAAGATTGAAAACTTCAAGATACTTACAAAATTACAGCCGTTGCTGAATTGTTATCGTTATGTGTGTGGCTCTCAGTTAATCACTTCATGATAAAAGAAGACTAAAATTGAACAACGGGAATGTTTCGCAGTTGAATTACTGTTCAGGTTTTCAGTTTGTAGTTCGTGGCATAAGCAACTGCAAGATACTCACCAAGGTACAAACCCTACTGGTTGCTGAATGCTTAAATTTTCTGACTTAAGAATAAACAGTTAGTAAACGTTATAGGAGCAATACGAAAGAGCTTGAAAATACTCACCAGGGCTCGAACTGTGTTGGCACCTGAATGGGCTATTCATCTGGCCTTCAAGAGTTCGTATTTTCGATTTCCTTTTCAACTATGAATATTTATATTGGTTCAGAGTCAATTGAAACTATAGCACCCGATTGAAGAAGCCCTTACCTTACGTGCAAGAAGTTAACATAAAATGATAAACAAAACAAAACACCAGATTTTGATTCCAAAAATTAACTACATAAGCTAATCAATAATTTTCAAAAATGCTGGAAACTAAAATATAACTGAAGTAAAGAAAGTCATGAAATTTATATATAAGTCTTTCTTTAAAAATAATATATCTCTAAATATATTTTTATTTAAAGTAAATGTATCTACTTTCACACTTATTCTTGTGAGAATGACCAATGAGAATAAGTCCTAACAAAAGGATAAATGAGGGAATTTTGAGTTTTAATCGCCGCTTTCAGCACTCTTCGAGATTTCATTTACAATCTAAATTGAAATAAGTTTTAATGAATGTAGCCTAGGACACACACACTTATTAATTGAGTTCAGGTATGTGTTTGGAATTCGAATCGATTTACAGTGGCCGTTATTAAGATTTGTATCACATTGTGAGCCTTATTGGATGTTATGGAGCTAGATTATCTCAAAGTAACTAATATCATTAGTGATTATGGAGACGGAAAGGTTTTCAGTTAATTTATCACGTTCTGTTCAAAAGCTTAAAAATGCAAATTAAATCAGCTCAAACTTTTAAAATTATGCAGAACAGATAAACGGATTTACAACGATATTAAATTATGTAATAGAGTTTGAATGAATCATACTAGGCATAGCGTTCATTACTATTACTTACATCATAAAAATTATTTGATTTTTAAAATAATTTAACGGGTTTTCTTATTGATATTTTTATTCAAATGCCTGAGTCATAATTTTATGTATTCGCACAGTTATATAATTATAGATATTTTCTTGTTTGGGAAAGATGAGCAAAAATGCTAAATAATGTTTCACTATTTATTTAGTGTTTTTTTATTATTAAGAAACTTTCTTTAAAAAATTGAGGCAACTGGTAATAAACCAAGATGACTCAGTTTTATATTGCATTAAACGTATAAAATACAGTATGAATTAATCAGTATTGAATATTTATTCAAATAAAAACAGATATAGTTTTATTAAAAATATTTACTTAAATGTGATAATATGAATTATTGTATATACTTTTATTGTGTGAAATACTTAAATAAATAGCTTTTTTAAAATATTAATAAATTATTAGATATTATTCTAAAAATTAATTATTCACAGGACTATTAATACTGCATCTTAGATTCTATTCTTATAGAGAGTTTGTCATATTTAAAATTTAAGAATTCAAAAATTAATCACAGAATTCTTCATGAATAAGTAAAGAACATGTAAATAGTAACTGAATTTATTACTTAAAGTAAATTATGTATATATTTATATACATTTTAGTTATCGTTAAATTTTGCATCTGAAGTTATCATTTTATCTGACATAAATTGCAAAATTAGTTCGTATTTATATTCGATGGTTTGAGCAACATAGCCATTATTTGTATTAAAATTCGAATAATACTTTTGTATATAAGCAGGGTCTTTGAACAAAATATTGTTTGATTTTATTTAATGAATTGACTTACATATTAAAACTTATCTTTATTTTAGTTTGAAACTCAAAAAATGAATAGTTGATTTTCGTTATAATGAAGCACTTGATGGCTAAGATTAGAGAAGAAATTTAAGATTCATGTTATTGTTTTCTCTTTTATTGGAATCTTTCAAATTGAGAGTAAAATTTGTTAAAAAACTATATAAGTTTGTGACAGTACTTCCTGTATCTGAAATTGATGTTTACAATAATATCACTTTTAGTAAGAAATATGTATATATATATATATATATATATATATATATATATATATATATATATATATTTAACAAAAATTCTACAACTTTTTTGAGATTTTTCCCATATAAATCAATAATTATGGTTCATTAAAAATAACAATGTATATTTACTTTTAAATATTACTATTTATTATGTCAGTGAAAAAATTACGTTTAATTTAGATTTTATATTTTATTTGTTCTCTGTCAATAAATACATTTTTGTAATATTTCTGAAAACATTATTCCCACAGTTTTTCAGCATAACGCTCACTTGTTACGCTATATTTCATTTGAGAAGTAGAAAATTCATTTGAGAAGTAGAAAATTTTCATTTGAGAAGTAAAAAATCGTTACTACTAAAAATACTACGTTACTACTAAAAAGTAAATCTTTTGAAATTTTTATAAGTTAATCTTTTGAAAGATTCTAAAAACATTAGAATTCGAAAAAAATTTGATTAAATTCAAATTTATTTTCTGAGATTAAATATAAAATTGAATATTTTAAAAAAGTATATGTTGTGATCAAAATTCTGCTTGATGTAACTCTGTTAATTTAAACTTCAAACTAGCAAAATATATTATTTTATTTATATTTCATTTGAAATCAATAACTATAATATTCATTTGGTAAAAGAGCTTTATAAGATCAAATATAAAAATGTAACAAAGTGGTAATAATAAGTGTCCCAATACTGTTGCAAAGTTACGTAATAGAAAATGACATTTATAAGCAGCAAATTAGTTTGTAGTTATTAAAAATTTCCTTACTGAATTTTTTCTTGTTGTTCTTGTTGCTCAGTTATGCATTCATTGATTTTTCGTATGCAAATAAAATTCACTAAATGAATCGTGAACAGACACAAATGCAGTAAATATAATACATGTAGTAAAATAAACTTCATTTTGAATTCAAATTTTGTCACTGAAATGAATCCATATTGTAAAATAAATGAATTTAATGCCCACTTAATTATGACCTCATTTGTCTTCCCTTAATACAAAGAAATGGTTATTTTAGAATTAGAAGTTTTATTTTGGACGCTTGACAGTTGACTTTATTTTGGATAGAAACAAAACAAAATAAGCAATAATTCCTTTATTTTGTTTCTTTCTGAACTTACACACACGATTAAATTAAAGTAAGTTTATCAATAGACGATGAATAATTTTCTTATTTGCAGACCTCACTTGCAGTTTACTTAATTTTGTTTTTATTTAAAAAATAAATCTTGTATCGGAGAATGAGAGTTCCACAGTTTTTATTGTTCAGAAGAAGCAAAATAATTGCTTGCGAGCTCTCCCATATCGATTGAAAGGTTCTTTGAGTATCATAAACGTATTGATCTCCACTACCTCCCTGGAATCAAAGTTATCTAATTTTCTCGTCAAGAACCTCATTTATTATCGTTACAGCGAGGAGAAGTGTCCTACGAACTTTGGGGAAAATTTAGAATATTATAACTCGAGTGAAAAATAATTTCCTCCTCCTCACCAAATGGTTGATTTGACAAAAGTGAACTCTATATTTCTATCCATTAATACTCTGTAGGTTTAACGGATGGTTAATTTAGTACGAAACTGAATTTTATTGCTTTACTGAGAAAATTGGAAGCTTAATTGTTGCAATATTTCACTTAAGAGATAAATTCATTTCAATATCATTCATAAATACTTTATACGCGATACGAATTTAATGATATTTTCTTTCAAGTAATTTTTGAAGAATTTCAAGAAGTTAAAAAGCTTTTTTAAACTGATGAAGTCAGTTTTGTTATAAATAATGCATTATATATTATACAACTGTTGTCTTCTTCTTGCTTTACTGTATTAAAAAATGGCCAACAATCGCGGTGAAAAGTACAGAATATTTAGAATAAATAATAACTATATAATGAGTAGATTTACTATTTTATCTCAAAATTGTTCAATTTACACCAAAAAATAAAATATACAGAATAGCTTAAGCTATCATATTAAAACTGTGTATTAATATCCATTAAAGGAAATGGATTATCCAAGATAGAGCACACATTTTCATAAGCACATTAAAAAAGTATGTTTTTATATCAGATCCAGTATAATTATATGAAACAAAAAACGCGTGAAACCTTATATCATATATTAAACTATATTTTTCTTCATTGTTACAAGAAAGTCATTCAAACTCAGTTCGGATTTTTGTTTTCACAGTTCTTACGTATTTCCTGGTATGTTTATTAATGTGAATGATTTTGCATTGTTTTGTTTTCAATTTATGAAAACTATTAGTTGCATACTTTAAATTGTTAATAGAACTATACAATTTTAGGTAATGGTATAAATATACTGTTTAATAAACTTTTGTCAGAGTTTAAAAATATTTTACGCTAAATTTACAACTGAAACTTTTTAATAAACATGTTATTTACAAAATACCCAGCGAATTTTATTCTTTTAATATTCATTATTTGATAACTGAGCATGATATTTCTTTAAAAGCATTATTAATGCAAATATTTTGTTAAACTATTTGCTTAGTAAATTCTAATGGTAACATCGATTCAGATTCTGCAATTAAGTAACATTCATGAATGAATGTGGTAACATCACCTAAACATAAATTCAAGAAGCTTAAGCTACCTATTAGAGTGCAACTACTTTAGCTAGATCAATTCCGGTCCAAGTGCTGAACCAGTTACTTTTAAATTCGCAAAATAGTTAAAAGTCAACAACGAATATTATTTTCAGAGAAGTTTAATAAAATTATATATGGTAACTGGAAGGAGGTAATTAAATAAGAATTGGAGGCACATTATAATAAAGAATGTAGTTAATTGTATTACACAGCAATTCTGGATGAAAGCGTCACTTATATGAAATAGTTAGCGGTTTCAACGAAATTATTAGTGGTTTCAACGCAAAAATCAATGTTATATGTATTCGATAACAATTATCTATTAAACAGAAAAATACGATGATAAAGTATTTCATTTTTTAAATGATCATAATTTTTACAAATTAACACTTGTTCAAAATAAAATTTACATTTCTTAAAAATAAAGTTTATGAAATGTAAGAAGATATTAAAAATGTTTTTAAGTTGTGTTATTGTCTTCAATGATTAAGAAATATATTATTTTCTTTTTAAAATATAATTTACAATCATTGAAATAAAGACAATGTTATCAATTTTGTTCATTAATCATTTTACTGTTGATAAACTATTGATTACTATTTTTGAAGTAGAGAATTTTCAAGAACTCAAACCTGATCAATGTGAGGAAAAAATATATTTTGTTTTATTCACATTTTTGTTTTATATAAAAGCGTCATATAAATTAAACATTTCCATGAATATAGTGAAAAACGATGCAGCGATCTAAATGTTTTTTCACAGTTAAAAAAATATAATTATTAAGTATGACAGTGTTACAAAAAGTATGTATTCAGTATGATAGGATTCTTTATTTTAGTAATTAGTAATAAAATAAATTTTGCTTCGAAGATTCTTACAGTGCTTTATGGAATATATTGTAGGTCATTTTTATAGATTAAATAGAGAACATATTATTTTTATATTTCCATACACACATAGAAATACAGTAAAAGTTTGATATTAACATTGTTATGACTAAAATGACATTTTCGTTATTTCATACTTCTATAAATATATTCACGTTGATTGCTATACAATCTTTTCAGTGTTACATTACAATCTTTACATTTAACATTGTAAAGGAAAATTTCTTAAATAGTAAATAATGTCACTACTTTTTCATCATTCATAAGCCACCACTTGAATTGTATGTGATTGTTTTTCTAATTTAAAATGAAACAACTCAGGGTCACTTACAGATGGTACCCTTTTATTGAGACAGTTTAGCGATTAGTTTCTTTGGAAATACTTGGGTTGTGGCTATAAATTGCTGGAGTTTCCTCCGTGCCCGCCCTTCATTTCCATCTGAATATAGAGAACTTGCACATCCTGGAATGTCCTAATAGCTTCTGTGTCAGGAAACTCTCTGAATTAGCTTACAGAGTTAAGGAAACATAGAATAATTGATGTTTACGTGTAATTAACTTAAAACATCCGGTAACCGTGAATGCATTTTATGTGCTACTTAATTATCACTTCGAATATTGGTGTGCATTTCGTTTTAAAACAATTTTAAACAAGTATTTAACTCAAAAGATAGTAACTGAATTATATATTGTAATTATGAAGAATAATTTAATTTACAGTTTATTTTAAAATTAAAAAAAATGAAAAGTAATTAGCTTTTTTACAAATATTTCATGTTGCCTCTTTTTCATCAAGATTGTAAATTTCCACTGCGTTTTGACTACTATAGAGTGAAATGGCACTTCTGTAGTTTACCTTTCATATTTTATTTAAAACAAAGGATTTTAGAAGAGAAATGTGAAGTAAAGTGAAATAAAAAATAATGCGCACAACGAAAAAATTATAAGAGTTCAATCAGACTATGAAAAAAAATTATTATGTATTTATAAATAATAGAAGTTTTTTTATACAGATGATTGTGCCATATATATTTTATCTCTCTAAAAACATACATTAAAAAGTTTTTTCGAGAAAGGTTATATCGGAAACATCCATGAACAATTCTTACAATATCTGCGATTAAAAGCAAAAGGGTACTGCAAGCGTATGAACATCGTTAAGCAGACCGGCACATCATTATCAAAATAATTGAAGCACTTATCAATACTGAAAATATTTGCAAATGAGTTTCGCATTCATTTTAAATTATTTGGGACGTCAGTAATTTGCATTGTGGGCGAAAAATTATCGATAAAGTTAGTTTATTCTCCTCCATTAACATGGAGGGGTCAGCGTTTCTCCCATGTCCAGTATCATAAGCTCGTATTTTAAATTAAAAAAAACTATTTTTTAATACATTTCGCCATACACTCACAAGCACAAAGTTGCCAGTTTTATATTTTTGCTACCATTAACTTATAAATAAAATGTTTCAAATTTATTAAAAATAGTTGAAACTAAATATATTTTTACTTAAGGCTAGTTTGAAATCAGAAAAAAACAAAGTAACATTGTTACCAAAAGCACATTAAAATTTTTATGTACTTTCTTAGGGAAACTGTAAAATTATTCAACCAAAATACTTTTATGCGTCCAAAAAATATGTATCTATAAAATGAGGTCTGTTTGAAGAAAGCTGAAATAATAAGGATAGTTTTCGTAATGTGAGTCACACTTTTTGGCCAATTTACAGTAATTTTGTATGTTCAAAATATAGCCATTCATAAATGGATTGAAATAACGAATATATTCAAATATATTCCTAAAAGTTTTCTTAAAAAAAGTATTTCCTTTCAAAATAATTGTAATTTATTTTTACAAATCGTACTGCAAAAACCAGCTGTAGTATTTGAATGACAATCTAAGAGGCACTTAAATCGTACTTCAAAAGAGTAGAATGTTTATCTGCTAAATGTAGTAAAAAAAATTAAAAATAAACGGAAGGAATTTTAACATGTAATAAGGGTTACATATATATATATATATATGAAGCCCGGTGGCTTAATGGAGCGTTTCACGCTCCCATGACACAGGTCCGAGGTTCGATCCTCGGGTTGGGTTCGATCCTCAGCCTTTCATCCATTCAGTGGGTCGATTAACTGAGTACCAAGCATGCTTGGGAGCTAAACACTGGGGGTTATACATTAGGCTGACCCCTTAACTGGGACATATGCTTCGCACCCCAGGGCTCTCGGTCATAAAACCAGTTATGGGCAATGTAGGCCTTGGTCCACATGGGCTGTCATGCCATTGAGTTTAGTTTATGTGTATATATATAGCTGTATGGGGTTTCGTTAATTAGAAAGAGATTACAATCTTTTCAAATAATTTGAAATAGTGTTGTATTAGATATAATGAGGCAGTTATCAGAAGAAACTCCATATAAATAATGTTTTAAAGCACCTTATTTTCAAAGTTAAAAAAAGTAAGGTTTAACTACTTCTTATAACTTTGGTGTTTTTTGGTCATATAAAATCGTTTAGTAATAATATTGCAGCTTTTTTATAACGTTGATAAATAATTTAATTTTAAGAGTTTTTGTCAAACAAGAGAAAGGTTTTCTTAGTCCAATAGGTTTTCTTGCAATAAGATTCGTTCTTCCCATTCTACCATGTTATTTCTACTAATTCGTTGAATCATTAACTCTGACGCCGTATATTTGCAACATTACTTTTTCTTAAACTTAATTGTTACAAAATATATATTTCTAATAACTTGGCATTAAAATTTCATGTGATAGACTCTTGATTTTTGAGTGGAAGATTATTTTGATAATGTTTCAAAATTAAACTAAAAGTTTCTTTATTGCGCTAAAATTTATGCACTTAAAGAGCGTACTAAAATCAACCATTTACTTTTATATTTTGAACGACGATAACCATAATCAGAGAGTGAAATGTAAGATAATACACTCAATAGATTCTTTTCGATGAGACAATCTACAGTGCTCGCAGATACATTAGTAGATGTTACGTGATGATTTTGAAAAACTATGAGGAGTGGGAAAATATTATAATCACTAAATTATACAGTAGAGCATTCATTTATCGAAAGACACCTTTGTTCCTTAATGTAAAAAGTGCATTCATTTATTAATGATATTAAAAACTGTAATATATAATGCGTGCAAGGAAGTAACGTCACCTTCAGGTTTAAAATCAATATCTTGATGCGTGTTGTGACATATACTTCAAGCGAATATGATAAATGAGCATAATAGCAACATATTTTTCATCTGCAATATTTTTGGATCACTGAAATCAACATTAGCTTTCATTATAGGTTGTCATAACAAAGTAAGTTACCACTATTTTACTGTTCGGAGGAATTGGTTTTCTGGCATGGAGTTTTCGAAATTAGAGCCAGATGGGGCATCAATAGGCTCTCAATTATATTAATCAATCGTATTATATTTAGGAATTTTGTTTGAGCTTTTTATTTACATAATTACAAAATATGCAAAGCATTGGTAATTGAGATAGACATAATTTCAATGAAATAGTGAAACACTTTAAATTAAAAATGAAATCCTCACAGCAAATCGTATAAGCTTCACAGAAATCTAATCTCAACAACACTTCTGAGAAGCTAAATGTATTCGAATTATGCAACAAAGATATAAAAAATAGACATTTTTTTCCAACTATTACTTGGTTAATGACTCAAGCATTAAAAAAGTACTGAATTCCAGTAACACCCCTTTAACATATTTAGGAGGAATTTACTGCTTCCTAATCAATAAATTAAAAATAATTGTTCCTTTCGTTTTCAACACGGAAAGAAATGTTGAGACTGCTCACGGAGAAATGAAAGATTCATGTCCAAGGAACGTCTGAGTTCATTGCTTTGAATCGCGTGACAGTGAGTTTTAAAAAGCAGAAGCTATTCTTACGCAGAAGAGAGGGATGGACGAAGAAAGTACTCTTTGGCACTCAACAGAAAAAACACCATTTTATGTTATTCGTCTTAACATATTACGAGGGAGATTTTTGGACACTTATCAAGTTCAAATCATGTTTAGTCTGGTCAATCTTGAATGCATTCCATTTCTTAGCGAAAGAATTTATATTTTACATAAATTATCTAAAATATCCACAATTTATGCTATATCTATCTATCTAATATATATATATATATATAAATTTATATATATATATATATATATATATATATATATATATATATATATATATATATATATATATATATATATATTAAGACTTTTCTAGAACTTATACATCATAAGCTACGTAATTTTAAAAAATAAAATGTCTATCCAATTTCACTTTCTGTTTTAAAAATTTTTTTGGAATAGCAACCTAAGGAGAATGTTCAAAGAAACAGTGAATAACTTAACCTCCTAATCTATAATTTTAAGATTTTACTTTACTGTAAAATAAGGTTGAAAGCATAAGGTTATTAATAAATATATTTTGTGTACAACTAACTGCGAATTTGAAATGATAATTATTAGATATTAGATGATGAATTAGAATGTATTAATTCGAGTTTAATTGAACATTTTGTGAACTTTGCAGTTTTGCTAATTTTCTTTTTAATAAAATGCTTTTCTCATTATTTTTGCAAAATAACATCTGATTTCATATAGAAAGGCTTCAGTTTTTCGTGTATTTGCACTGAAAAATGTTCTAGATTCTCAGAGTGATAAAGAGTAATATATTAGCTTAGCAGGAAAGCTTATATATATGTTAAATGCACATACATATTATATATATATATATATATATATATATATATATATATATATATATATATATATATATATATATATATATATATATATATATATATATATATATATATATTACTTCATTAAATAACTTTACATGTTACAAATCACAAGCTGAATCTTTTGTGATAACTTTTTAAGCATCTTTTTCATAGAAATATATTAATGTCGCAAAACGTTATACATATCATAAAAAAATTCTCTAAAAATCCTTTACGCGTGAAATTTATAAAAAAAAGTTCTGAATGAAATATCGAATGATTTAATAACACATTCACTGTAAAACGTTCAGTTTATTTATTTTTTTATTCTTTAAAAAAATCTTTTCTCTTTCAAAGAAAAACTGTTTTGCAATGCTTAATGAAGAAACAATTTTAAATAGAAGATACCCACCTCTTCAAACATTTACCATTTCAAATATTTGACGTTGTATAATTTACGCTTGGTTGAATAGTCAAGAAAAACGTGGATCTCTGTGTTTCAAGCTTGTGAAAAGACATTTTTTTCAGTTTCTTCCTTATCATCTAATAACAATCGGACAATTTTTTTACCAGGTAGCGCAGTTAAAAAAAATTTCAATATTTCTTTTTAAATTGTCATATAAACTTTTCTTCTAAGAATTCACATATAAAAATTTTAAAACATAAGAAAATTCTGAAAATATTTTTATATTTGTAAAAAATGCAACAATTTTATAATGTTTTTAAACATTCTAAATAAAAATTTGATGTGAATAATTCAAAAATTGCTTAAGGACAGATTAATTTTTAAATCTTTAAATTTAATAAATAATAGATCATTAAGTTAAATTAATATCTCTTTTACATTGTTAGTTAAGAGAACTTTAAAATTTGAAATGTGCATCATATTAATGTGGTTTGTATTTAGAGGAAATTGGAAAAAATGAACAATAAAATCAGGAAGAGAGAAAGAAAGAAATATTTTCTCTCTCTCTCTCTGCCAAAAAATAACTAACATTTTTAAAAGTAAATAATTAATGCATGAGAATTTATTCCTTGTTTGTTTTAATTCCTATCATTGATGGAGACATATTTATTTAAAAAATGAAATATATAATCTGAAATGGTACATTGGATACAAAATAAGTTTGATTTCTCAATATTTAAATTATTTTAAAATAATAACGATTTCTTCTTCAGTACAAGAGGTCTGAGAAATTTTCTTGGCTACTTTCCCTTACAGAACATGAAATATTTTTCCTCTTTTCTCGAGAGTGCTATTTCGTCTTTTCTTTGGACAACAAAGTACACAAAAGAATGACTGGTTTATACTAATGCATAGATGGAAGACTCAAAACAAGTAACATTTATTGAAAGTGTGAGATTTCATTCCTCTTGAAAACTCTATAAAACTTTTATTTGGAAATTCAACATGGGTATTTTAATCGGTTTCTTTTGACTTCCTTTGGGAACATTTTCAAAATAGGGGATATAAGGTCAGAATTTGAAAATAAAATATATGTCACTATGGATAAAATGATTTCAAGTAATTTAATTAAAAATTGGGATGCCTGTGTATGAAATAATATATTTGTTGTTATTATCTAGCATATACATACTTAAAATGATGGTCTGGAACTAATATTAATTAAAATAATGAATTTAAATTATTTTGAAGAGTCAGGCTTCATTTCGCTAACAAGGAATATGATGTAAATCAATTTTAAATTAGGGTTTGTTACTGTAGTACTGTTTAGAAAGTTATTTATCATGATATTGGATTTTAAAGCTAAAAAAAATCATTTGTTATGTCTAAGAATGAAAGCTTTATTTTGTAAATTTTTCTTACCAGATTTACAAAAATGCTTAGTCAATTTTTTACACTTTATAGTATATTCGATTAATAGGATAGAATTTTTATTTACAAATTACAAAATAAAAAAATATGTTAAAGTTCTCAGAATTACAAGAAAATAAAACTTTACCGGGAAAAGGAGAAAAACTGGCTCACAGAACTTATAATCATTCATTTCGCTTGAATATGATTATTAAATACAAAACTGAAATCTAATACTTAAAATTTATGAACTGGAAAAGGAAAATCTTAAAGAGGTTAAGAAAGCCAAATTAAGATTCTGTCATTAAAAATTAGAAATGTTGTTTATTAATGACACTTGGACAAGCCAAGCTCGCTATGCTATGCGAATTAAGTTGATTGGGAGCGTTTTTCATTTTATTCAGAGCACCATGAAGGTGAAAGCACGACTTTGATCTACACACATGCCATAGGTATCCGTTTATAGGGTAGGCAACCATTCACACCTCATACATACAAGGAGAAAGATAGGATAGACAGAGAGAGAAAGTACATCCATGCCCGAACCGGAAATCGAAACCCAGGATCTCCATATCCGTAGTCAGGCACGCTGACCATTAGATAAGTTGGTCGGCTAAAAATTAGAAATTAAAACATTAAAGGAAGCTTATCAATATATCTCATATTCAAAGTTTGCCGTTAAATTGAAACACGTTTTAAAAATGCTTGCAATCACCTATGGGAATTGGGAAACTTTGAAAATGAGTTTCAATCGAGCTGAGTGAAACTCAACAAACTAATCAATTTGATTAATGTTTTTTCATTATTTTCATCTTGAAAAATGACCAATTATGACGTTTTTGTTTTTCATGAGGAATGAATGCTATAAGAGATCAGTGATAGCCAGTAATTAGATACCAATAATTAGATACCGATTTCAGTAATTAGATTCCAATAAAACACTAGAAATTCCTTGAAGCTAAATTTGTAAGAAAATACCGTCAATGGGATTATATAATGATCTAAGCTAAGAGTATACCACCATAGTTTAATAAAACATTAAAAAACTAGCTCTAGAAGAAATGTGTTTGTTATCAGACTAAAATGAGTAGAGCAAAACTTGATACCCACTTCTCTGCAATATTTAGTAAATAAGAAGGGTCATCCTTATTTTCCATGACGTTACTGGTCGCATTGATGCCTACACAAGGTTTGCCAGAATGGATCCATGATGTATTTTCTCTCTTTTTACACACACATCATTCAACAAGAGATCATTCTGTTTCAAGCATCTTTCGCGTGACATGACTAAAAAGACTGTAAAACTATTGATCAAAATAATTTTGAAATTTGCCTCAGTTCCAGCGTTCTAAGCTTTCATGGGCTTGAAAAATATTCTATTCAGCATTAGCGACAATTGATATAATCTAACGGCTTATACATTGATTAACAACTTTAAGTGTAAATAAAAGCTTCTTAGGTTTAAATATAGGAGTTAAGCCTTGCCGTTAATTTTACACTAACTAAATCGAGTTCGTGGGTTGGGAACGTGTCCACGTTAATATGTGACGTCCAAAGTCCTTCCGCTGGTGTGGTGTGGATGTGGAGAGGAGGGTGTCAGTTCAGGTGTGACCTCGCCGTGGTTCAAAATTACGAGGTACTTGGTGATGGGCGAGTATTCCAAAGCTGTTAACCTAATGGTACAGTTAGGCGATCGCCTGCACCGCTATCTATGGATGTAACTAAATTGAGTGATGGAAGTGTTTTGACTGTATATTTTACAAGTCATGTTGTACATTTAAATAAGCATTTAGAATTGGGTTAATCTCAAGAAAAATAAAAAAAGAATGTTTGTAACACAATTTAAAATCAAAATTTTCCTATGCACTCTTTTGCAGTTTTCTCATATAAAAAAATTAACTCATTCTTTCAGTACTATTTTTGATTTTAACACTATTACATGAAAACTAATAATAATATAAAATCTGATATACGTGCATTTTTTTTTACATTTGACAGGAATTTAATTCATTTTGAAATATGCGGACAAAAAATTTAAATTGGAGACATTAAAAGTATTTGAAGTGAGCAGTTCAGTTTTTTTTTTGTGAATGAAGTAATTAAAGTGTTAATTGACTTCTCTAAATTCAAAGAAAAATTTTTCTGGAAACTCTCTTTGAATTATTTTGTTATCTTTGCTTTTTAAATCATTAGTTCAGATTTATTGAATAAAGCTGAAATATGCATTTATACATTGTTAATACATCGAATAATTTTCTTCAATTTATTTTAAAAAATGATGCAAAATTATTGCAAATATATTTAAGCAATGAATATTAAGAAGTATGAGCTTATTTACTAAGTCCTCAGCTGCAGATTATTACGTATGTAAATAAATTAATTATATTACATAGATTTATTATTTATTAATTCAAAAGTATTGAGATTATCTAAACTATATATAGGAAAAAAATTAAAAGTAAAACCTTTTTTCTGATTGTGCTGAAAATAATTCTACAATATGTACAAAATAGAATATATTTCCAAAAATAATTCAGTATGTAAATTATGAGTGTTATATATCATTGAATATTACCAAAGGTATCAACAGAAAAGAATTGTTAAAAATGAATAACATGAAATATACTTATGAAATCGATTCTTTTGTAAAGTTGCACGTGGAAATCGATATAGAATTTTATCATTCCTGACAAGCCAAAGAATTAGAAGATTGCTTCTTTCATGCGTTAAGAAATAAGACGTGACTTTGTGAGCGCATCTTATTTCTTGAACGTTCTAGATAAGGCGCATCTCGAAGCTTATTTAAGAATAAGCTTATCAGGGGAGGAGATTTTATGGCCTGGATCAGAAAGTGAGATATCTTAGATGATTTTTTTTACCACATCTGGGAATTGGATTTCAGAAGACTCTCTGATCTCGTATAATATTCAATTTTACTAGGATTAAAAGAATAGAAATGATTGATTAATTGGCTTTCTGTTTGACTCAGAAATGCTTTCGTATTCATTAATTTTAGACTAAAATTCGAAGAATAGAAAAGAATCTGAAGGAAATAACAAGCTTTACTTATATCCAATTAAAAAGTATTATTTATTTGAATATAAAATAATAAATTTCATCTTTATATAGAGAGCTTAAAAGTGTTCTACGTAAAAATAAAAATAATATTTTTTTTAACTAAACAAGATTTTCTATAATTAATTGGTAAAATGAAAACCAGTGTAATGTGACTTAGGTTTTAATATCTTTCGAAATTCTAGTAATTAAATTATAACTTTCGGTCGGTATTTCAAAATACTGTATATTTACAGTTAAAGAAAACTCGCCTATTTTCTTCAATCTTAACATTCATTTAATTATTTTAAATTGAAATAAAGTTCATAAAAAATGAAAGAGAATGGGAGAAAATAAGAGACCTAATTAAAATTTAACGACATTATTTTATATATTTTTGAATAATAATTTTAAATTTAACAACACTGCTTGAAATATGTTGTAAAGAATTTACTTGAAGATATTTTTTAATCCAACACAAGAAAGATTTTTTTACGCTCGACTCAAAAAATATCAGAACGATTTTTCTTTCACAAATGCTATGTGTGTGTGATTTTAAATATTCTTAAAAAATTTTTAATTAGAGCATTTATTAAAATGTTTTACATTATGAATTCCTTATGAATAAGTATATTATATTTAATTATATTTTAAAGCTACATTTTCGAAAATAAGTAATAAAATTCACTAAATATTTTTAAAGGTATTTCATAAAAAATACTTTAAAAATAAATAGCATATAAAAATTAAGAAAAATATTAAATAAAAGGGGACTATATAGAATATATTTTTACTCTGCTAATTTTAAGCATAAAATATTAATTTATGTATAAAATAAGAATGAAACTTGTATATTAAGATATCGAAATTTTGTAGATATGTTTTCATATTTTAATGAAATGTATTTAAGCCATTCGGGGCAAATGATATTTATTTTTTAGGTAGATGCCTTAATATAAATAAAATATTCCAGAAACCGAAAGTCTTATAAGTAAATAGAAATTGAATTCCCTTAACTAATGCCTTTTGTTTCAGTTGTGCATTTGACAGCATTACCCATGATGTATGTATTTAGATTAAGGTCAAGGTCACTACAGAAATTTTTTGAAGTATACCCAATGATTACCTTATTAATAAATTAAGAAAAATCAGGCAATATTCCGTATATCAAAATTTATTTCTGTTTTTAAATTAATTTGTGGTTGGCGAATGAAAAAAATTACAAGTGACATGCAAATTATGGAATCCCGTTATGGAAATTAGGGTGCGAATGGGCATTGAAATTAATTAACAATAAGTAATGAAACAAAAATCTAAAAAAATCTAAAAATTTTCAATAAATTCATCGTGATCCATTTGTAGCGACCCAATTATGAATATATATTTCAAACTGAAAGAGCAGACACGTGCTTCAAAAACTGGAGACTTTTATATGTTGCTTCCCCAATCTGATCAGTCCAGATGTTAAAGCCTGAAAAGATGGATGGGTCACAAGAGTGATCTTGGCTATGGAAGAGTAAAATGGGTGCATAAAAATAACCCAGATACGTATTTTTTCACGTAAAACTTTCACTTAACTTTATATTCTAGAGATTTCATTTTCAAAATTGTATTTTTATATTATGTACATTTAAGAAATGTAGATTAATGTACGTTCATTTTGTAGGCAATAGGTTCAATAAAAGTAAAATAAAGATTAAAATTTTAAAAAAAATGCTTAAATTCTTAGGAAATTACATAACTTAAAATACAAATTTCACATTTTAATCACATTATTTTATTAAATAAACTTTAATGAATAATCTTTTTAATTCTTTAACCCTATTAATATATAAACTTATAAGAATATCCTATCATAAGAGAGGGGAGTAATTTAATAAATCATTGTAAATCAAATTACAAAATATATTTTTTATATAATTTATTAAATATGTAATAAATGTTTAATTTTTAATTTCATTAAAGATAAAAGTAAATATAGCTTTCAATAAGATTTTATACATGTACATACACACCATAACTATAGTGAACATTTATAACTCTAACAAAGAATTTTAATTTTAATTTAGAAGAAAAAAATAATTCTTAATTTTTAAGACATTTAACACAAGATTTAATTTAAGACTTGTTAATTTAATATTCATTTTTAAAACATTTTAAGACAAAATAATATATTATTTAGTATTTTATTAAAAGTAAGACAAAGAAATGTTTAGTTCTGTTTTAAATTTAGCAGATTATATATTAAAGAGTTATACTATTTTGGACTTAAATGAAAAGTTATCAACAAACAGCTTGGTTCTCACATTTGACTCTACTGTTGATACTTTACCAAGTACCTTTGAGTCATAGGATCTAAAATGGAGCTTATTGGTGTTTATATGAGCTTACCACGCGTGATCTATCATTTCCTAGCTTAATACCTTAAAACATTTGACATATTTTCTAACTTTTGAAAGTTTAACATCTTTCTATACGGCATCACAAAGAAAAGAAGTTTGGAAGAACCATGTGAAATAAAATGAAATTAAATAATTTCATATTTTAAGGATTTTGGAGCAATTTATTTTCTAGAAAATATAAGCTGCATCTTTCACCTATTATATATATATATATATATATATATATATATATATATATATATATATATATATATATATATATATATATATATATATATATATATATATATATATATATATATATATATATATATATATATATATATACACAAAAATTTTGTAAACTATTTAACATATAACATACAATATAATTTTAAGTTTAAGAACCATTTAATTTTTTTCAGCTAAAATCACTGTTCCAAATCAGTATTTTACTTATTCAATGTATTGAAGAGAATTTCCCATCCTTTCCATAATAAAAACATAAAAAGTCTTATGGTTCTAGAGTGGAAAGAAAAACATTTTAATTAATTACAAATTCATGCTAATTTAGATTATAATCTATAAGTTTTCATGTAGATTATCACATAGTCAGGTATAAGTTCAAAATTAAAAGAAGATCAGTGAAAGTGAAATTTGCTATTTTACAACTCATTGACTCCGATTTGACAGTTTGTTTTATTCTTAGAGCCATTCTTAATAAAACAACTTACTAAATGAAACTTAATAAATTTTCATCTATTTTACTTCATAATATAACCATTTTCTTCTCATAATAATGTTAACATCAGCCACCCAAATTATTTCAATTCAAGATATACATAAACGATAAAATACTAAGAGAGTAGAATAGTAAAATTAGTTCATTTAAAATGAATTATTTTCCATACATTTCAAGGTAAAGCAGAAATCAGCGAATATTTAAGGAATAAAACTTATAAGATAAATCTTTAAAGTACATTTTCGGATTCAAGTGAGTAAATTTTAATCATAATAGTAAAAATAATTCATTATGAAATTTAATTATAAGCATAAAAGTATAAAGTTATTTATGAAACTGGAATGAAAAGTATATAATTTGATTTTTTTAAAAAATAAAGTAAGGGTATTTGTAAAGAACTAGTGCTCATAATACTATCATTTGCTTACACAATATTTCGTATAACGTAATGATCTCATTTCCACTAACAAAAGATCATTTAATGTTATCTGATAAGCGTTTTAAATGTATGATATCAGCAAGAAATTTCACCAACTTTTGAAATTTTGATCAAAAAGATTTACTTTTGATTATAAGAATAGAATTACTATCTGATTGATCAAGAAACTTTACTTTGCTTCTGATACTGCCTTTGAAAATTGTATCAATTTAATCTAAACAAATAGAATATAAGCAATATGAGCGTAAAATGAACTATTGTTTAACAATTTATCAAAAGATAATTTTTCTAAATAAAATAACAATTATATTTGAATTTGCTATTAATTTTGACACTGGGTACATAAATTTATTTAATTGGCTTAATTACAATAATCTGTTTTAGTTTTGATAATTTATTTTATTTTCATACTTTATATCTTTTACGCTTAGTCAATAAAATGTTTGCTTTAAAAAATAAAATTAGTTAGTAAATGATTTCAATAAGATATAAACACAATTAAGTAGTGACTAATAATTCAAAAGTTGATAAAAGCAAAATCTTTTTTTTTTATTTTAGCATTTTTTCTATTTTTGACAATTTGAGCTTTAACAAAAATAATTCTTAGGTATATAAATTATAATCAAAATTAATTTTAAAATCTTACTGTTCAGAAGTTGAAGACTAAAGAATGAGAAAACTGAATTGTGTGGATGATATTATAAACCAAATAAAAAATTTCATACAAGTCTACGTTACGCGATTATAAATATATTAAAATTTTCCGTACACATGTAAAATTTTTTTAAATTAAAATCAAGTCCCAGAATAAATCTATGAATACTAAATATACCCTCAGAATTCATGTTTATTCTAAGGTTCGAATCTAATACTATGGCGCTGAAAACATACATCAATCAATAGATCCCGACTGAGTTATAAAATCATTTTTAACATTTGGTTTTCAAGACAAAAATGCTTAAGATCATTTCTTATTACTTATTGTGCTAAATCTTAAATTTTTTAATAAATATATACAACAACAAATGAGAAATATAGGAATATTTAAAAAATAAAGGGACATAGAGTTTATAGGATCAAATGGGAACAGAAAGGTATATTAAGAATGAAATCATTTTTGTTTTAAAACATAACCTACCTACTTGCATAAAATCTTGAAAAATAATGCAGGAAAATGTTCCGGAAAATGCTTCCAAAATAGTATTAAATCACGCTTTTGAGAGTTCACAGATCAAACCAACGTTGACCTGCAGAAGGTTCCAATCAGAGCTGAGCAATCGAAATATCCAAACAATATTGAGTAACAAAGGGATCCAAACAATTTTTGTGCGACAGAAGAATGCAAACAATGAAAAGCAATTCCACCAATCTTGAGCAATGATAGGGATGAATATCGCATTTTTGCTTTTTGCATGCATATCAGTAGGGGATGTAGCAAAGGTATTTTCCATATACTTTTCGTAGTTCATGCGAATTTAGGACATTATTTATCGAAATTCTTCCTAAAAGATATTTCAGGGAGGATGTAACGCAATTCTTTTGAACAACTTTTGTTGTTAAACTATTTACTCTCAAGAGTGATACTATTTATAGACACCTCGAAAAATATTTGTAAAAGCTATGTTCCATAAAAATATACATTAATCTAAATTTATTGATCAGTAAAGAGAAATAATTCATGGACTTGATCAAACACAATTTTTTCCTGTAATTAAGTTTTCTTAATCTCAAGAACATTTCTTAAATTAAGAAAGCTACTTTTATATCCTATGAAAGTTTCTGAGGTGGAAACATTTTCAGGAATGCCTTAGAAACCCATAAAATTCGAAGCAGTCAACAGTAACTTACTAACTGTCCTTAGTGTTGGTTTGAAAAAAAATCTGCTCTTTTTTCGTAAGATCACAAAAATATTTCAGCTGGAGGCTGCAGACAGGGCAGAAAATACTCCTCATTTTCTTCTCTGGCTAAAGCGATAAAAGTTAAATAAAAAAAGAAATCAATGAGATGAAAGTTTTTTTTTCTATTGGAATAAAATCGATTGTATTTCACTATGATCTTTATATTTTAAGGGTATTCAAAAGAAATATTTAATTCATATAATTTTACGACTCCCTGAGAAAAAATATTTTAACTATCTAAAATGTTTTTCCTGAAGTTTATTTTTCTCGTGCGGTCTTATATATTTTACATTATTTTATTAGATTTTCATTTCAGAAATATAAAGAATGTTATTATTTTTAAATTTATACTTTAAATTCCAAAAACGGTTAAAAAATGTTTAATTTTCGAAGTTTCAAAAGGTTTTTTTGTAATTTTGTTTTTTAATGCTGCGATTTTTTTATCAAGTAATAAAGTTTAATAAGTATCAAAAATATTTTCATTTAATTTTAATATCAAAAAATAAATTAAGTAACAAAATACTTTATTTTAAAATTATTAGAATGGTGGAATAGCAATTAAATAAAATGTTAAAAACATGCAATTTTAGAAAAATTTTCTAACCTAATCAAATGAAAAGCAGTCATGTATAGGAGTTTTAAAAATTTAATAAATTTTAATGAAAAGGATACAAAAATAACATTTAAAATTCAATATTTAAATATTCAATTGTTATTTTACTCAATAAAGTTTTTTAGTTAAAGAATACTGAAATTATATCAAAATAGTATGATCAAAATTCACTTAAATGCATCACAACTATCAATAATTCCAGATTTTTAAAAACGTGATGTTTGATAATTGCAATAAGTTGATAGCATCAGCTAATGTACAACATATTATATGTATTTTACCTTTTATATGTATTGCTGCATATTGTGACATAATATTAATTTGAAATTGATAACAGATAGTACTAAATTATATTGTTGATTTTCTTTTATTTAAGTTGAATTTCAACATGATCAAATAATCCAAAGATTTATGTGTTTAGTTGAATAATAAATTATACAATGTTTTTGCGATAGCAAAAACTACTGTAAAATGGCATTCTTTTTTATTATTACAATATTCTTGCCTATCTGGAAACGTGTTTTATCATAGAAGATTCTTCTTCTATTAAACTGCTTTCGACAGTTATGGTATTCAATTTTTTTGAAGACAAATTGCACCTAACTAGACGGTTGGTGTTATCGTTCAGCTTTTCAATCTCAAGAGTAATCATAAATATCGATTGGATATTAAATATCTTTCAGCTGCTTGTAAAATATTCCCGGCGGTGTTTTTAGGACTGCATTTCAGATCATTGACAATAGTTCATAGTACAACATTAGCGTGACCTTTAAAAATACCAAATAACATTCTACAAAATCCATTTTGACTTCGTGTGATTATTTCGAAATGTTATTTACTTCCTATTTGTAGTATTAAATAGAATATGATAGTTTATTCTCTTTAATCGGAAATTCTTAAATTGTAAAATGTTTCTTTTCAGCATTTTAAGAGAACATGCAATATATGCAGAAATTGATGCCCTTATTAGTAAGAATAATCCGTTTTTCACGTACTGAAATGTCGATACTCATTAGCATCCCTTGATTTACTCTATTTATCGACAGGGAAACATTTAAAAAAAGTTACTATTTCTTAATTTAACACTGAATTTATTCAGTTAGAAAAATTGTATGATCGAGTGTTAATTTTATCAAAGATTTACATCACGTTGCAACGTATGCAAAAGCTTAGTAATCAGTTTTTGATATTAAACTGTGGAAAATCTTAACAGGTAAAATATTTGCAAGGATCTATTTTTAAATTCAAGGCATTCCTTCCAGTCGCAATTTTCATAAACAATGGGTAACAATCTGAAGTCTTAATATACAGAATCAGCTAATGTCCTACGCATTCACTGGATAGACGTACACCCAGAAACATAAAATCTGTTTCCTATTGTTAGATAGCTGTGAGGATGAAGCCCGCATCTTTCACTCTACAGAGCATGCGGCGAACACTCGACCATTTGTTAAAAACATCACTGGTTAAAGAGGCCTTCTAGAAGATATAATCTCCTGGGTCCCTCCTTAAATGTTTCTAGATCTAAAAATAGGGTTCCGTGATCGTTTACTAAAATATATTAAATTTTTGTTAATTTTTAAGTATTTTAATTATTAATTATTATTATTTCAAATTAATCAGTAATTTTATTAATGAAAAATTCAGTTACGTATTACATCTAGCATTATATATTAGCACATTAGCTAGGGGATTGCAAATTTGATATGCTGGCCTCAAAGCGCTATATTTTTAACGAACTATTGTGTCATGTTACAATGAAGTTATGGATTCTAAAAGTTATAATGTATTGCAATAGAGTTAATGAATGTAGAATTTCATTTCAACTAGAATTTTAAGAATTCAAATAAAAATGAAATGGCTAGAAAATGTTATTTATGGTTCTTATGGTAAAAACTTGTTCTCACGACATACTCTCAGAGAAAAATATTTGTTTTACTTTCTTGAATTTCCTTATTTAATATTCGTACTCAGAATATTTCATACTTTATTCGAAGTACTCCACTTGGGAGATCAATAAAAAACTGCCATAATACTCTCTCTCTCTCACTCGAGTGCAGCTTTAGGATAAATCGTCTATCTCATCTCGAAACAGAGATACATTTGATTTAATTCCAGCTCTCTCGCTTGTAATAACTGTCACTTCAATCTAGATACCAATGGAGTGTCATGAAAAGAAAATCCTTTAATTGCATAGGTGTGTTCAACGGAGACATTGATATTCAGGGCATTTACATTTATTTGGAATACCCAAATGCTACAAAGTGCTGAAATATTTATTTCAATTTGTCGTAGAAAACTGCACTGTCTAGTTCGGATAATGAAATAATATGAGTTTTTATAAATCACTGTTTGTGTGTGTGAAAGATTATAAAAATTTTAAAGAAGATTGACTTTTACTAGGAATGATTTTTAGCTATGCATTTCAAATATAGTTAAAATTATTTTATTATCCTTCCAATTTAAAAAAAATAATTTAAAATAAAAAATATCAACATTAGTGAAGAAGATTTATATACTACTTGGATATTATATAAAATTATATAAATACATAATCTCCATGTAGCATATAAGTCTTCCTCCTTAATTTTATTTTCGTTAAAAATGTTTTAAACTATTTTCAGGGTAAACAAAATTGATCAGAAAAGTAAAATTACTTGATCCTTTAAAACTTTCCGTTGGATTTATGTAATATAACAAAAGAAGGTTACATTTTTTCAAGTGACTTTAAAATGTCTAAACAAAAGTCAACATTTATAAAAACGTTCCTTTGTAAAATGATCAAGCAATTCATGTCATAAAAAGATGAAGGAAAAGAAGATATTTTATCCATATTCCAGGAAACTGCCTTATTTTTTGGAACCTTAGATTATTTTGTAACCTTTAAATTGCATTGATGTTGCAAGATTGAGTAAATTTATCATACAATTCATCATTATAAATTACAAAGATTATTAATAAAACCTTTCATTTAAACTTTGTATGAATAAAACTCTGATGAATATATATTAACTATTTTTGAAATAACATTACAGTATAGCCTTATAATTTACACTTCATTAAAAAATTCTAGTTTTGGTTTGATTGACTTTCCGTGAAAATATTTTGCAAGTAAAGACAAACCATAAAGGGAGGACCTACAAAGAACATCCACATAAGGGGTGGAAAACACAGTTCCTAAACTGTTGAATTGACCACCACAGCATTATATATATATATATATATATATATATATATATATATATATATATATATATATATATATATATATATATATATATATATATATATATATAACACAGTCAATTTTTAGGCACTATAAGAAGTTATATATGTTTGATCAATATGCATGTATTTTCCTCTGAATTTGAAGTCAAATTTGTAGTGAGTGGAAGATAGTTATTAATCATGGAAGATAAGCAATTCAATATATTAATCAAATTAATTTATTTGGTTTTAATAGCTTTCTGATTCTTTGGAAATATTCTGTTTCAACATTGAAGCACAACTCGAGAGTAAAATCATTTTATAGTAAATGCTTGAAAAATATATTCTGTATTGCTGTTTGAAATATGCACATGTATTGTCTAAAATTCATGAAGAGCATATTGACTTGACAATATAACCACAAAAATAGATGAATATTTTATATATATATATATATATATATATATACATACATACATACATACATATATATATATATATATATATATATATATATATATATATATATATATATATATATATATATACATACATACATATATATATATATATATATATATATATATATATATATATATATATATATATATACATACATACATACATATATATATATATATATATATATATATATATATATATATATATATATATATATATATATATATATATATATATATATATATATATATATATATATATATATATATATATACATATATATATATATATATATATATATATATATATATATATATATATATATATATATATATATATATATATATATATATATATATATATATATATATATATATATATATATGATCTTTAGTTTTTATAAATTTCATTTGAGTTAAAATATTTTCAACTTAATTCATTATTTAATTTTTATAGTCTGAAAATATTTTGAAAAAAGTGATAAATCTTTGAAAATAAGCAATTGCTTATTATATTAAATATGTACCGTCCGATTGCGGAATGGTTTGCCTCCTTATCTTCGAAGCAGTAGTTTCGGAGTTAGAATCCTGGTTCGGGCATGACTGTACCTTTCTGTCGTTGAATGAGCTTCTTTATCAATTCACTTACGAGTCGAAGGTGCCACACCCACTGGATATCTGACTGTATAAAGATGCAGAGTACGCCGCTACCTGTTAAGATCAGCAAATAGAACCTGACATTGGTGATGTACTTGATGATGGACACTTAATTACGAGACACTTGGTGATAAGCGAGTATTTAAAACCCTTCAACCTAAAGTCAGCTTCCATCGCTATGTATGTATGTATAAAGATGTCATCACCTTCACCCCTTGTAAAGCTGAATATTAAATCCTAAGCGCAGCTGGGCTTAGAAAAAATAAATGTGTAGCATTTTAATTTATAATAGAGGAAAATTATAAAATTATTAAAAAAGAAACGTTTTGCATAAAGATATTAATATCTCTGGCTGAATAAATCACAAAATGTCTTAGAACAAAATACATCATCTGGATTTAAAAAAATTGATGCAGTACAATACTAATGAGTTATTTATAAATGATTTCAATAACGTAATTTAAACATTTATTTAATTAAATATTTAATAGAAATGTGATGATTAGATAAACAGTTTTTTTTGGTAACCTATAAATGGTGTTTTTTTTTGCTCACACTAAAATTATTTTTTTCTCTACGTAGACTTATGAAAGGGCATCATTTAGGAGACAATTGAAAAAAATTAGATGGACAAATTCTGTCTTTAGTAATTGGTGCGAACAATATTTCACTAGCCAAATTAAACTGGAGGTAGATTTTGAAAGAATATTGACTTTAATAAGATAAAGAATAAAGAAATGAATATTGGAAATTTGGTTTCATATAGAAAATATGTCTCCACGGAAATTAAAAGAATGCATTCAATACCCAAGATACAAAAAATTCTATGGCTAATTGTTTCGCTATTGAAAAGAAAATTATTAATTTTTGCAAAAATGTTGCTTGATTCGATTCCTAATTTATAATATTTGGAGTAAGTTTTACAAGCACAATGAGGTACTGATTATTTGTGTATAAAATCAAACATCTTTATGCCGTCACTCTATTGAACTGTCAATTGGCAAACGAGCCAGTAACATAAAGAAGTTAAGTAAGAAAA
Source organism: Latrodectus hesperus (assembly GCA_037975125.1). NCBI lineage: Eukaryota > Metazoa > Arthropoda > Arachnida > Araneae > Theridiidae > Latrodectus > Latrodectus hesperus. Next base: position 109,303,010 of record CM075854.1, on the reverse strand, counting down.
ATTTGGTTTAGTTTGTTGTTTTACAATAACTGTTTGGATTCGAGAGTTAATTTTATTGGTATCTAAGTTTTAAAATGAATTCCTCACAACAACAAACATATGTACCCTTGAAAGAAATTGTACCTTTTAACTGTTGAACTGTCGAGAAAGTGCTGTCTATTTAGTTACCAGCATCCATTTGTTTTCCTTCTTTTTTAGTTAATAATTTACAGTCAAAATATTGGCAAGATTTAAGTTTTAAAAGATGTTGATTGGATTAGTTTGCTTATATCTCTTTAGTCACTATTGCTCACAAAAGCTGATTCAACCGGAACTAACAACTGAAAGTGGATTCCGAAGTGTAACAAACAAAAGAGGTCCAGCTGTCAGTCACGCCAACCTATATCTAGCAGAGTGCTAAAACGCTAATCATACAGCTATTAGTTCAATTAGAAGATGTGGATATTTTGAAAAAGTAAATGATTTAACTTTAACTGAATTAGTGAGATATGATAAAGATTTTTGAACAAAACAATTTCGTCCAAGTGTACTGGAGAGTCTAATTTTTTCCGGTGAAAGGGTATATTTTTTTTGGCTGATAAATATTTAATGTGCTGCATTAGGCTGCATAGTGTTCCCGTAGTTTTAGGGTATAACTTAAATATTCAGCAATAAAATATAGTTGACATTAGATCATTTGAAATATATTTATGGAAATTTCACAGCATTATGCTCCCGTAGTTTTATATTTTAAATTAGAATTAGTAATAGTGAATTAAAAGAATATTAATTAAATATAAATAAAGCTATGTTAATCAAAGGTAAATTTTATTATTTGTTTCTTTGATTATGTTCTATATATTTTCTCAACACTCTTGCGTAATTATAAGGAAAACAAAAATTTTTAAATGCTACAGTAATGGAAAACAGCAATGCATTCCGCCCTTATATCAAAATTATAGATGTCTTTAAGAATTGATAAAACTTCGATATATATAAGTAATAGAGTCATTAAAGATCTCGCAGATCAAGATTTAAGAAGAAGTAAACACATGACAGCTCATCAGCTCATGTTTCAGTTTCAGGATTCACCAATATCAAATCTCAAGTAAGAAAATAAATAAATTAGATTTTCAACTGTTTTAAAATTGAAGCGAATTGTATGAAGCAATGAAACTTGAAAGAATGCAAATATTAATCAAATATTTTTTTTAAATAGCTACATATATGTGTATTTAATTTGACTTTATTATATGACAAAATATGTTTAATTTAAATTGTAAATTTAGCGATTTTTTCCTGAGTAAATCGTAATTCAGCTATGAATTAAATAAAATTTGTCTTAAAAGCATGCACCTCGAAATTCTGTATTTGCAGTTGAAGGTCTTTCTCAAGTATTTCAAACTAAAGTGAATTTTTTAAAAAAAATTTCTTTTATATCCTCACTTTCGTTTACTATTCCTTAATACTCGGTCTTGACTCAAGATGTATTTCTGTGTCAAAGTTTCATTGCATTTGGTAAAAGTTTTATGTTCTTTGTATAAATATTTGTGTGAGTTGATGTTTAATCAAAATCAGCTATGATCAAAGATTTAGAATTGAAGGATGGGCAACGCATTACCATTGCCTTATTAAACATGCATTAAATATTAACAAAGTAATATCATTATCATATAAAAAAAGAAAGCTAATACTTTAATAATAATTTTTTAATACACTAGTTTTAAAAATGTTTAATATTTTTAAAAATATCTACATACATACAACATCTGTATTACTTAAATTGTCAAATACCAAATTTTTTAAATCAATTACATTATGTATAAAAAGTAAATTTTAAAAATTATATAGTAATTAATATATTTCAAAAATTTTAATAAAAACTTGTATAATTAAAACCTGTAATTCAAATATCATTGAAAAATAACACTTTTCTCTAGATAAGTTAAGATTCCATTTTCATTTCTTCTGGGAAAAAATCACCATCAAAAATCAACCAGCATCAGAAAAACATAATTAATTGGCTAATTTTCTCATTATCTGATGGAACGTAAATTCACAGTAAAGATAGATAGAATGCTGCAGAATAAATTTAGTGATAGAAACGTAATGATATACTCTAAAGAATAATCTGATTCATTATCATTAAGGGAAAATGATGCCAAGTTTTTGCATAATTTTTTATAGCAATTTATAAATCAGCTTTCATGATTTTTGATTGTGGCATTTATTCATTATCAAATATCCCACTATTTTTATTTTCAAAAACACATGTTCCAAATTCATCTTAATATTAAAAAAAATTCTTTGGAATATATGGTCTACTGGCTTTTTTTATGAAAAAAAGGGAAAATGAATTATTGTCTCTTAAAAAATTTCTAAATAAAGCGTTATTTCTTAAGAGCATTCTTTCTATTTAATAATAGAACACGTTATCAGAAATCCAAATTAGTTTCTTTTAATTAACGAAATTTGAAAAATAGAGAATACCTATTTTGGATAATAAATAATAATTATTCATGTATATAGATAATTTAATCTTAAATAGAATCCTCAGCAAATAATTATAAAAACGTCACTTTAAATATATTGTTTTACATTTATATTCTACTACTTTAAAATATACAATATTTTAGATTGATTGTATCATACTAAAATCGAAAAGTGAACAAGAATACAAGTTTTTTTAAATGCGTAAATATTAAAAAAATTATTCATGGTTTCGAAAAAAAGTATTGATAATCATAAACATTAAGGAAAACTTAAGAATTTGTTAATAGAGAAAAACGGAGAATAATGTACAGATGTATTACCAAAATTCGTATCACTACCCACCAACACAAATTACTATAAAAAATATTCCTTGTTAATCATTTTCCTTAAAAGTGATATTATAATATCAGATTTTAAAACATGATGGTTTTTAATACCCTTGAAGGATAAGTTATAGTCAAGCGTATGAAAGCATCGATATAGCACTTTATATACTGTCCTACAGACAAGGATATTGTTCCATTTTATTTCTAACGAAATGAAGACAATGATCGATAAGTAAGTATTTATTATTAAAGAAATTATAATATAATTTTTAAATCAGTCTTATATTAAACCAGTCAAAAAGTTGTGTATTAAGTTAAACATCTCATTTATTCTCTAAAACGTACAACTCTTGGCAATTTTTTGAATGTCATGTACTTTAGTATTTAAACATATTTACATCTGTTTTATTAGAAGTAGAGAATACATTAAAATCACAAATCGCGTAGGAAAATGCACAATTATGAAAAAGATTTCCAACTAGAAAATTAATGCAGCTCCATTTTAACAACGATTCTCTTTTATTCAAACAATCAAGAAAAAAATTCTAATAATAGTCTTTGTTTAATGATTTTTATATTTTTGGATTAGAGAAGTTCAAGCCGATAGAAACATGCCTGTAAGACATTTAGACAGTTAAGTTATAGACCACTGTTCATTCAATGCGTAATTGCGTCATTTGTTTTAAGAGACAAAGAACGTTGTTTGAATTTAAATTTAAATTTCTGCATCAAGGCATAGTCACAATTTTTCATTATATGTTATGCTTGAATTCCTAGCTTGAATACAGTCTACTTTTAATATTTTTCGTTCTATCCTTACCTTTTAATTTTATTGTCTAATACAACATTACTTGATTTGCTTAGAAAACAAAACTAGTTTAAATATTTGTTGTCAGTATTCGATTCAGAGCTTTTTAAAGTAAAATTGAGAACATAGTACCGAATAGTTTATAAAAAAGTTCTTAACTGTAAAAATATTATAAAAGAAACAGCTTCAGTTTTAATTGTAGCATGTATAGAAATTGAAAGTGAAAACTCTTCAGACCTTATCCAGGGAAATTTACTTCCGTGTTTATTAAAAAAAGAGGATTCAAATCTGCTGTGACATGTGATACTGATTATTATAATTAATGATTTAACAAATAAAGATAAATCCAAGGTTCCTTGAACACTCATTGTGGATTGAATTTTTTGAAAATTTCCAAGTACTCACCATGACAAAGAAACATTCAGTAAATAAAACCGCAATATCTATCTTTTGTTACTCCTTAGTGGATAAGTTCGAACCTGAGCAAATAATTACATGCAAATAATTTTATTGCAATCTGATTCTAAGTGTTTTGATGTATAAAAGCTCATTATTCACATAGAAATAACAAAATGTTTGTAAATATTTAAAGAAAATCCCTCTTATCCTAACTTTATCATTATCTAATATTATTAGAAGTAGAATCTTAAATATAACCTAGAAAAAATAATGACGTTTGATCTAATGAAAAAAATCAGATTATGTGTTGTTAAAAATGTAACAGTTTGATTAATTTTGTTTACTTTAGAGAAGTCACACATACAAATTAATAGATTATAAATTGAAAAAAAATTTCCACTTAAAAATTTTTTTAAATGTGCACCAAATAACAGTTTTCAAATTCAAAATTTTTTCAAATGATGATAAGTATGTTACATAACATTAATATCTTTGGTTGAATGTTTTTAAAAAATAATAATAACATCATAAATTATAAATTAAAATGCAAAAAAAGTATTATACTAATCAGAGAAATATAAAACCAGATAAATGTGTGAATTTATGGTAACTGTACTAAGTTTTTCCTGCAATATCTTTACTTTAATCAGGTTCAAAAAAAGCAGGAAATTAAAAAAATATTTGCAAAAATCTATAAATTTAATGTTTTCACATATTCCTTTCTATATAATTAATTAAAATATTTTCTTATTTCCTAAAATGTATCTTATTTTATCTAAATTCCCATGTTATTAAAATAATGCTTCGTATTTCTTTTATTACATCAATTTAAATATACCCAGTATCATATTAAATAATTTTCTATATTTTGTTTATCTTGAATGTTTTAATCCTTTTTTGCATGCCGCAGCAATTATTGTTTTAAATCAACAATAATTTTACGCCATCGTAAATGGTTATCAGATACTACTTTAAAGAATAAAATCCTTTCTAGTAACAGATAATTTTATTCTTTAGGAAAAAAAAAACATTTTTATTTAAAGTAGAAACTTTAAATGTTATCTTAGAATCTCTTTAATTTAAGATTTTAATTTAAGAAATTTCCTTAAGATTATTCAACTTTCAAGGAAATACTTATAATGTAAGAAGAAACTATAATAAAAAATATATACATTGTATTTAATTTAATTATAGTTGTAAGTTTTCGGTTGATGTAAAATAAAGTGTAATCTAATATTAATTTATATATGAAGACGCTTTGATAAGGATCAAAAAATAAAGAATTATAAATATTTTTTTTTTTTTAAAATGCAATAAAGCTTGTTATTTAGTTATGGTAAAAGTTTACTAATTTATTGTGTTTATTAGTATTTCGTATTTTTATAAATCTTGAATTAAAGTTATTTTTTTCGATAAATTAAAAAATTGACAAGAAATTCTTATGTAAATATGTAAAAATTAGTACCTCAGATTTTATTCAAATTTTTTAAAAATCAATATTAAATAAGTAATAAACTTTGAATTTATAGTCTATATGTTTATAGTATTAAGAAAACTAAGCTCAAATATTTATCTCGTAGAGTATTGGTATATTTGACATGGTAATAAGCCTATTGTTTTACTTTTTGACATTAGATAACTGAATTATACAAAAAGTAAAATACATTCAATATTTTAAAAAATTTATGTCTTAAAATATTAATATTTGACCCAGAAATTTACATTAAATGTATTATCGTTGTAACAATATATATATATATATATATATATATATATATTTTAATTGTTTTATACATAAGATATGTGTTCAATGCCTTAGCTTTTGTAGTTACAAAATTTAATTTATAGCAAAAGATTTTATTTTCCTTAAATGACGTGACAAACTTAACATAAGAGCAAATTATTAAGAGCAATAAACAGAGAAGATGTATAACATATCTTTGCAACCCTTCTTAGATAAAATAGAGAATAAAAAATTCGATTCAAATTTATAAAATTCAAAAATATCGAAAAGAAGTAAATTGCAATGTGGCTCCAATATTTTATCAATAATGCAACGGTAATTAAATGTCAAAAGGAGTGACAAAAAGTAAATCTTTTTAGTCACTCCTTTTTTTTTATAAAAATTCTGATAAAATAAAAAGTAAATTTGAAGAATGAAAATTGTTTATTCATATATATTTAATTATACATTCACAAACTTTTACTGCAGGTTCAGTAAATTATCAAGATTTTCAACAGTAAAAATTTCGAAAAGTTTAAAACTATGCATGCTTATTTGCATCTCTCAACAATTAAATTTTGATGTATTGGGATTCAGTCCCATGAAATTACATGGGGTTGAAAACGGAGTTACGGATTGGGAATAATTGAACTCCTTGTTCATTTAAAATTGCAAATCCAATTCTAGTATCTGCTTTTTAATTCCCTAAGCAACATAACTTTAGAACATTCCATTTTGCAACCGATTCATTTTCTAACACATTTAATTCAAAGTTGACTAATTTGCAGATTGGAAGATATATTAAACTGAAGCATACACAATATCCATAAATGTGACGAAAACTATTACTTGGGGGAACTATCACATAACTTCACAAAATTAAATTAAGAAGCATTGTCAAAACTGAAGTATCTTTGATTTAAAAATAAATAGAAAGTTATAAAAATATTAAATGCTCACAATAAAATTGATTCACTTCTTTATATTTGTACAAGTTTTTTAATAAATATTTTATGCAGAGAAATTTATTACATAAATTATTTTATTTTTACATTCTGATAATCTGAGAGAATCTTGTTCATAAGTCATCTTCACATAGAATAAAATACAAAGAATAATTCAAATCTATTTTAAATTCAAATAAACTTATTAAAATTAAATACATTTTATCAATGCCAACTAGTTGAGGGAAGTTCATGCAATAAATTTATCTTAAAATTCCCGGAATAAAAGACAAATAGCAAAATAATATTTAATCTGAAAATCAAATGTGGTAAATAAAAGTAAGGATAAAGGAACAAAAGAGAGAATTATGTTAAAAGGATTTTCAACCCAAATGTTAATTATCGAAAGCATTTGCGTTTGAATCTATTATCAATAATTATTAAATGATTATTTTGATTATAAGCGTCTTAAATTTTGTCATTTAAAGAAGTGAAGAATATAATAATCCTATTTGTTATTTTTTTTTTACTTTAAGCCACTTGAGGAAATAATTTTATTTCTAAGAATAAAGCAGCTTAGCCTAGAAATTGTATTTTTTTTAACCATTTCGTAACAGTAATTGGGAAAGATTAGTTTCCAGAATGTGTTTGTTGAATCAACTAGATTTAAAAATTAGATTTAATATATCTCGATTAATACTTTTGTCAAATAAAACTGAAGCTTGGGTGTTTAGGTAACTAATTAATATTTAATTTTTTATCTTGTAAAAATGAAGGCTCAAACAAAAACCGTTAAGGCAATCTTGAAATAAGTTTTAAACTTTAAAATGTATTGTTTAAATTTCTGTGATCAAACATCATTAAAATATTTAATATATATGTATTAAAATTATTTATCACAAAGTAAATGTATGTTGCATTTTATGTTTTTCTTATTTAATATATTTCAAATTTATTAATTTGAAACTAAATGAAAAAATAACAAATTGCGTAAATATGAAATTTACACAAAATAAGATGTTTTTTTATATTGACAGAAAACTGAGATTATAACCGTTTTATTAAAAACAGTTAATATAATTAATCTCTGATGATTATAAATCCAAAATTTCATGTCATTCAAAATAAAGATCTTCTCCCCTAATAAATGATCAATTTTTTTACTAAGCGTTTAATTGTTTTTTAATGTAATCTTTTCTTCGAAGTATCTTAAAATGAGCAAATGAATAAAAAAATCATTTATATAAAGTATAATTTTTAAAGTTTATGATTTGAATTGTACTTTATGAATTTTTATTAGTTTTGATATCAAAAAATCATTCAGCAAAAATAAATTAAAAAATGGCATTAAGTAAAATTTTACCACATATTTTTGATTAACTATTTCATTAATAGTGTCTCACTTGTTTGCTTCATATTTTTCAATTCAAAAGTAGTACTATGAAAATAAAATCTATAATATCAAATATTTTATATTGATTAATGGGTAAAGCCGAAATCTAGATTGGTATTTTTGGAGTTATAAAAATGCATTATATGTAATAAGCTACGAATGTATGAATAGGTATACGATTTGTGCGATAAAACAATTTTAAATTTATAAACTTTTGTGGAGTCTTTATACATTTTCTGTTCTAATTCACTTTCTAAGAAATAACAAATTATTAATTGTATATTGGATACCTTTGAAATTTAAAAAATAGTGATATTATCAGAATCATATTTCTCATGAAATTAAAGAAAAATGTCACACTAAGTGAATTCTTCTTTGTTGATTATACTAATAAGTCAAAATTTCTACTCACTATTACATGAATAACAATAATATTCTAATTACTTTAAAGATAATCAGTATTTAATTTATGTATCAGGCTTTCAAGCACTAATCTTGATTAATTTTGAAATCGATAATCATAATCTGTGTTTATAAATAACGTGGCTTATAACTTTTCCTAGTATCAAAAGCATTATATAAAGAAAAATATTTTCCCAAACATGATACTAGTATTCATTCAAATAATTTTTGAACTCAAATACTTTTTCGAAGAAAATTTCTTGATTTAAAAACAAATATTATTTTTATTAAAATTAGGCAAAATATTTATGGATTGCCTAAATTAAATATCTATTCATTGTAATTTTTATAATTAATTGACATTAAATATCTTTTTATTTAAAGCACTCTCTGTGAAGCCTATTTTCCAATTTTTTGCTAGCTATAAATCAGAGCTATAGCATGTAATTAACTGTCTACTTTATTAAAAATATATATGAAAAATATTTATGAGAATGAGCTTAATATTTCTGTAATTAAAATTTCTATTATGAATATACATTTCTATAATGAAAAGAAAATAAAAAAATGTGTTTTACATTTAATAATAGAAAATACTAAAAATATTTTCTACTAGCAACTGTAAAACAAATATTTTAATTTTCTTTTTAATGAAAAAAATATACGTTTTACGGTTATAAACAGAAAACATTTTTAAAGCTACACATTTTATAACAGTAAAGAGCAAATGTGCTATGATTCCAAAGACAAATCATTATTTGATTATAAATTTAATTAAAAATATAATTAACATAAAATGCAGTATTTATTAAACAAGATTATTTGATATAAAATAATGCAAATAATGGCTAATAGATCAGTAAAAATCTTAGAAAATATTAATGTTTTTAACAAATTTCAAAACTTTTTCAAGAAATTCATGGAAAATATTCAAGTATCTGTGAGTTACAACACTTTACAATTTTGAATGTAAATATAAACGTGTAGATAAACATATAAAAAATATTTTACTCAACTAATTAGATTCTTTATGTAATTCTAATTAATAAATCGGTAATTTAAACATTTTGAATCTAAATATTTTTAATATAAGAAATATTTTTTCATTTGAATTTAAACAAAATATGAATTATTATTGCAATAAACCACAGAAAAAAGCAAAAAAGTTAATATTTTTCATTAATTTTAAATATCGAAAGAATACAGTGTAATTACTTATTTACGAAAACATTTTTAAAGCACATTTGCTTTGTTATTTTATACAAAGAAAATATTGTTCACAGACAAAGTGTATATATAAATATATATATATATATATATATATATATATATATATATATATATATATATATATATATATATATATATATATATATATGTAAACAAGAACTAAGAATCTTTCAAAAATGTTGCAATAACAGCTCAAAAATGCTTTTATAATTAATTCAACGGAATTTCACATGCAATGATCTAAAAATCAATGAAATCCCAAAAAAGATAAACAATTCTTATAAATTCATTATCTTAAAAATTTTTTTGCTGCAATGAGTAATTATAATAAGTGTAAAATGCTATACATTTATAATAAGTATAAGAAAGAATAAATTATGGATTTTTTATAAAATATAAAAACAAAATCATATCTGCGAAACGATGTTTTAGGAAATGAATATCTAAAATGTCTTCACAATTTTTTCAAGTATTATTTGTACATTATTTCCAATATTTAAATGCATCGTGCATGTAAAGGATATATATATATATATATATATATATATATATATATATATATATATGTATATATATATATATATATATATATATATATATATATATATATATATATATATATATATATATATATATATTATAATTCAATTTTATATTTGATATTATATATATCGTTGCTGCACTCTTAAAAAGTTATGGGAAATAATAAATGAGTATTTAGCAAAATTATTTACTTCAATTCTGTAATGAGATCATTCTTAGTATTGTATGCTATATTATCATATAAAACTAGCTTGAAATTATAATATAATCTTATATTTTATGCATCTTTTGTCCAAAATTTCAGTGAAATTAAACTGAAAAACTAGGCAAATTTTTTTGTATCTATTTTTATCAAGGTTCAATAATGATATATATTTCAATTATTATTACCTGTATAGAATGTATTATTGTACATAAAACTATATATATATTTACACCAATTATAAAGTTAGTTGGCATTTTTACATCGTAATTTCAGTCTTTAATTAAAACTAGGTCAATATTTTGTATCCGCATTCCTCTCAATTCAATAATGAAGTGTTTGTATAATTTTTACCATTGTATGACATATTACACCACAAAACTATATTCATATAATAATGTAATTTTACATTTATATGCACCGTAATTTCATTCTAAAAATAACATTAGTCTGAAAAATTAAGTGAATATTTTGCATCTATATTCGTTTGAAAGCATACAGAGATATATTTGTGTCTCATTCTTTCTCCAACTAATGCATAATAAACTACTAGATTTACATTTATATTAATCGTAATTTCAGTTTATAAATAGAATGGATCTGAAAAATAAATTGACTAATTAGCATCTACAGTTATGTAATGAGATATTTGTGGCCATCTTACCATTGGGCTCGGTGATTCCATACCAGGCATTCCTGAGGAAAGTGAGGAACCGCCGAAAGCAGTTGCGGGGAGTTTTCTTGGACGAATCGTGAGAGGGCTGCTCGGTAGAAGCTTGGGGAGTAAAACTTTTTGGCCTGACTCGGGACCGGGCCCCGGAATGTTGTGAAACTACTCCGTACATTGTTTTAGCAAAAAGCTCTACTCAAAACTCGAAGAAAATGTTTTCTAAGGTGGTTAAATTGATATGAAGGGGAGTTGGAAGGATATGTTCATGCAAAAGGCTGAGTTTAGAAGAACAATAATGGAAGTGGAGAAACAGATATTAAAATATTCTCATTGAATTCTGGAATGAATTCAAAATGCTGAAACTAAATCATTGTCAGGGTTAGAATTCTAAGCTGATGGTTAAAGGCAGAAAACATTTTTTTTTTAAATTTTTACTTTGATGAAAAGGAGTTGAATGTATGTTAGAGCTCCTATCACTCTTGTCTTGGAGGTGCAGTCTTTCTTTCTTAACAAGTGAGCACTGATAAGAGATATGTTATAACTGACTTTTGTATAATATACTATGCTAAACGTCTCTTCATTAAAAACACTTTAAAGAAGCTTTTAACCATCTTAGTGTAACGAAAACTAGTGTCTTGAGGAAGTTCGCAGATGATGTGATAGGCACGGAAAAAAGCTCATAAAATAACGTTGTTGAATGAATGGAAATTATCACAGAAAATCCAGGAAAAAAAAACTGACGAGCTTCGAAAGAATTCTACCGACTTTATTCAAGATGACTTTAAAAAGGGGATCCAATCAAGTTCAACTTACTTTTGAATACTATTTAAACACGATGGTATTTTCAGCAACAGGAAAGAAACTACATTTATCACAGATACAATTGGACAATTAACATCAAGTTTAAATTACAGGTGGTCATTTTTCTTAAACGTCCTGCAAATGACAACCAACTGGACATAGATATAAAATATATTTTTTATTTTATTATTTTTTTAAAATCTTATTTTTTTCGAACGATTAAAAGAGTGAAAATTTATCTACGCCACTAAAGTATATTTGTAAATACGGCAAGGAATTGATATAATTTTAAAGTAAGCTTCCATGGTACGTTCTTAAAAGTTTCTACCAGAGTCTGCGGCCCGATTTGACAACAATTGCATCTCTTTGAAGTTTGTTTGGAGCGGAATACATCATCAGGATAAGCTCGTGAAGTTTTTCTCGTGTGGCGGGACCTTTAGCAGTGCCTACGGCAGAAGGAGTAACTGGATGTCAATCCTCCGAGGGTCGAGTTGCAACGAGTAATCCGCCTTCCGATGGTTGCAGGACATGACACTCGTGCCCACTAGATTGACTGAAAGAAGGGATGAGAAAGGGAGCGGGCAGGGAAGATGCAGGGATGCTGTAGCCTGTTGCGCCCTCCGCTTTACTGCCACACCAAGAGCAGTGATCCTCTCCTCCGGATCCGCACAGAGGGCGCTGGATCGTATCCCCTCCTGCAGATGGATTTTCTCGAAACACCGTGTTCATCACCGGATCATCAAACCATCCGGCTAACTTCAGTTGGGATAGGGGAACCTTTTTCTTCCTCAGATGCTTCTTCTTTTGATTAATACTTTGGGCAAACTCTGAAAATGACAACAGACGCTGAGACATCTCCATTGCGCTCATTTTGGGAGTTGCATCTTATTTTAAAGAGACTCTCAGATAGCCTTTTCTGGAAAGACTTTCCCTGCGTTTAATTAAAATTCGCATGAGCAAATAAATAAATAAAGGAAAATGTTTTGTTTTTAAAGTTTATCGGCAAAAGTAATTTAATTACACAAATAAATATAAATGAAACGTAACAGTAAAATAAAACTAAAAAAAAAACTAATGACCAATATTTTATATAATTGATTACAAATTAAGCATTGTGGAAATATTTAACTAGGTAAAATATATTAAAGTACTATATATAAGTGATTCATTTTATTATTTTAAACAATCACTTCCTGTTCATAATTATGGCGTCTATTTTAGGAATTTGAAATGAGCATCTACTTAATATAATATTGAGCATGATTGCTAAAAAAAAATTTTGCAAAAAATATTGGGGAAAAAATTGTTTGACTAGAGCCTGTTTATATCGATTTCAAAGCGCAAACTTTTTATTTTTGTTTTCTAAGGATCAAATTTGATTTTGTAATTGTAATATCAGTCCACACTTAACGTGTGTGGATAATTTTTGTTAAATGGTTTATTAAAAAGTTTGAGTAGGTTTTATAAATATTATATAAAATTTATAATTTATAAAATTTTTTCAGCATAAAATTTTACAAAATGTTTATAAATAGCAATGTAGTAATGTGTGTGTGACATAAAATTTATTTAAGTATAAATAAACTTGCAAGCATTAATAAAAAAGAAATATTTCAATGCAAAAGAAAAAAGCAAAATGTTTGAATGATTTACTTTACAAGTAACCTCTAAATTTTTAAGAGAAGAGAATAATTTCTTCTTCAAGTTACATATATAATACGTATATGGTTTATATCCTACTATATTGTATTCATAAATTGTCAAATGTATATTTGTATTGATTTGATTTCTTTTTTCATAATTTTGAGGATTTTCCAAAAAACAGCTTATTTGCGATAGTTCAGATTATGGCAGAGAACTTAGTCTGGATTCATGACAATGAAGTGCTTTTCTGTGCTTAGAGGATTAGGTCGGTAGAAATATAAGACACCTAAAATAGAATATAATAAAACATTTGGGTAGAAGAGTTTTTCTATTCGAATTCAAAAAGTACAAACATCATGTACTGTAAATTTTAAATCTTCACTGATATTTTAAGGAATACACAAAAAGATACGTAGATTAATTTTCATGTTTTGAAGCACGTTTTTCATTACATTTTGTTGGTTACTTTTTTTATATTTTCTCAAGAGAATTGTCAACTTAGTCCGTTTTTAGAGCTTCAAAATTATTTTTTTCTTTGTGTATGCAAATTTTCATTGTCTGGAGATTCACTGCTATTCTTTATTGTATATTATTAATCATAATATGCTTTCTTTATATGAACTGCTTTTTGATATTGTGTGTGAAGATATTTGGTGTAATTTTTCAAATTTTTTTAACCAAATTCTCATATTTTTTATATTATTATAAGATAGAATTATATGCCTTTATAATAAAAACATATAATAGCGCAAAAATAAATTCGTATATCAGATTTCCAGAAAAATTTTAATTACATTTTCTTCTTCTGAAATTAATAAATTTAACATTATGATTAAATCATTAATTTCAGGGGAATTAATGAATTTAACCTCTTCTGATATTGTACACTGATTTCTCAATATAGGATTTTTATCCCTAATTAGCATAGTTATTATTAAAATTTAAAACTTATAATTGTAATTCTAACTGAAAAACTCAATTGCAAAAGCATTTTTATCCAACTAGCATATTTTACTTTGCTGGGGTACATTTTGTACATAAAGGCCTATGTTATAAGGTAGAAAATTCAAAATTCTCCCAAGCATCTATCCCGAAAATTGTGTATTCAGAAAGTGTATAGATAGGAATTACCTATCTTTACAATAGTTCTGTCCTACCACATTAGTTCAGAACTAGAAGAGCAATATTCATAACAAAATATTTCGGATTCAATTCAGACACGGTTAAACAACAAGAGATAGATGTTAAGCTTCTTCATTCTGCATGCAAGTCTGTCGGAATAAATGCTTAGGAATGTATTGGGTATCCTTCCTTCGATATGTGAATACGTCCCACAGTCAAAGAAGTCTTTCCGAAAGGCTCGCTGGATCGCTTGTAACAAGACTGTACTTTGTACAGTGTCAAAATACCCATTTTCTAAAGTTAAACGTTGATTGAGTTTAAACTTTACCTTCCTAACAGCATGTAAATGTTCCATAGGATGATTTCACTCTTCAACTGTAGTAACAAATCGAAGGGAATGACAGCTAGTTCCTCTGAGATGTATAGTTAAAAAAAAACCAATTTTGAGCTGAAATATAAATGTCTATGTCCAAAGTAAGCATCGTATCTAGAAAATATTGAATGGAAGGCCATAGTGCCGATCAGTCAGGCATCAGCTTTGAACGAGTTAATGGGAGTCATCAAACAATAGTGTGAATAAAATAAAACAATTTCAACTTCAGGAAAATATATTACCTATTTTATTGTGTGTAACTTGATTTAAAGAAATACAAACGAATTTAATAATTGAGAAATTCAAATACCGAGCTTTCTTAAATGTACAATAGAAAAATCATCAAAAGAACAAAGAAATCATTTCAAACTGCCTATTATGTTATACCATAATAAGCGATCATGTAAGAATTGTACTTGAAAAATATCTGTTTGTTTGAGGCTCAATGGTCATTGTTTGCACACAAGGTCTAATTAGACCAGAAACTACGGTTTAAAAGGGCTTCCAAACTACAATCAATATCCATAGCCGAGGTTGGGGTTGAACACATGAATAGTTGAACCGAAAATCAGGGCACTAAAAATTCGACTGCCAACTCAGCTTCATACATCTTGCATATTATTTTACATAATAATATATAAATATGTTTAACATTTCGTATTAGAATCAGTAATTATAAAACAGGATTTATTTTGTTAGTAGAAGTCTGAAAATATCTTTATTTTAAGCAAAATTTTAAAATCTGATAATAAGAGAAGTTTTCTTAGTTTATATAAAATATTTTTAATATATGGGTTAACATTGCTGTTCACTTTAGAATAAATTTGATTTGCATTAGTTTACAAAATGGAAATAATAAGCGAAATTCATGAAATAAAATCCGACATCTATTTATTATTCAAGGCAAAAAAAAAAATTCTTTTTTAACATAAAATATACTTTAGCCCATTTAATATTGTGATGTAAGAGTTTTAATTTATCTTTTGTGTGATGCCAAAAGCTTTTTCGGTTAAATATTTTTTATGAAAGATGTTATTTAAGGAAAATTATTTTGAAGATGCAAAGTAGTTTAAGTATAACACTGACTTTCCAAAGTGTGGTAAATAAAATTGAGATGTTATGATACTACAAACACTGCTTAAAAGAATTTTGCTGTAAATAAACAATTTATTCAACAGAAATCTTTCTCAAATTTAAACAAACCCTTAGGGTTGAGTAGAAACCTTTGATGCGCTTGCTAATAAATTATTTATTTGCAACTTATTTTATTAGATGTTTTAAAATAACTGGAAAATAGATTATATATTCAATTTCTCTTTACGAATTCAGTTCCATTTACTTTGAAATTAAACTTTATATAAATTTATAAAATTTATTAGTGAAATTTTTAAATTCATATTTCTAATTGAAATCATTAGAAATTTTCAAGTGCTTATAATACAGTTGCTTTAAGTTTTGAACTAAAAATATTTCTTTGAAAAGAACATTTAATTGTAAGTTATATATGAATCCTTCTGTAGAAAATTACGAAGCATTCTTTTCGATGCATATGTACATGTTTAAAGGAAAATCAATCGAGTAAACGAAATTTCAATTTATTAATTCACAATCCCATGGTTCTTTAGGTTCAACATTGTACTTACTTCAAGAAAAGTTTTGCTAAATTTAAGTTAATATTACAGTAAATGGCTTAATTTAATGATTACCATTTTAATTTCTTGTTATTGACAGCAAATGTTACTTTATATTTAAATATTTAGAGAGGTTTTCTTTTAAAACATGTAAGAAATATTTGCAATTCAACATTACAAATTCATGAATGGTGCGTTAGGCCAAATATACACAAATTCTGAGAACTATCCTACTTCTAATATTGTAAGAAAAAATATAATTGGATATTTTAAGTAATAACGAATTTTATCCTGTGAGACATTTCACATTACAAGTAAAAAGAGTTAAGGTTAAGTTTTATCTTCTAAAATGATAAGTAATACACTAATTTCTAACTATAAGCCTAGATCAGAGGTGAAAATTACAAACAAATGGGCTGGTAATTTCTTAGTTAAAATCAGCGGAATTTCATTTTATTGGAACATCTCAAAAGTTCATTCTAGGCAATTTTCTCACGCATTTGTTTTCTATAAATCTTATCTTAAATCTCACAAACTTTACTAGAAATTTGCAAATCGTCTACGTGGTTCCATCCATCAACTACGTTTGGCAGTTGTTTGAGCAGGTAATTTATTTTCCCCAACTGAATTTCAAAGCACTGAAAACAAATCCTCCATGGGACATTCTCAATGCTTGGTCAGGTATTAAAATAAGATTGAACGTCTTATTAACAAATACTGTGTTTTAAATGTATGATTATGTATATACTTACTTGTTACATATTAAACTATTAAACACACATTCACAAACAATATTATGTATATATATATATACTAGGAAGTTGTTAAAACTGTAATACGTATGTATAGTTTTAACAATTTCCCCCAAACCACAGAAAAAATATAATCGTATATATGTTATAATAGATTATACATATATATAAACGTTTTCCTCTGAAAATTTTTTTAACCAAAACATTTTAATAATAAATAAGTAAATTGAATATTAGTCGTGAAAAAATAATGAAGACATCATTTAAGATTAAATAATTAATTACGTTTTAACTGATTTGAATATTATTATTAAGTAAAAAATCATTCAAAAATTATCTTGTTGTAAAGGAAAAGTTTTATTTTTCGTTTCTCTTTTTTATACACTTAAGAATGTCACTCGTGATAAGCACTCAAGAAATAACGATTCACGATATTTGAGAGAATACCAATTGATTACCCTGTTATTTGTACATTGGGTGATTCTGAATTGTAAATTGAAACTGTATATTTTCACACAAGTACATAAAAGCATGATTCTGTGATGCTGTGGCATTATAGATTATTGAGAAAAGGTTAGAGGAAAATTCACAGAAAATATTTCTTGATTATTTTAGACACGATAAATAAAAACTCAGGCATACTCATACAGGATTTCACTACTGAATCTTTTTCAGGATTGTCTTCAATCAGAATTTCAATCCAGACTAACTGAGTAGGAAAAAATTAAATTATTCACTAAGCGTGCTTGGTTGATAAAATTTAACTTGTTGAAGAATTGATCGAGGTAATTTAAGTTCTATTTCACACACACACATTTCAGTTCAAAAGCATAAATTATTTAACTAAACAAATAGTAATATATATATATATATATATATATATATATATATATATATATATATATATATATATATATATATATATATATATATATATTTATTTATATATATATATATATATATATTATATTTATTTATATATATATATATATATATATATATATATATATATATATATATATATATATATATATATATATATATATATATATATATATATATATATATATATATATGTATATATATACTAGGCGATAGTTAAAACTATATAATAAGATTGTAGTTTTAACAATTTCCTGAACCAGAAAAAAAGAAGGATAAAAATTATCGTAGGAAATATTTGTGACTTTCTTTCAAAATAGATAAAATCAAGTGATGAAAAATTACAACATGTTTTCAACAAATAGTTATATCGTTTCTTAGTTTATTTTTCTGTTTACTTTCCATTTGTGTTTCTTGACAGGGGATTATGAAAAAGACATCTTACCTTTATTATGGCAAATTTAAAAAAAGAAAAAAAAATAGAACATTTTTAAAATTTTCTATTATTTTATGAAGAAAACAGTATTTTTGACGCATCCATTCTATTTTTTAATATTTTCATTGTAGTTTAGGCCTTTATATGTAACTAAATTATCAAAATTTTAAGAGAAAATTTTACATAAATACTTACATAATATCGTTTTATTAGCTTAAAAGATTATCATAACTAAGTTTATTTGGATAATAAAAAAATCTTCCATATATATATATATATATATATATATATATATATATATATATATATATATATATAACTTATTCTTTAAATTACACTTTAATTACACAATAACTCGGATGCGTTAAAAGTAAAAAATATCATTGGATTTTTATTTGTAAAGAGAGAGGCTCCTATTTAAAGAAAAATTACTGCTTTTTTGAATGTAGGGTGGCGTATACTTTTAAAGATATTGCAGTACTTTCTTTTCAATTCGTATCTTTTAGTTTCTGAAACGTTTGTTTTCTAACTGTTTAACTGAATACACCTTTGAAGAGATTCATTATTCATAACAACTTAAAGGGTAGAAGAATATTAATAAAAAAATCTAAATTTTATAAAATTATTGTTCTCAGTTTTAGATAACTCAGAATACATTTGATAAAATAATTAATATTTATCAGAATATATATAGAAAAGGATGTGTCTAGAATTATATGGGATAATCAGGCTTATATATATATATTTAGGTTCATTCTCTTTGAATCAAAAATTTCTCTTACTTTTACAGAAAAATTGCAATCTATATTTATATTTTCCCCCATTAAAAACAAACGCATTGAATCAAATATAAATATTTAATTCCGAAACATCCAATATTTAAAATTAAAAGATTTATATATTTAAATTACAAAAATATGTTGAAAAGAACTAAACGTTATCAGTCGTAACTAAAATTTATTTATTACTGAAAAATTTAATATTAAATTCATCATATTAAAAATTTCTAGAGATAATATCTGCAAAATCCATTGTTCTATTTAAAAATCAATAATATAAGTTATTAAAACATCCATTTAAATAAATAATTCATTAATTTTGAACTTTTACTTTGATGATTTAAAAGGTTAAATTAATTTAAATAAAGTATTTCAATTGTTAAGACATTATATGTTCGATAAAAAATTATGTTGAAATTAAGATATATTTTTTCCAAGAATATTATTTAAACATCACAATAGAAGATTTAAACTGATGAGCAATTGATTGATGATGTAACATGAGCCATCAGAGGATTAAAATCATTTCTAAAATATTAACTTGTGTTTTTTAACGTATATAAAAGAATTGCAGATAGGACAATTTTTCTAAACACAACAAAATAAGGATAAAGAATATCTGTTGGAAGATTTACCATGAAAATTTTATTTTTTGATTAAATTCGAAGGTAAGCCGATTGTATTTTGTGCAAGGAAATAAAATATCATTTTTCTCAAAATTATCATCCATAAAAATACAGATTTTTATTCAATTGTTTTAAATAGAGTTTTTTTATTTGGCCATTTTATTATTTTTGACGAAAATTAAAGAAGAAAATGCCACTTAAGGGAAAAAAATTTTCCGATGTGAATTAATTAAATTTTTCTTTTAAAACGTAACTGAAATTTTTGTTTAGAGGTATATTAGGCGCAAAAAAGAAAATTTATTTTTTTATTAATCAAATGTTTTATTTTTTATTTGCATTAAATACATAAATAAAGTTTTAAAATTTTTAAGTAGTCATTTCAAAACATAGACCATTACTTTTCTCATTCTAATTATCAATAACATTTCTAAAATTTGATTAAAAATTCAGTCTATAAATATACTCTCACTTTAGAAATTTCAATGAAAAATAACACACACACACACACACACACACACACACACACACACACACACACACACACACACACACACACACACACACACACACACACACACACACACACACATATATATATATGCAACTAAATATGTAACCTGTTTAATACATTACTTAATCATTCCCTTACACTGAAGTCAATTAATATGCCAAAAACGCATTGCCAGCGTCTATGACCTTTCAGTACTTTGAAGAAACCTATAGCGATCTGTATATAAGGCACATTCAAAATGAACTAGAGAAAACTTCTAATCTTAATGAGGTACACAACACTACACTAAAGATTACTATACTTTAAATAAAATGTTATATGGAAAATATTTTTGGCTGTTTCATATTGCCTTTCACTAAAATACAATCTACTTCTGTATTATATTGTAAATAAGTAGATTCATTATAAATATAAATCTATGATTTAATCATTATTTTCATGAATTTTAGCATTTCAAACCTCATGTTTTAACATGTAAGAAAATATGCTATCCTGAAAATTGGCATTTAGTAACGAATTAAATTTCTGTTGCCTAATAGTATGTGAACAACATTACATTAAGAAATTTTAACGATAATATTAAAATTAATTTTCAATCTCTTCACCACAAGTAATTTAAATTCAAGTAAGGATTTTAGTAATCAGACAATTTCTCATCTAGAAACCTAAATCAGTTCAAGAATTCTGACTGGTATTGAGATTTTCCTTTTTACTTTTATTGATTCATAGCTTCTTCTAATAATATACTTGGAGTAATACTGTCATTAATTATGTCCTATACTGAAACTGGAAAGGAAGCAGCGGGCAGTCATGATTTATTTATGAAATCAATATCATGTGAATTCGATATTTGAATATTAAATTTGAAATTCCTTCCGTTGCATATTGCAAGATATTTGCTCTATGAGGTCAATATACAAAAAAATAATGTTTAAATATTCATGCAATAAAAACAACGTTAAACAAATTCGACGTTAGTATTTCTCACGTGAATTTTATTACAAATATATCAATGTTGACACTTAAAGGAGAATGTCTAGCATTTCAAATTTATGAAGACATTTATATTTAGTGTGTATTACATCTATACTACTTTAAGCTTTTCTCTTTCACGACACATAGTATCTCTTTAGTAAATTAGATTTTTAGAAAATCTAAGATTTGAGTTAGCACTTTTTTTTCTGCTGTGATATAACTTTCTTGCACGTGCAAGTTACCGGAAATCTAAAAATAACATCTACACTACATTTGTGAAATTCTTCTAAATATATATTCACCATATAAATATAATTTACTATTTCATACATTTCACATACTTTATTCAGCATTTGCAGTATATTATAATCAAATTATTCACTTCAATTTTTTAAGCTTGTATACAGATATAAAATAACATAAGTGCAGAATTAAAACAGATATACACAAAAGCAATATAATCATTTCACTGTATTTTGTCATATTTTTTCTTATATGTTAGTTTATATTTTTTAAAAAAATTATGAATAAAGATTTAATTAAAAATTTTAAATTTGATATGAATTAAATTTCAATGGTTATTCAATAGACATATCACACTTGCTTTACCTTCAAATTCTTCAAAATAGAGAAAAATTACATCGCTATCTAAAATATGTATTATTAAAGTACTCTAGTTAAAAATTTCTCAATGTCTTTCAAAATTATTTATTGCCCCTAAATTATTATTTATAATCATAAATTTACTTTGATACATTTAACATTCAGTGACTTAATCATTCAAACCAGACTTTTATGTAGTGAATTCTAACCAGATTATAATAAGTTTATACACAACATTGGCTTGATAATGATTGACACAACACTGCTTGATAATGATTGGCACAACACTACTTGATAATGATTGGCACAACACTGCTGCTTGCACAACACAGCTTCTAAGCAAATTATACCTCAACAATACATGAGGCAGAAAGTAATTTCAGAAGTTTTTATTTTTATATCTTATTACTGTGAGATTCTAATTAATTTTAATGATTAGATTAAGTTTTTTTATAAGTAACAAATTCTTTATTTTGCTTCTGATAACATTATATTCTTAAAATTTACAATAAAAGATTTAATACATTACTTCTATAAGCATTGAATTAATAGTATCGGTAAATTTCATTTTTTCACATAAGGGTGTAAATCTTTTTTAACTGTGATAGATTAGTAATCTGTCAATTATGAGAGTTTAACAATACCATATAATCAAACAATTACCAGAAATTCATTTTTCTTTGAACTAAAACTATATTAAATAATTCTACTTGATCACATATTGCTGCAATTGATCTAACTGAAATTCATAATAAAGAAGTTAGTATGGAATAAAAAACTTTAATTTTAAATCCCCCTCATTTAAAATTTCTACTATAATATTAATCTATATTCATAAATGATAGCAAAGAGCTAAATGTTTATAATAAGTAATGAAAATTTTTGGTTCATTATAGATATTGTTTTAAAATTTTTTTTCCAAAGAATAGACTTAATGAAATATTCACAGATTAATTTACTTACCAGGAAATACTTTGGGTAATTGCCAAATTTTTAAATCATTTGGTGGATTATTTTAAAAGTCATTGCTGTAATTGGAGATTGCTCTTACAGAAGAGCACTTGATTAATTTCTGTTGAAGACGCCAGATTTCAATGGCTTAATAGGGCTTTATTTTGTATGAATTGTTCTTAAAGAAAGAGTAAATGCGTCTTGTTATATTTAACACCAGGTATTAGTAGGGACTATATTTTAGTCGAAAATTGCAACAGATCACATAAACTATAAAATACAAGCAAAAATTAAAAATTTAAATAACAAGTCTTCGTTTATTGAAGAAAAGTTATTTTTAGAGCATCTATATATAGTAATATTAAAATTCACATTTAAAAAAAATACACATTAGTAAAAAGTGAAGAGATTGCATCAGAAAAATTATAAAACATTTGATTTTTTTTATTTAGGTTTTACCCATTATGTAAATGTTCCTTCTGTGTAATAATAGTTCAAAAATACATAAATTGTTATAGTTTTTTATGCACATATAAATATTTCAGAAAATTGTATAACAAAAGATTGCTATGTTTTAAAATTCTGCATGAGATATAGAGGTGCGTATATGATCCAACTGACATTCAGAGTTGTACACTTTCCTTAAGATGCTTTGGGAATCTATGATTTGTCTTATGATGAAATAAGAAAAGTCTTACTTATTTGTCTTTTCTGGATTTTACACTAAGATAAAAATATTACCGTAACGTTTTTTACTGGCTATAATAATTTGATATATTTTGGCTTTCATTGCATGAGATTTTAAGTCATCTATGCCCTTTCAAATGAACCGTGACAGCATGTAAGGTTTGGGGGAAATTTTTATCTAAAATGAGCCTTCTTTTATTCAGCAAATGACACCATCAATTTCATGATTGAAGAAAACTGGGTTAACATTCTAGGAGCTAATCGTAATAAGTAATGTATCAATTTAGAAATAATTGTGTCACAGTGATAATACTTCAATAAATGGAAAAAAATCTTTTTATGTCACCTGTATCTATAAACAAGTAGCTATTATTAGTGTCACTGGTAAAGCATGCAATTGTGCAAGTGAGTTAGAGAGATTTAGAAGAAAATGATTGCTTGCACTTAAGCCTTTAGGTACCAAATCCGCAGAAAATACAATTATTAAGATTTTAAATTCAGGCTTTCGGTACCTATTAAAACAAGTGATGATGAAATTGGACGCATGTTCTAATATGAACCCGCAAGCAAGCTTTACGTAAATTCACATACCCAAAGATGAGAAAAGAGAACCCAAGCTGTTTTTTCGTTGCTTGGAAGAAACTGTTAAACTTCTGAGAGCATATGCAACTGAAAAGAAAAAGTCTTGCTCAGTAATGCTTACTTTAAGTTGGTAGGAAAATCTCTTTATAATTTTGATTTCGTTTTGGTCACTTACCACCAAAGTCTTTTAAATAATGTTTTTATCAATACATTAATTACAGTTTATCTTAAATAGATTAATCTAAAAAAATCTGAGATAGTGTTAAAAATTTCACAAGAAAGTTTATATATTGGATTATATTACATAATGTATAATATCTTTTATTCTTATAGAGCTTCTGGTTAAAAAGTTGTAAAAGTTATATTTTCTAAAGAAAAGAACTATAAATATAATTCAATATCCTTAAGATAAGAGAGTATATTTATTTTATATTTTCCTGACATTAAGTTTCATTTAATACTATAATAAAACTGTAAGAGTCGACTATTTTTAACTTCTTCATATACATGAAATTTGTTTCACTGTACTACTCTAAATATCAGAATAAATTAGTAAGAAAATTGCATTTTTATTGTTATTTGAAATCTTGGTTTCAAAAATTTTGGTAAATATATCCACAAACGTAATTGGAATTCTAAACCATAAATCAAGTGCGTATCATCAAATGACACTTAAAATTAGTGCTTTTTGTTCGATTCAAAACATTTAAAAACAAGTATAGAAGTTAAAACAATGGGTAGAGCCATTCAAAACTTTATATCTTAATTAAAATTTATTTAATTAATGAAATTTGAAAAATATTTTACAATATTTCTTATGGGTGATTAAAAAACATTATGTTTACTGATATGATCGTACATTGTATTATAAATCTATACATTAAAAAATTCTGCTAAAATTAACAAAACATATTTATTAGTTTAAGGTATGTTTAACAAAGCAGCTGAATTTGAGATATTATTGGAAGCAGTCTTAGAAATTACATCAATATTGATAAATCTTACTAAGTTTTTTTACAAGAATCTTTTGAATGTTTTTTATTTTCAACATCTGATTCAACTATGAATAAAATTAAATTTGCAAAAATAAATAAAATAAAATTCCTGGTTTTTTAAACTAATCTATCTTCAGTAACAATCAATTTAATTTGTTGCTTCAGTAATATGTTAATATAAGAAATATCTATTTTAAAATTACATAAGTAAACTACTTCTTTCAGTAACGTTGAAAGAAATAAGATCATAAATTTTCAATATGTATGAGAACAGAATATTTAGCAATTTAACTTCCTGGAATTATGAAAACTAAATTTTAAAATTCTAAGCATTACATTCTAAAATAACCAAAAAATTATTCGTTCTGTTATTTCTATACATTTACAAGATAAAATACTCACTTCTATCTGTCCAGCACTTAACACTTTTTGTTTCTTGAGAATCTTCTTCCAATTTTCCTAATTCTTTGAAATTGTCATTAGCTAAAAATTAAAAAAATAACTTTGTTATCATCGATTCATTTAACCTGCGATATTTAAAATTTCTTAACAGAACTAATGAGATTATTTTTTGCATTTCATTGAAATTAACGCAAAATTTGCTTTAGAATCACTGTCGATTAAATGCAAAATACACATTAATTTACTAATCAAATATTTTCTATTCCAAAATTGGGCAATAATTTGCAAATAGACTTTTTTCAGTTTAAACCATGTCGAAATTTCGTTAATATATTAAATTATTTCTTATATATATATATATATATATATATATATATATATATATATATATATATATATATATATATATATATATATATATATATATATATATATATATATATATAATATATATATATATTATATATATATATATATATATATATATATATATATATATATATATATAATATATAATATATATATATATTATATATTATATATATATATATATATATATATATATATATATATATATATATATATATATATATATATATACAGAATTAATACTTAATTCATTTAGACTGATCCAAAGTTGATGATTCTTTCGTTGATTAAGTTCTTTGAATTGCTGAATCACTAAAACACAAATTGCTTACCAAATTTTATGAAAAAATTATAAATAATCACTGAGTGTGTCACGGTAAAAATGTTGAAGATGTTTACTATACATTTTTTCTGAATGATATTTTATGAAAGTTTTCTATTAAGCTTTATGATTGATGGTATACTACTTTCACAACACATTCATTTATTAAGAGAAATAACTGAGATTGAATTTTTTTATCCATTAATGCTACTTGCATTGTTTTAATATAAGGTGTTGTTATTTACATGATATATCTAGTTCATCAAATTACGTTTAATCTTTCTTGTCGAATAAAAGTAAATTAAATGAAGCATGTAATACAATATAAAATAATAATGTAATAAATATCTAAAATAACTTATAATCAAGCATGTAAACAAGAAATATTATTAAATGAAAAAAAATGTTTAAAATCTCATACTAGAACCAAAAGCATAACATATAATACAATATAAAATAATAATGTAATAAATATCTAAAATAACTTATAATCAAGCATGTAAACAAGAAATATTATTAAATGAAAAAAAATGTTTAAAATCTCATACTAGAACCAAAAGCATAACATATAATACAATATAAAATAATAATGTAATAAATATCTAAAATAACTTATAATCAAGCATGTAAACAATAAATATTATTAAATGAAAAAAATGCTTAAAATCTCATACTAGAACCAAAAGCATTAGGTCTGTGTCATAAATTTCAAACATATTTTTTTTAATATGATGTGCCAAAGAAAATAAATTATATTTAATTGAGACTTAATATTATAAGGGAAAAAACTTAAACCTGTACTTGAATTTAAAATAATCAATACATTAATTTAACGTTGTATTAAATTACGTAAATGTGATACTATGTTTTAAAATGCTATTAAGCTACATATAAAATTTTCATTATATCCGAATTTCAATATGATTTTTAAAATAGGAAAAAAATTAGTCCATAATCAAAACTTGCTTCTATTACAGGGTCTTTATAAAAAAAACGCCACATAATACATTCTTTTTCTTTCTCATCAAAGGGGTAATGTTTCAAAGAATTTTTTTTCTTTTTATGAAAATGTATATGTTTAAAGGAAATACTGACATTATTTTCAGTGTTTTATTAAGAAAATAAAATACATAAATTGATTAAACAAAGAATGCGAATTTTTATTACTTTATAAAAATAAGGGAGGCAAATTTGCAGATAGAAAGTATTAAATACAATCTTTTTTTCTATTTAATGAATTAATTAATCGCATTCTTTTGTGACAAAATTTTTTAATTAAATCATTAAAAAGTTGTTGAAAAAGCTTAATAAAACTAAATGAGAAAATATTTTGCACTATTAGTAAAACATATTTTCTTTTTTGTTAGTAAATGGATTTTATAAAGAATTTCAAACAAATCAGAATATTTTTTTGCTTTTCCTTGAATAATATTTGAGTTTCAGAAAAAAAATTAGCGGAAAAAAGAAAAAATAGTTTAATTTAAACAATAAAAATCTGTTAAAAATATGGAAAATACATCAATTATATTAAGGTCGATAAAACATTACCATCTTCATCTTCAAATTAATAAAAAGGATTAAGAATGACTGTCATATATATATATATATATATATATATATATATATATATATATATATATATGTATATATATATACTACATATCTCACTTAATGAAAGTATTATGAACTTCAAAAATTTTTTTGGTAGTATGTTTTTGTGATCTTTTTAAAATAAACTTAAGTATAAATATATACTATTTTACTAAAACAAATATTAAAATCAAACATTGATACATTTTATTTTAAACTAACATTCTAATTTTTTTCTACACAGAAAAAATCCTATAAATTTCATCGATATAAGATTTTAGGTTTTATTAAAATAATTCTGAGTAAAGTTAAGTTTAATATTAATTATGTGCCCTATTCAGCATTGCAGTAACGAAAATAAATTAAGCATTTAATTATTTTTCATACAATCTTTCATTTATAAACATTAGAATCTAATTAATGAAAATATTAAAAAAATTGAAAACCATATTATTTTCAAATTTTAATTTATTATCTGATTGGACTCTTTGATTGACTTAATATTTAATTGGTTCTTATATAGGAGTAATAAAAATAGGTAGTACATATAGTGAAAAAATATTTAATTTTAATGAGATTTTATTTTATACTATATGAAACAGGTTGATTAATTAAAAAGCAGGTTATATGACATTATATATATATATATATATATATATATATATATATACATATATATATATATATATATATATATATATATATATATATATATATATATATATATATATATATATATATATATATATATGATATATATATATATGTATGTGTGTATGTGTATTTCTTATAATATTAAGTAAAAACATAAAAACATTTTATTATATTCAAAAATAAAAATGTGAAATTTTTCATTTTTTTTATAAGTGAAAAAGATATTTACACAAATATTGTAATACAAAATCATTTTTATAACGCATGAAAAAATTCTTATAATGACAAAACTTTAGCTTTATCTTTTATAATATACATTTTTTATCATTAAACTATATGTATTTTAAATAAGCTACACTGCTCAAAACAATTAAAGGATATTGTAAGTTTTACATAAAATAAAGATATAAACGAAATTGTTTTTGCTGAAAATGGAAGAAGAGAATCACAAATGAAATATTTTCTTATTTTCAAACTGTGAAGTGTGCTAATTTTCAGTTCGACGTCAAAAACGTCACTTCAGTGGCAGTGAATGAAATTTGACATTCAACTGAATAAAAGACAATGAATACAAGGATGATCGGTATTCAGTGACTGCTTTGTTTCGATGTCTCAGCGAAGTCATTTAACCAATTCAGAAGCTTGGAGAGTTGTTGGTAGGCTTGAAGGGGGCCAAATTCAAGCCGGAGTAGCGCAAGGCATTGGTGTGTCACAAATGTGATTTCCAGGATCTGGAACCGCTTTTTGGAAACTGGAAGTGCAGGCCAAAGACCAGGGCAAGGTTGTAGACGGGCAGCAACACCCAATGAAGATCGTTATCTAGTGTTAACGGCTCGGAGACAACGAAATATGAACGCTACTCTTCTCCAACAACAACTTCGTTCGGCTACTGACACCACGGTTTTAACTTAGACTGTCCGAAACCGGCTCCATGGTGTAGGTCTGTATGCTCACCGACCAATGGTATGCGTTAGACTAACATCAAGGCATCGTCGCGACCGCAGGGAGTGTGCAACAGAGCATGTGAACTGGAGGAGAAACAAATGGAGCAATGTTCTTTTTTCTAACGAGTCCCATTTTTCTGTTAATCCTGATAATAGGCGTATTTTCATCTGGAGGGACCGTGGCAGTAGCAATAATCCAGCGTTCGTGCACGAAAGTGTCAGATTTGGCGGTGGGGGAGTGTTGGTGTACGGTGGCATCTCCATTGACAGGCGCACAGACCTCTATATCATTCGAAATGGACCTCTAATTGGTCGCCGATATAGGGATGAGATCCTCAGACCTATTGTAATCCCTTACGCTGCAGTAATCGGAGATGACTTCATTTTAATGGACGATAACTGCAGGCCACATCGTGCTAACCTGGTGGAGGATTTCCTTTTCAAGGAAGGAGTCGTAGGAATGTAATGGCCAGCGTGTTCTCCAGACATGAATCCAATAGAACACGTTTGGGACGCTCTAGGAAGACGAGTTGCTGGTCACCAACCACCCTCACAAACTTTCCAACAACTGGGAAGTGCTCTTCTGGAAGAGTGGGACAGAATACCCTAACTCGTGATTAATAGCCTCATTGACTCCATGCTTCAAAGGTACTCAACGTTGATGGCCGTCCGTGGAAACCATACCCCCTACTGAAAATGACTTCCTTTGAAGACAACACCTTTTCTTATTCTTTTTTTCTCATATGCACAAATTGTGTTTTTTTTCTTTCGTACACAAAGTCGCAATAAAATGCATTTTTTTCTGCCAAACATGTGTAATTTATTCTCGTATAACCTACTACGTCTGTCGACCACGTATCAATCAGCTAAAAAGTTTCCCGGCTACAAGATCCACCTAAAACTGCAATATCCTTTAATTGTTTTGAGTAGTGTATTTCAAAACTGAGTTTTACAATATAAATTTGTATTCATATTATAGAAATAATTTCTCCTAAGCTAATATAGTTTCATTCCTTTTCATCAAATTATGAGAGATTTTTCTAAAATCTGAAATAATAATTTTATTTTATAACAATATTGGAAATAGTTAAATAATTTCTAAGCATATTTCTGATGAGTAAGATTATTATTGTATGTTACAGTAGTAAATACTACATTAATACTAGATAGTGATAAATATTACTTTTCTAAAGAAATTCTGCAGTACAAAATAAAAGTTGCCGTAGTCAAAATTTTATCTCAATGCAAAATAAAAAAAATAAAATAATTTAGAAAACTTGAAATGTTTAATTTGTAAATTAGCCCCAACTAGCAATTCATGACTTCTTGTTGCCTACATACTTTCTCAGAAATCTGTCTTTGAATTTTTTGTCAATTTATGAAGAAAAAATATGTTGAAAAGTTTTTGATTGCTTGTTTCACGACGGAATTCAAATTATCATACTTTATTTTTTTCTACATAAGGTTGTTTTTCTGTATATTTTTGATGTAACTAAAATGAAGTAATTATTCAAATGTGACTGTTATAAATATTAAAAGAAATTTCACAAGCATGGGTAATTTGATCGAAGATCCAAATGATAAAATTGTCAAGGCCAATGAACACGAACTGTGGTCGTAGCAGGCATTTTGGCTGAAAAATTTGCAAAAAATAAAACTGGTAATAGAGGCGAAACATTTATATTTTTCCATTTTCACCATTGTGATTCCCTAGAGAAATAACGAATGATACCATGACGACGTTTTCAAAGGCCCTATAGGCAATTGAATGACTTCGAACGTGCTTATATTGTCGGAATGCATGAAGTTGGGTGGCATATCTTAGCAGTGGGTTGTCACCTGCAGACGGACACAGCTGTGCAAAAGTGCTGGCAGCAATAGTTGCTGCAAAGAACTGATCAATGAAAGGAAGGCTTTGGATGCATAATAGAAAGGTGCATAAATAGAAAGCAAGATTGAATGATTGTTCGACAGGCTCGAAATACTCTAACGGTATCATTGTCTGCTATTCAATACATTACAACCTTTCCACATAACCCCGTGGTACCTTTTACTAAGTCACTGCGCTTGGTTGAGGCGGAATTACACTCACAGTGGCTCTTAACATGTCTGACTTTGACCCAACAACATTGGTGGATTCACCTGAAGTGGTGCTAAGGAGATCATCATGTTTGTTTTCAGACTTGCATCACACAGTTTTCTGAGATGAATACCACTATTCTTTTGAAGCAGATAACCAGCATAAGGCCAGTGGTCTAAGCCTGAGATATTATTGGAAATGCACACATTTTACAAATGCAAACAGTCATAACCTCTAGTTTTTGATGGAGCATGACGTTATCTCATATAGCAGTAGGTAATCTCTAGTCTTTCTTCATACATCTTTAACAATTCAACGATATGTTGATACCATCCTGCGAACAGTTGTATTTGTCTTCATGGCTCGTCATCGCCAGGGACAGTTTCCAACAAGATAATGCCAAGCATATCTCTGAACTGCCTTCTTGTCGTTAATACTCATTTTTGGCCAGCAAAGTCACTAGACTTTTGGCATTATCTCATATGGCAGTAGGTAAGGTCTAGTCTTTCTTCATACATCTTTAACAGTTCAACGATATGTTGATACCATCCTGCGAACAGTTGTATTTGTCTTCATGGCACGTCATCGCCAGGGACAGTTTCCAACAAGATAATGCCAAGCATATCTCTGAACTGCCTTCTTGACGTTAATACTCATTTTTGGCCAGCAAAGTCACTACACTTTTCTCCAATCAAACATATCTGAGATATGGTAGGGTGCGAGATTCGGGCACCACAAAATATCTCATATGTATCAACAACTGGTGAATGCATCACAGGATAACATTAAGAGACTTTACTGCATTTTACTGAGGCGTATACAAGCATGTACCGCTTCCAGGGGCCGTTCCACCAACTACTGATTGGAACATTCAAGATCTAATCGTGAACAGGGATGTATATTTATGGTCTTGTCTCTTTTTTATCATTTCATTATCTGTGTAAGAGCTGTACACGTATTAAATTTCATTAAAAACATCCACCTCTTTATTTGTGCTTCGATTTTTTTTTTTGCAAAGAAATATATATTATTCTACTGGAATGTTATATTTATTAAATGTAAAAATATACATTTATAAAGATGTTTATAAACTTACAACATGAAATAAATTAAACTGATGAAATTAATAACATGTAAAGAGTATATGTAAATATCATAGAATAACATACAAAATCATAATTCTTAAATTTTTTTAACACGAAAGTTAAAAAAATAACATAAAGAGGAGTACAATTAAAGCATATTCTCTTTATTTAAATAGTATCTTGTGAATAAATACAATTTAATGTAAATTCCTAATTTCGAGATAAATTTTTTAAAAAATCCACTGACAAATATGTTCTTAAAAATGGAAAGATTAAAAATGAATCAACTTAAATTTGTAAAATAGTCATGCTTTTTTAGGTATTCTATAATTTAAAGTAACTTTTAATGAAATTGAGCTAAAATGTAATTAACATTTTAAGAGAGTTTTAAATAAGTATACCATTACTTCTTTTTCTGGATGTCGATATTTCCTCAAAATTTATTGTTTTAAACCGTGATAATTCCTATAGTTAAAATCTCTTCAGTCGATATTAAATCTATAATTCTCTTCCGTGCGTTACAATGTATAAAAATTGTCTGTAAACTAGTGAAGTTTATGGATGATTACTTCCTATATCATGTAAATTGTAACAAACGTATTATTTTAAAAATTCTTCTTCCGGAATAAATGCAGGCAGTTTTTACTTTACCTGTTTTAACATTGTATGATACATTTTATGATAACTCTTCTTCAATTTTAGGTAAAATAAAAATGGTAAATGCTGCAGGTTGTTAAATGATGGAAAATTATTCTTAGAAAAACACATATATGTGTATGCATAAATGTATTTTTATGTAAGTATTGATCTTAACCTAAGAAGGCAGGGATATGATTTAAGATTTAAGCATGCAATTTAAATATTCAGGTTTTTGGCAAAATTAGCTAATCATAAAAAATTTACTCTGAATAAAACTAATAACTGTAAAAATAAGATTTAATAAAAATGAAAGTATTACAGAATTGGTTTTATGTACGTTACTTTAAGGTAAACAGGAAACATTTTTTGTGTAAAGGGCATGCAATAATTTTATTTCTTCAACATATAATTTAATTTTCTTTACAAAAACTGCTATCAATTTTGAGGATTTTTTTGGCTTGTGGCAGTAATTTCGCACGTTAATTCACATTGTTAATAATATTATGAATAACAAAAGATTCTTAAAGAGGAAACTTTTATTATATATTAAATATTTGACAGGAGAAACTCATAACAATAAAGGTGAAACTTCAATATAAAATTTTAAATTGCAACCTTTTGTGTAAGAATAAAAGTCATAAAAGTTAAATTAGAGAAAGCATTTTACTCTGCATCCCCAAGGAAAGTTCTTGTGGCAAAATCAAGAACAGAATCACTTTATTTTGGTGAAAGAAATCCTAAGTAATTTTACTGACATAAATGAGAATTGACAATAAACGAAATGAAATATGTTTATTTTAAGCACTAAAAATATAGTGATGATCTTTCTTCCCTGAAAAAATTAAAACCAATATAAGTGACAAGGTGATTCATTTAAAAACCTTTACAAATTTTTGTCTACTTCATTTATTACTATTAACCTACAACTGTTTTTGTTTTAAATTTTATTTCATTCCTGTAAAACATCTTCTTTATTAACAGGAGAAAGTTATAATAGAAGTTACTCTTAACACTCTAGCTCACTTTTCTTTACAAAAATCTTATTAATTCTTTTTAATATATTGAAACCACGAAATTTTCACCGAAGCGGACATTTCTGTGAAATAATATGAAATGTTTTTAAATAATAATATGTTAATATGTTATTCAATAATGATTTTACTGTAAGCTACAAAAAGAAGAAATAAATAAAATCCAATGACTTTTTGGAAAATCACAATATATAATCAATTTAATAATTTAAGTTTTCTATATAATGGAGAAGCAATATTTTTTTGAAAATAAGGTTGGCTTTTTTCCCAAATTTTAAATGAATTATGTATAAAATGAATTATAGGAGCAAAAGTATTTAAATTATAGTTGTTCAAAATCGAATAAAATTCATTCATTTACCTTACTGAGCAATTTAATTTCCTTCCACTCTGTGATTTCACTATTTTTAAGTTTATTTAGCATATACTTATTTATCTTATTAAAACTTCATTCTTTCATCATTCATTTATATGATACGTCAAAAAAATATAAAATTAAAATTTCGAAGTGAAATATTGTTACTTGATATATCAACGATATTTTATCTATTTTCTTTTAAAATATATAATTAGAAATAATTTGTATTTTGATTGAAATAAAAATATTAATTTTACCAAATGTATCTTTTAAATAAGAATTCTAATATAATTTTAGTGAAAGACAAGAAGAGAAACTTCTGTTTCAAAAATTACTTGAAAGATTTTAAAGTAATAAGAATGGAAACTTAAAAAGTTTAAATATAAAGTAAAAAATTTAAGTACATATGAACAGAGATTTTCTTCTTCACATTATTGTAACACATACTGTTGATCATACTGTTTTGTTGTGGTAAGTATTCTTGATTTTGTTTAGAATATTACCTCAGCTACAGTCATTTGTAAAACAATTCTACAGTAGTATTAGAAACAATATGCGAATTAGAAATAACCATAACACTGGAGTGGGAACTAGTTACTGTTAAAGACGGAAATTGGGTCTTAGCATTTTACTTTCTGCAGCATCTCTGTAAAAGTGAGTAGTTAGGAATTTTCCAGGTTTTCCTTATTGCAACGCTTGAATATGATTCACGCTGAAAAGTGATTCAGAAAGGCAAATTCCATGGTTGTTAAAATTCCTTAAAATATTATTTGGCTGTTAGCCTACCCTTTGAGTGGTGTCAGGTATAACTCAAACGTTTAATAGTTCATCCTTTCTTTCCAAATAATGGAAGAATTTTGCAGACACCATCAAGGTAATGAACAGCGCACAAAGTCCTTTATCCTATAACGTTGATTCTTCCTAAAGGAATTAAAATTGTCTCTCGAGCGAAAGCAATCTCACATGCTCAATTTTTACAAACAAAAGGATTCATGACACATAGAAAGTATAAAAAATAATATATTTTTCTTAAATGAAATTAGGTAAGTGTGGTTTATGGTAGGACAACATTTTTCTGAGTGAAATATTTCGGGTGCTACTGTTAAACAACGTGAATGTTCTGACGGTGAACGGAACGACGTGAATTGTGCAGGCACGTCTCTTAGGGTACGTGCTTAGGAGTTTTCCGGGTTCCTTACCTAGTGAGACGTGAATACGGCCCACTATCTAGTAAGTACTCCAGGAAAGCAACTTACGCAGGGGAGAGTAAAATGACTCACACTAGTCTTTAGCTGATAGACTGTCTAGAATAGAGAGACAAAAATAAATCGAAAATTGGCTAAAATTCATATAAATTTAATCGAAAATTGTATGATTTAGATTGAGAACATATGAGACCCCCAAAATGAAATTAAATAAAGGTCAGTCTTTATTGCTGTACGTTAGTTGGTGATGAAAAAATTTACGACGTAAAATTTCTTGAAAATCCTATATGATTTAAACAGATTTTATATTTGAGTCACAACATCCATTATTTAACTCATGACAAAAATTTTACTTTCAATTCAAAAACTTTTTTAGTAAAAAATCATATATACGACACTTTTCGTAATAAAAACTATTTCTGTAAATTTTCTCAACTCGAAAAAAACTATTCCAATCTTGTTCGTAAACAAATTTTCAAGCCTTTATTTACGTTGTTTAAAAAAACTGATTACTTTAATTTCTATACAGGTCATATAAATTCTTAATAAATCTGAATTGCCATGTTTTAAAAATATTTTGAAATCAATTATTTTTGGCAACATATATAATGTTGCTAAATTTTCAAATATTCTTCTTCAGTTCTGAAAAATTTCTATGACCAGGTGACAATCGGAACATGAGACCTAACAAATATTTGTGTAATATATATAATAAAAAATGAAACAAAGATTTATGTAATCAAATTTACTAAGCAATTCAGTCATTCTTAATTCAATGATTACTGTCCATCTCGTAATTAAATGACTGAATCATAAAGTTCTCATAAATATCTTAAGAAATCGTACAGGAATGGTAGAATTTTAGATATTCACACATTTCAAAATATTAATCAAGTATTTAATTTATATTTTTCAAGTAAACTTCAATTAAGATTCAGTAATTGTTTTAATGTAAATATTTTTAGATTTATGTAATTAACTATAATCATAAAATATCTTTAAGCAAAACTTTACGCTTGTTTTTACAAATAGCTAGTTTTATTTTATAATACACTGGATAAATGTAAAAGAAAATTCATATTTTTCATTGATTTCTAAGAAAGTTCAAGCTATTAATTTACAGAATTCTCAAAAAGTTCTGATTTATTTTGATAAGTATTTTATTGGCATATAAATTGATATTTCTTGGTAAACAACAAGCTAATTCATATTTTACATATTTTATATGCATAAAACTTAATTCGTTAATGCTACATTTTAAATGTTTACGCAATTATCATTTTTGATTTTTTCTTACCATATAAAATACATACATTTTTTTATTTATTCATGAAATTATAAAAAAAAATATTTTTTTAAAAAAAGCATATCATTACTTTAAAAAGTAACAAATAACATTAAATTAAAAAATAACATTTTTTTAAAGGATTAATTTCAAAAGTTATTTTAGCTAATGTTTTTATTAATTTTAAAAATAATACAGAACCAATAATTTGATACTAAACACATATATAAATATATATATTTACTGTAGGAATATATATATATATATATATATATATATATATATATATATATATATATATATATATATATATATATATATATATATATATATATATATATACATATACATATATATATATATATATATATATATATATATATATATATATATATATATATATATATATATATATATATATATATATATATTATAGGAAAATTTAATGTTATTTTTTTTGATAATGCAAAATTAGATTGCATCACTTTCGTATAAAAATCATGAAAGAAGTACAATTTATCAAGTAAAAATGATTTTTAAAACTTAATGTTTGCTTAAAAGGTAATGAAAATATTTTATGATATAATGACATGAAAATATTTTATGACAAAAGACAAAATGTTCAAAAAATTAAGCAAAATTAAATAGTTGATGTCAAAACAATATCCTGTTTTACAATGCCAAAGAAATTTCTTTCAATTCAATTTAAATTCGAAATTGTGATGTTTTAAATAGAAGGGAACACTATTTATTTTATAAATATCTACATATATTCCTAAAAAACTGCTTCAAATGTACATTTGCAAAATCAAAAAACGTCTCTGTACTAAAACATTCCATTTACCGTTAATGGTGCACTTAACTCTGAATATTTCATATCTCTATTACTTTTATTCTACGTCTGTGGTACACGTAACGTTGCCAAGTAACCTTGGCTGCAGTTTGTTGACTTATGATACAATCATTTCCCGTTATTTGCCAGTATTGGGAGCAAAAAACAGGAAGAAGCATTGCTTTAAAATTCAAATTATTTTGTCATTAAAAATACAGCATGCGTGATTTATACCTCCCATTTGGTAATAGAATAATTTTTAATTTACATTTCGAAAAGGAAAAATTAACGAGTTAAGATGTGGGATAAAACGAGTTTTAGAAACGTCACGTGTTGGAGAATATTTAATTTTTATATAATGTATTCCTTATTTAACGTTATATTTTTTTAAAAATGTAAAAACTCCTCATAGTGAATTAGTAACAGTTTTTAGCAATTAAATGATACGCTTAATAATCAGTAGAAAAAGTTGATCAGACAACTAGAAATTTATTCTAAAATTGAATTATCAACGCGTAGAATATAAATCGAAGAAAATCTTAGTGAATTCCTTAAGTTTTAACAAATTATTTCTCTCTCTTTCTCTCTCTGTAGTATGTGACAGCCCATGTGGGCCAAGGCATACAGTACCCATCTCTGTTTTCGCGACCAAGAGGCCCTGGGGTGCGAAGCATATATCCCGATTAGGTAGTCAGCCCAACGTGAAACTCCCAGTGTTTAGTTCCCAAGCATGCTTGCTACTCAGTTTATCGACCCAATGAAGGGATGAAAGGCTGAGTCAACCTTGCCCAGCCCGAGGATCGAACCACGGACGTGTGCTTTGAAAGCGTGAAACGCTACCACTAAGCCACCGGGCTTCTCTAAATTATTTATACATATGAAATTTGTACAATTTTTTAACTTTAAATTTAAAAATAATAAAAAAAACTTTAAGCTCAAATATTTTTTGCAGCAATGTTTTTTGAATATTTTTTAAAAAGTTAAAAAATGTCTTAATATTATATTTATTACTCTCTAAATATTTGAAAGCATCTTCAGAAATTCTCAAATAGTAAAACGCAATTTTAAAACTGAATTTAATGTGATTGGAATTTACAAAAATTTGCTTTCTTTAATTTTTTTAATGTTTCATTATTGTGTTAATAATTTGCCATTGAATATATAAAGCTAAGAAAATTTTTATCAAAATAACTTATTTTTCGTGGAAGCGTATTCTGTTGTTCCTTATTCCACTTGATCTAGTACAATCTAGACCAAGTCCAGTAGATCGTTCGCCCAGAGAAAGTCCCGAACCAAGGCAGGGTTTTCAAAAAGATTTCTCTTCTCCAAATCCAGACAGGTTTGGTTTGTTTGTCGGTCAACGGTCATTTTTTGCACACGAGGGCTAATTAGACCCAGAATTACGTTTTAAAGTGGATTCCGAACCACTACAAACATCCATGTCCAAGGTAGGATTCGAACCCACGAACTGTTGAACCGAAGGCAAGAGCGCTAACCATTCGGCTGCCAGCTCGGCATCCAGACAGGAGAGCAGATGGTCCGGAGAAGCTTGGTGGAAATTACACTTGAGGCACACAGGGAACACTTTCTGACCCTGAACGAATGTAAGGGTGCGAGTATGTCCAGTAATGAGCCCCTCAAGTCCTATTATGCTGCCTCATCGTGGCAAGGGTGGTGACACTGGGTGGAATGGGCGAAGTACGTCTGGAGATTTTTCTCCTGGCAGGGTCACCCAAGGCGTGAAGGCCATTCCATTATACCCAGCTAAAGCATAAAGGCAAAGGACAAAGTCAGACTTCTTCCCTCGGGCGTCCAAGGTCTTGCACCAACAGAAGCTGCTTTTTTCTCCATTTACCATGAATCATTCGGAAGCGTATTCTACTTAACTTAATCAATAATATCTTTTATGGAGCATTTTAGAAATTGTTTCAGTAATAATACTAATATTTCTGAAAATAACTTCTTATACCCCATTATCATATCAGTTTGCTTACAGGGAATTTATTTATTATGTTCATATCAATTCATAGATTTGTAAACTGGAATTCAACAATATTTCAATATAAAGCTTAATTTTAGAAAGGCTCTCTTTCATTGGACAATGATCTAAGTTTTGAGAGCGTAGTTTCTTGACACATTTTATAAAGAATACTCACAATGGTTTCTAAGTAAATTAAGGATCCATTACATTTTAGTTAGGTTCCAGGAAAAGGATATTGCACGATTGATTCACTAGAAGTTTGCACTATATAATAATGAATTTGCATATCATATCTATTTTCAGAATTTGCTTTTAGTAATGAAAGTAGGTATAAAATAATTTTTGATTTTTGAAAAAAATGT
Source organism: Latrodectus hesperus (assembly GCA_037975125.1). NCBI lineage: Eukaryota > Metazoa > Arthropoda > Arachnida > Araneae > Theridiidae > Latrodectus > Latrodectus hesperus. Next base: position 109,262,409 of record CM075854.1, on the reverse strand, counting down.
ATTTTCAATTAAACTGGAATAAATAATCTAACTTACTTTTTTGTCAAAAGCAAATTTTTGTTCTACTAAATATTTTCTTTCCTATAAGATTTTTGTTCCTAAATATTTTGTCCTTCAAATAATTTCTTTTATTCATACCGACAGAGTTACTTATTTGATTATTGGAGAAAAAAGTTATTCCAAAATTTTTAGAAAGAGGATTCTGTATCATATTGACAAAAAAGTTGCGTTTTGTAATTTTATTTTTTTTTTAATATTGAAATGTTGCCGAAATTTTAATTTGATGACTTTGGTTGCCAAAAGTACCTCTTAAATTATATATGGATAAATAGATATGGGTAAATAGAATATCCCTCTTAAAATTTAGTTTTGTCATTCGTTGAATTCTCACTTTTTTATAATCTGAATTTTAGTTCATATCATATTCTAAATTTTGTCATGTGGTTAAATTATCAATATAATATTCGAAATAAGACTTTTAGTTTAAATTTCTGTTGTCTCTCAAGTACAATTTTATCGATTAAGCGTAATTCAAAAAAGTTTGTAAAATAATATAGATAAAATTCTAAATATTGCAATAAAAATTAATTTAATTTAGTTCACTAATCATGAATTATATTAACTATTTTGCTAATTCCTATAAAAACTGTATTTAAGCACATCATGCAAAAATATTAAAATGAATTGAATTTGCATAAGTTTTTAGGACTACACAATTTGTTTTTTATTCAAGAAAAATATTACACGGAATAAATTATTCAGGAATCTTTTCTGGAAAAGAAATTCAAGACAGAATGTATAGACATAAATTATACCAAACTGCCAATTAAAAGCCAAAGAATGGATGCGTGAAACAAAAACAGCTCTCATATGAACTTAACGAAGAATTTTTATGGACTGCAAATGATAAAATGAAATTCCTTCATGTCAAAGTAAGCTGAGACGCACAAATTGCAGCTGAACGGTTTGGACAGTAAAATTCTACTCACAAATTGTGTGGTAGGCAATGCATTTTATTTTGAAATTAAGGAATAAAAAATAACAAAAAGAAATAGTAGATGTACTTTATAGATCTAACTTTAATTCGTAATTTATAGAATATTTAAATGCATTATTTAAGTGAATTTTTAAATTCAAGGAAAAAAGAGATGTCTTTATATTCCCCACCCCCAAATAAAACCCCATCAAAATTTAATAAAAACATTTACTTATAAAACTAAGTATTTCAGAAATTGATATTCTCAAAAGAATAAAGAACTTTTGTAAAATGCCTTTTTCGGTAAGTTCTTAAATAAGTGAAATTTATTTAAGAACTTACCAAAATAATTTCATAAAATTACCATAGATCAGGTATCTAAACATAATAATTTCAAATATTAATTAATAAAAGGTATTCTTTAAAAAGATTAATCAATTCATAATCTTTAGAATATAATTTTGGAAATACATCAACAAAACATTTGACAATGTGGAGAAAAATTTTAAACATGTATCGCAAGTGCAATCATCTAAATTCAAATATATATATATATATATATATATATATATATATATATATATATATATATATATATATATATATATATATATATATATATATATATATATATATATATATATATACACAGAATGATTGCGATTTGATTTTACAAAATAAATCTTGTAATAGTACCGATCCACATAAGTAATAATTACACATGTACATGAGGTCACATTCTACTCTGAGAAAAAAGAGAAAATAGAATTCAAACCTGAATTTAAAAAGTGTTGGGAGAGCTAATGAATAATACCGAAAGTTTCAAAATTAGATTTATTATTTAGTGTAAAACTCTGTGCAAGTATTCAAAATGCCAACTGCGTTTGTCGTTGCATGGTTGACACTAACGAAGGGAAGACTGGTGTACTCTCTTGAAGATGAAAAATCCCAATGTCAAGTCCCAGCTAGGATGACAGGCCACAGGTACACTTCTAATCCATCGTATGGCATTTAAGAAGTTAAATATCGCGATAGATGTGTGAGTGCTTTTTATTGTACTTAAAACATGTGTCTATCTGCATGAGGAGAGGAACATCCTGCAATAAATTGGGAACTAATTATAATAATCTGATAAGATAAGGTTTCATGCGTAAGTCAAAGTGTGTTTCATGATGTACGAGTCTCATAGGTAATCACCAAAAACACTTTTCCAAGCGTTTCACGGAAAATTTCTGCAGTTGTTTATGAGGGATAAGGCAGTGGAGATTGCTGTCAAGCCAAATTTATTGATTGTGTATGTTGAAAATGCTTTGGCAGCAGATTATTTCCTTATCACTAAATAACACTAATGCAGGAAATCGTGGACCATTATTCTTCATCCTAAGTATTTACTGAACAAAGTCTGGAGGATCATCTGTGTGCAGGGGTTATCATCTATGTGCAAGTGTAGTGTAGTTGAAAACAGAAAAAAAAAGAATTCAAATAAATGTTTTTGAGCTCATAAAACAGAAAACAGGTAAAAGTGCAAAGATATCTTTTTACAGAAACTTATTTTTTAATTTCTAAAGTTTCGAAATTCATTTATTCAGCATTAGTTTCTAGAAAAGATCACTTGCATATTTTACGTGATATCATTGGAACCAATATCTTAGCTTACTATCAAGAGAAAGCTTATTGAAACTGATCATGCAATACTACTCGACTGCTGAGATAGTTCTTCTGAGCAACACGTAAAAGTGTTATAAGCCAGCAATCTGAATTAGAGTTCATCAAAATATGAACACAAGAAAAAGAAATGCATTCAGTTTAACTGAAGATACCATGTAGCTCCCAGAAGTTGCTGAAAATTGAGATTGGATGTAATTATTTTCTTTACTAACTAATTTAATTTTAGAAAGGAATAAAACTCCATAAGTTCTTTTGTATATGGAGAAATATACAATCACTTTATCTTGAAAGTCGTTTTTGAATGATCGCATTGCAGTGTGATATTTTTATGGAAGGAGCTGGTATCAGAATATGAGAACGAATACACCTGCATATCAGTCTTAATGGCAATTTGATGGCTCGTGTTTATGAATATGAAAAATAATAATGACGATGGTGCATGATAATCCCATGCTCAATATTGCTAATTTTATAGGCAACAGGCTTTAAAATAAAACAGTAGACTTTAATAATAAAGAAAAACAATGAGACAAAAATAGTTAAAACACAAGATAAAAGAATGGCCGACTACATTAATCGATCATATTTTGAAAGCACTCGGACGAGACATTGCTGCGAGAAAAAAGGTGCATTTTCTTCTCGGGACCTAGAGATTGGATTTATAAAATATAGTAAAAAACTAAACGCGTAGAACTACAGTCCATACGTGGGCCAAGTATTAGAGCACCCAAATCTGTTTTATGGCCGAGGGCTCTGGGGTGCGAAGTATATGTACCGGATTGAATTTCTATGGAAGTAAAATATTTCACGCGACGCATTTTTTAATGAATTCGTAATATTCATGCAAAACAGGTAAGCAAAAGTCATTGGAGCTTAAATGAGGGGCATGTCTTATTTGTTATGTCTTATTAACCAGTTTAATTTGCATATATTTTTTTTCAATTACATGCAACCTTATATAGTTGCCCTAATATTTTTTTATATTGCTCATATTTTTTCCAAAGAATTCAAGGTTACCGCACATTTAAAACTTTTTAGCTGTTTTTTTCTGTGTTATGATCAAAACAAGCATGAGCATAAAATGAGGTGTTCATATGTACATCTTATTTTATGCTCATATTTGTCTGTTGCAACAGTTTCACTGTTTTTGGTCGCTGTCCTAATAGTTTTACATATATTATTTTTTATGTTCATATATAAATTGATAGAAGTCCATAAACTATGTTTCATATGTCTTTACCTCAAAACCAGGAAGTGACTTAGTGCTCTTTACCACTGCCGATTTTTTTACAACTAAGAATTGGACGTGGTGCTTTTTATCTTAGAATAAAGTATAAAAACTTCAGTAAGTCTAAGTTTATATCCTGATTTAAAAAAATGGATTTGTTAAATGGATGTACAACTCTTGTTAATAAATTTTAATTAACTTATATCTATCAAAAATTGTGTGTGCAGTAAGCTATTTCCCCCCACTTTCCTAACGCGTTTCTTATTTATTACGGATCTATAAAATCAAAATGAGTTGCTCCATTTCAAACCTAAGTATTTTGCTCAAGCTCAAATGATACGATTTCCTGAAAATATTTTTACGCTCATATATATACTTTATTGTGAATTCAATATATTCTTAGCAAAAATTTTCTTTTTAAAATAATTGATGATTAAGTTAATAAAATTTCAAATTGCAAAGAAGCTATGAATTTTTATACACTGCTGGACAATTGCTAAGGACCGATAACACTATCATCCATAGCAACCACAAAATGAAAGGAAGCAAAATGTGGAAAATTAGAATAAGTGCGGGACATAGTAAGAAGAAGTATACGTATGCAAATTTTTTTCCACGTCTGTTCATCACGTGATAGTGTTCATAAGAACTTTAAAGGTTTTGACGCGCGTGGACAGTTGTTGTTTCAAGTCAAAGTTTTACAGGAAAGATTTAATAGACGAACTTGAAATTTTTGGCAAGACTTCCCGACATCACTTAGATGATTTTATGCGTGGCCGAATTATTGGAAAGATCGAAGAAGGGCGAAAAATAACAGATGTTGACAGGGAGTTCGACATCGCTCACAGCGTTGTTTCACGGCTGTAGAAGTCATTTAAAACTACTGGAATGTGTAGCAGGTGGCACGGGGGAGGTCGTGTTAGAAGTACGACACCTGCAGAAGACAGATATATCGTCCTATTAACAAAAAGGAACAGGCGCACCACAGCTCAGCAGGTGTTAAATCAGTTTCTTGCTGCCTCAGGAAAGCAGATCTCCCGAAAAACTGTTTTCAGACGTTTGAGGGGAGGAGGACTATACGCCCGCAGACCTGTTGTGTGTGTCCCATTGACCAGACAAAACCGTACTGCCCGTTTGCAATGGTGTCGTGAGCATCGCAATTGGATTCAACAGGACTGGGCATACGTACTATTCTCATATGAAAGTAGGTTCAGTCTGTCATCGGATTGTAGACGCCAACTGATCTGGCGCGAGAATGGTACTGCTTATCGTCCAGAAAATATCCAGGAAAGGGAACGTTATGCGACATGCAGTGCCATGGTGTGGGCCGGCATCATGATCAATGGCTACACGCCCCTACATGTGGTTGCGAATGGGACTATGACGGGCCAATGATACATTAATGAAATTCTACTTCCTCATGTTCGTCTTTTCCGTGGTGCTGTCGGTGATAAATTTGTTTTTAAGGACGACAATTCAACATGTCATCGAACACTCGCTGTTCAGGACTGTCTAGACAGCAAGGGTATTCAACGCCTCATATGGCCATCACGTTGTCCATATCTAAACCCCATTGAAAATGTGTTGGATACTTTTGGGAGGCAAGTTGGTGGTCAAAACTATCCTCCGACAAACAAGAACACCCTCATCCGTGCACTCCCAGAGGAATGGAATAAATTGCATCAACAGCTGCTGGCTAATGTTGTGCAAAAATATGATACGACGTGTGGAATGTTGCATCACACTCCACGATGGACATATCCCGTACTGATACCTTTCTTCAAGGTGCCTGCTGACTTTTAGATGCATTGTTCCATTTTTCCGTATGCAGCATCAAATGAACATTTTTTCTTTCAGATGTTCCGTCCTTAGCAATTGTCCAGCAGTATATTTATCGTCAATAGATTAACATTTTCAGTCTTCAAGGCAGGAGATTCATTTTAAATACAAGAAGTTCCTGTGCTTTACAGAATGAGAAAATAAATACAATTATTTTAAAATCACGTTTTTAAAATAAGTTAATTGTAAGAACATTAAATTTCAACTTAAATCAATCATTTTTGGGAAAGAATTTTTGAAAAAAAATGTTATACCAATGTATTATATTATATTTATTAAATAATTTATATTTTTTATAGAAACGTAATCAACGATTGGTGTTGATATTGAATTTTGAATGCTAATTTAATGAGAACTGATAAAGAGTGTATTGATGTATAGTTTGTGTTGTTCTTCTCTCTCTTAGTTCATATATAAAACACATATTTTTTTATCCATAAGAAATAAATTATGCTGATAGCATCAGCATTTTTTACATTCTTCTGTATTTAAAACATTCAAGTTTAATATTTTCTTATTACCATCTTCAATAATTTCAAGATTAGTTGACTATCATGCTTTACAATCAAAAACTTATTCAATAATATAAATCAATTTAAGCATGAAAATTGTTCAGTAAAATGAGCAATTAAAACATAAGATGTTAATGAATAAAAATGTGAACACATTTCTCTAATTAAGAAATATTTATGCAATTATTTTACTAAACAACGCAAAAATCAAATTAGGTTGACGACGAAAAAATATTTTTATTAATGAAAGTCAATCCCTTAAACAACAAAAAATTTAATGTTTTAATTTTGTGTACATCTTTCGTGAAAATAATTGTCTCTTCCTTAGGCAAGATTTTTTAATTAACACTCAATTACTATAAAGTTTTATTTAATGCGAAAAATACTGATTATCTATAAATTACGGTGAAATTGCCTGAGGAAATGTTGTTTTATATAAAATAAATTAATGTAATTGTATAATATTGCTCAAAATTTTTAACATTTTTGGAGAGTATGCAATAGTTTTTTTTAATTCGAAATGGAATGTAGTCCATTGCGAATTAAAAAATTCTTACTTTTCTTTCAGAACTTGGAGTACTTAGTAAATATTCCTAAGCATTTTTATTTCAGTATTCTTGAAAAAAGTACCATGCATGATGTCATCCCAATATATAATAGAAAATAAAATTTTAATCCACACATAAATAAAACATTTAATTTTAAAAACTGATTTGTTGTTGTTGTCGTGTGCCAGCTATGCTTGCAATATGGGGTGCACTGTGTGCTCCACTTTTTCAACTGAACCATATTTTGGTGTGGAGTCCGACTTCCTCAGTACACACATGCTATAGGGACCCGTTTATAGGGTAGGCCACCATTGACAACTCATTCATACAAGGAAAGGACAAAGACAGGATAGATAGAGAGAGAAAGTACAGAAAGTACATCCATGCTTTAACCGGGACTCGAACCCAGGACCTCCCTATCCGTAATAAGGCACTCTGACCACTAGACAGGGCGGGCGACTAAAAATGCGTATATAGCATACATATATATGTGTGTGAGTGTGTGTGTGTGTTTCATAATATATGTCAATAATTAAAATATGTAAGTATTAAATATATATGTATAGATAGTATTTAATGTATATCTTTTTGCAGCACGTTATATACTTTTTCCATCATTTAAAATTAACCATGTATAAAATTAATAAACATCAAACTAAAGTCAGACTGCCGACGCGGAACGGGCTTCTTCTTTTCGTTTTATATTCACATGTCGAAGAATAACCTATGTGGGAACGGAAATAGAGCATTGAAATAGAAATTGAAATGGAAGCAGCAGAGTTTGTAATGTAATATTTATCACTGCAGCAGAGTAAAATTGATTCCTGGATTCGTAACTTAAAAGAATACAATATCGAAAAAATCCATACTTTTGTATATTGACTTTTTTCTTTTCAAAAGTCAAGGAAATCTCATATCTTTCTATGCTTTCACTTTCTTGTACTCTTCAAATAACAGTGAAAACATTTAAATCGAAACTATTTTAAAAGAATTTTTATCTGGTTGCAATATATAAGTAATGTATTTCTGGTGATATTAAACTTCAAAAAATATGTTCTGATGAAATTTGAGTATGTATTGTTATGAAATTTAAAAATTCTTTTTAATTACGTTTAGTAAAATTTTTTATTTTTATTCAATTCATTTTCATAACATGCTTACAATAATTATTATTATAATTTATTGCTTTTTCTCTTAGAAATGATGCAAACATATCTTCCTATAGATTTAATAATTTTTTTTAATTTACCAGTTTAAGAGAGAGAACTTACAAATTATATAAAATTCTTTTATACTAAAAATATTATTTTCGTAAAAGTGATACATTAAGACTTTGTGAAAAATATATACATACTTTCATTTTTTTACAAATGTAGTTATTATTTCAATACATGATGCCTAATTTTCTACTATTTCCATATTTTGCACTGTTTTAAGATATTTACTTCAAATTCTTGTTCTTGTAGTAAGTAAGTTCATAAAAATTATATGTAGGTTTCAAAAGCTACATGAAAGTTAGTTATAAAATGTATGCAGAAAATTTTTTCAATATTTACTTGTATTACTATTTTTTTAATATGAAGAATTATTATTATTAACTTATATAATGTAACATTTTGGTGCTATTTAAAACTCCAATAAATAAAAAAAGTAATAAAATTATTTTTACAATATTTTGTGAACTTTTTCTGCCAAGAAACATTTCACTGATTTCTTAATAAGTATATTTTTCCTTTTAAAAGAGATTAGAATTTTTATTTATATGTTTATTTTCTTTAAGATAATTATGATCGATAATCTAATTGTTTTAAGTACCTCAATCAAATGTAAGATGCTATCAAGACGCAAGTAAAAAACTTGTATTTTAAATTTGTAATTATAAGAAATATTTTCAAAAAAATTTATCAAACAGCAAGAGTGTAATAATTAGATGCAAATCGTTCTCCAAAGAAGATTATTTTTATACTTGATTTGCAATGTATGTTTAGAAATTTAATAGATTTTAATTTTCTCATATTCTCAATATTTTTATTTCAATTGCTTTTTAAATTTATTTTAAATTAAAAGATGAGAATTAATGGTCTTGTAAAAAGTTTTCAGTGATATCTTGATAAAAATTCCTTTAATTTATATATTTTAATTATTGCTTTTTTATTTTTTAGCAAACAAAAAACGCTAAATGCTTGATAGCATATAGAATTCACAATCATGTAGCTGGATTATAATTATACCTGCATTCAACTGGATATTTTCCGGAATTTGTTTAGACATTTCACCTATAGGTGGAGGAAACCTGTTGGAAAACAAAATATCAGGCGTAGCGTGCATGTGTCCATCACCTAAAATAATAAGATCACTGTTATTTTGAATGATAACATAATACTGAAACTATGAAATTTAATATTATTAGGTATTTCAGTTGTTTTAATTAGAACTTTAATTGAATACTTTATTTAATACGGGTAAATATAAAATAATTTAAGCTTTTATGGAGAGAGAATATAAAAAATTCTTAATTAACTTCCGTGTTTACTAACCAAATATACAATAAATGAATGAAAGATAACAAGTTTTTTTAATATTTAACTGTAAGCATTGTTAAGCATATAAATAATATTATATAGTTTAAAAATAAAAATCGAGAATTTTTTAAAATGCAACCAAACTACAGCTTTATTACATGCCTGATTAAAAGTGCATGTTGGCATCCAATATATATTCCAAAAAGTATGTTGAAGAATGCATATTTTCTAGAAATATGAAGCAAAATATATATTCCCAATCATCTCAAAATAATTTACAAGAAACATTTATCAGATATTATAGCTCAAAATATTCTGAAAGGTACTGAACAAGCTTAATTAAATTTTCTATATTAATATTTATTAAATTTATCTATTAATTAAATATTTGAAAAGTGCATTGTGCTGAATAATGTCAATTTATCACAAAAATGTTTTATATTTTATTTTATGTGAGTCTACTTGTCATTTATTTTGATCGTGTTTTTCAACTTTGCCCGGAATGCTTCAAAAGTGCATCTTGCACTGTTTGAAAAAACCTAGCCCTGAAAATTGTTTCAGATGTACTTCTTTAAACAGCGGTTATACAGACACTGTTTTAAAAATTCAGTTGATGAGAGAGAGAGAGATGTCGCATGTATATTTTAAACAAAATAACTAATTTTAATCTAAGACAAATATTAATTTGTTTTTATCTATATAAGATAAGTATTTATAAATATTTTTAAAAGGAAAAATATTATTTTATTTACATTTATGATTACTATATTTATTCTTTAGCTTTATTATACTCCTCAAAAGAAAAATTGAAACACCAAGAAATAATACATGAGGATTAGTGGTAAGGAATGTATGGGAATGATTTAAACAAACAAATAAAATTATTATTAACTAATTTATTCAGTGTCTAATATGCCGACCTTGGACAACTATCTCAATCGGTGAAGTATTCCATAAATAATTCCATTGATGGTTGCCTGAGTTAACCGATGTCAAACCACATCCACTGTTGTGTGCAGATCATCCACAATTTACACTAGTGGTCCTCGGTTCATCTCATGTTTAATGAAGTAGGTGTTTAATGGTATTCATATTTGAAGATTTTGTTAAGCAAAGAATATCATCAGACTGTTAGAAATCAATCAGACTGCTAAGAACTCACTATGCGACACGTGGCCGGGTATTGTCTGATTGGAAATAATGATGGATGCGCCCTGAAAAAAGGATAGAACAAGATCCACAGCTTGTTTGATGTAGAGGTGTGCTTTCAAAGGGGCTTCAGTGTATATCAGAGGCATCCCATGATATAACATTGAGCAACCGAAAAAAATTATGAGCTATGTAGGACCGGTTTGACATAGGTTGGTTCGTAGCGTACCCAGGGTCGCCAACCTACCCGTCGATGACCATCATTCCTTCACAGAAAGGAGATTTTTTAGTGAATAATATCTTATACCATTTGATGGTTCAGGTACACCACGGCAATTTTTTAATTATGTGTGTGACCGGTAAGCAGTGCCCTTGTTTCCGGTACAAATCCACCTAATTGTACGTCATGCAATGTGTTGCCTATGTTTCGAGTGTACAATACACATTTAGCTATTCTTGAAGGCAACCGGCTTTGGATGTCACGTGCATTGGAGAAAGGATCTCGAAAATTCAGATGGTAAATACATCGGTCTGTGCATACTAACGTGTTCCTGAGCGTATTACTTCTTCTTTGACTTGCAAGTAGACCTTCTAAATCCATCCCGTTTTGGACAGCGACCCGTTGTGACCAACACAAGTTGCTTTTGTGCCCAACCACAAACCTAGTTCATGGAGTATGATAATGTGGTCACGCTCCCCGATCTTCAACTGATAGTACTAAGCTCACCGATGTCTCAGAGATTTTCAACGTTTTATCACAAATATTAGTCACAAATGCTACTCCAAAACTCAGATGGTGTTTATAAGAACGGAAAGCTGATGGCTATTATATCACGAATATGAGAGTACCATGTTATTAGATCAGAGCGCAAATTTAATAATCTACAAGTTCATTTCATTACTATCACTTCTAAAATTTGCAAAACGTTACTTGCATTATTATGTTGATATTTCACATTTGAAGAGTGCATAATAAAACAAGTAGGCTATCAACCGTCCTAAAAGACAGCGCTACTTTCAGTTTTATGAACAATTTTAAAAAAATATCTTTCAAATTATTAACAACGATCTACTAACCTGTATCAATAGTTTAAATAAAGTTTTCCTTCATGAACTTTCTTAAACGCAATGTGGGAGAGACATTTACTTAATGAGAGAGGATATAATGTGTTATACAATGTATAAGACAATTGTCACATAACTTCGGACAGAGATTATGCAGCCAGTCCGAAGCAGTATGAAAAAAGATACATCACTCAATATCTTAATAAAACTAAATATAAATATGATTAAATTATAGAGAGTACCAAATTTAAGTGTTTTCATTCTATTAAAATATTTTAAAATTTACGGTAGGTGACAAAATAAAATTATGTGTCTGAGACTTCCCAATAATAGTCTGATTAGAGTTTTTATATAGAAATAAGAAAAAATTAATCATACATTTTTAAATGCATAATGATTAAATGTTGTAAAGCAAATAATAGTTAAGAGTGAAAACATTTATTTCATTTTATTTAAAGTAACGTTTCCCAATTTACAATCTGCATTCATGTTATCGTGGTATATTGAATAAACGCAAATCCTTTTAAAGAGAATCTTTCTTAAGTTCATAATTAAGAGTAGTACATGATATTTCTTACACATTAAGGACAACTATTTAATTTAATATGTATTTTTTATTGTGTGTACTTTTACATGTTCATTAAAAATTTAATTTTCATTTTCAGTACATTCATTAAGAAATGTTTAATTTATATAAATTAATTTTTCCTAATTCTTATAGATGTCAGAAAATATTTAGATAAAAATGCTGCCTCTCTTAGATGCTTTACAACAAATAACTAGGCTTCTCTTTAGGGAGAAGTCAGAGACGTTAATAAAGATGGAAGATCGTAATTAGGCGACTGCCGCAAATTTTACTCTGGAATATTGTTCGTTGTCTGACAGCGATAAACTGTTACATTAAACGCATAAATTGGATGCATTTATTTCGAATTCATTGATTATTTTTTCTTTTTAATCTGCATGATGATAAATAAAAATTTTAATTTTTATTCCGGAAATTATGGGTAAAAATGAATATTAGAATTAAATTGAATTTGTGCTCAATAAGAAAAAACGCGAACTAAGTAAAATCATTTCATTTTAAGGATAGATTGAATATTTTCATGAAACATGTACCAATTATCTTCACCAGAATTTCCTTAATCATTACACATTTATCTTACATATATATTATGTGTATTACATTATTAAAGTAGTAACAAACTTATAATATATAAGCAGTTTAATAATTATCTAAATTTCCTTAAAAACTTCTCCGTTTTTTATCGTAAATATTTTTTATTTAAAATATTCCAAATTTATTTGGTTTTATTCGGTCTAATCTCATAATTAAAGTTAACTTCTTCAGTAAAATTACAAATACAAACAAGACTTTATTTTAGAAATGCATCTTCTAATGTTTTCATAATGAAATAATAGTGGAAAATAGCACTCTTTCGATAGTTATATGATTGACTATGAACTAGGAGTTGGATTTGCTGCTCAACTGTCACTTTTTGGTAACAAATTTAAATTCGATTGAAATCTAACAATACAAACAGCATGAATATAAATTGTAACAACTGCAAGCCAAACACAGAAGTAAATTTTTGATATCCATAAGGTGAAAATGAAACCTTATATTGTTAAAATAAACAATAGATATTAATATACAGAAATATGAAACAATCAAATTCGAAAAAATCAATGCAGTTAGTCATGAAAAAATACAAGAAGAAAAGCGAAATTAAATTTGACTACCAAATACACAATTTACCAATTTGCATTTCCTTAGTAATAAAAAATTTGATCCACGTATCTAAAAATTAAAGCTACGAGCATTTTTTAAAATTTAATGCTATATTATCTTATAAATACCGTAAACTAAGTAAATCATAATAAGCATATAAATTCTTTATGATGACTTTCGAAACGGAGTATAAAATAATTTAAAAACATTGGAATTTTAGAATAAGGTACCGAAATTTTTTAAGTTGCTAGAAAAAAAACAATCTGGAAAGACATAAATAATGGATTTTTTAAGCATACTAAGAAATTTTAATGCCCCATCTCTAAGATATTTATTCTATAAATAACTTGAACCTGTGATAAACCAAGATAGTTCCATGAGAAAATCGTTTTCTTTAGTATACTGAACAAGGGGGAATATTCTATTCATACAATTTATTATATAATAAATAACAAAATGTAAAAATAAGATTTAAATGATAAAAGTGATACACAATGGCTACACTGAATTTTAGTGCAGAAAGATTTTAGTATAATCTCTCCTATTTTTCAATGTGGTAATATATTTTTGACAGTAAAATCCTTTATATATATATATATATATATATATATATATATATATAATAAGAACCAACACAATACTTATTTAACTGTAATTTTTTTATACAAAATTAGATATTATAATTTAACATGCGCATGTTAAATGAATGTACATTTTTATCTCAAGATTAACAATATATAAAAACTTGATATGCATAATTGCTTTTATTGTAAAAGTGAGCCAATAATTTATATTTAATAATTTTAAATTTTACTTATTTTATTTCTGTAAGGAACTTAATTTAGAAAACTTAATGTTTTTATTTTTATAGAAATAAAACTGAATTAGCATTATAACTACTTATGCGACTGAGCAAAATCTATAATAACTTTTTTAATCAAATTATGTAAACAAAATTAAATTTAAAAATATATATACTACTTATATTAGAGGAGTTTTTTAGATAAGAATTTATCATGGATATAATATTCTTGAAAACAAATCTACACATGATGAAAGTCACATAAATAATAAAGTAAGTTTTAAAATAACGGAAGTCGTACTGAATTGTATTTTCAGTAATTAGTTTTATATACTTTTACTAATTGATATTACATTTATGGTTAAAATTAATTTTATTCTTTGTAACTTATTATTTTAAATATATCTAAGTAATCATTGAAACTGAATTCGGTTTACAACTTTTATGTAATTTATCATAGACATTAATATATGATATTCATTTAAGCTTTAATTATATCCAACGAAATCAAAGTTTGCTAAAATAAAATCAAAAACGAATCACTGTAAATCAGTTAGTTGAAAATAAAGCTTTAACAAAAGTAAACATTTTGGAAAATTTCAATCATACTTTTTTCAAAAATAAAAAAAAAATTATTCGAAAGTAAATAAATGAAAGCTAATGATTTTAATTTTCTGTTTAATTTAAATGTGTAAATTGGTAAATGAATTTTGATTGGAAGTAACATTTACACATTTGTTCTCGGCTATACAAAACTTTTTATTTTCTATATTGTTTTAAACATTTGTTAAAATACATAAAATAATGTATTTTTATTTTTAATAAAGTATTTAAAATAAGTTAACAATCGAGTAAATAAAACTCTTAAAGAGTAAGTAAATGATTTTTAGTTTAAATATTGATTCTCTAAAAAAACTTTATTTTTTATATAATTTATCCTTATTTTTTCAATAAAGTACATAAAAGATTTTTTTATATTCAATTAAGTACATAAAGTAATTTATTAAAGAAGCGAAATGTGTGGAAATTGTATTTTCTTGCATATCAATGATAAATATTTTTGAATAAAATGAATGAGCCCAATTTTTGTTGTCTTACCAAATAATTTGTTATTATGTAGTTAGAGTTCATCAAAATACACACCCAAATACTTCAATTTTCACATTAGTTTGCCATAATAACTTTTCTATCAAACATGTTGCATTTCTAAAGAGAGATCAGCAATCAACCAAAATTATTTCATGTGATGATATTGACAGTCATATGTAGATGCGTGTCGTTTCGTAGCAACAGCCAAAACAATCGATGTCCAAACATTTCCTTCGGTTTGAAATTCGCTTATTTGTGTAGATTGTAAACATACGACAAAAGCTTTCATTCAGCTAATTTAATAACAATTACGGTAGAATGTGCTTGCTTGAAAACAAAGCTTATGCATTAAATAAGTCAGCCCCTTTCAACAAAATTAAACAAATTCTATTAAAAGATGTATGAGTTAATTATAATAATAATTAGTGTTAAAAAGGTATGCATAAGGTATGCATCGAAGTGATTTACATAACGGAGAACTATTTTTAGATTAGTTGCTACACAATTTGTTAGATTAATTTAATTAATGCATCCAGCTTTTTCGATAGATAAGGAATGATTTTAATTGAGATTTAATTAAACACAATAGTTTATAGTTAAGATTTTGCTTGTATTTCCACAGGATGTAATCATTTTTACTAATCCTTTTCCACAAATTTATCGAGATAAGCATTTTAGTATATTTTCTGCGAATTTCGTTTTTTTTTTTTAAATATATATAGAAATTAAAATTGCTTTCTTAATCATACAGTGTGTGGGTTTTGTTTATCAGAAGTTTCATATACACATCATTCATTTTTTTTCCAGTATGTTTAAATAAAAGGGTTCATATTCCGGTTTAAATAGACTGATATTTCTTAATGGACCTTAAAAAATGAGTTAAATTTTTAAAAGAATAATTAAGTTCAGAAATCATATAATTTAAATATTTTTAAAAATATTTTACAATTAAAAACTCTTATCTTTTTAAAGAAAATTAAGCAACAAAATAAATTTTCTATATTATTTATATCTAAGTTTTTCTAAATTTTTATGTTTCAATAAAAACATTTCAAGAAAATTTTTAAGAAATATAAAAGCTTAAATTTCTGAAATAGTCTTTCAGTAAAAAAATTTCAATTATAAATTAATACCATAAAAATTTTCAATTACAAACTAATAATTTTATATAATATTAATTTGTAATTTAAAAATTTTTAAACACACAAATAATTGTTCTTCATTAAAACCAAACTAGTACACAATCGACTTTTTTCATAAAAATATAAACAATAACAGAGTTTAAGGTATAACAAATATGACGCAAATCTACAAAACTGGAAATTAGAATAAAGTAATTAAATAAAGCGAAATAAATAATCATTAAAATCTTTCAATTTTAATGATTATGATATGATTTGATTTCCACATGCTAGTAATAAATATTTTAAGAAGCTATGCAAAATAAAATAAAAAAAATCCATATTAATTTGAAATTCATGGAATCAAAAATTATAGAAAAAATTTGTGTGTATGTTTTCACAGAAAATACACACACTTCTCTCACATAAATTACCTATGAAATCTTTCTTTCAAATGTGTACCAATATTTTGATTTGCTTTTTAAAACCCTCATTTCATTAAAGTGCTTGCTTTCTTTTTCGATAAATAATTACGAGATTTTAGGAAATAATATGCATATACATTTTCCATCGTACACTACTGGCTATTAAAATTGCTACACCAAGAAGGAATGCAAATAACAGAACGATATTTATTGAACACATGCATTATAGTGGAAAGAACAAGTGATTAGATTTACAGGAAATTAGGATGTATAGATCTTGAGAAATCAATACCCAGAGCAGCCACCTCTGGCTGCAATAACAGCATTTATCCGCCTAGGCATGGAGCCAAACAGAGATTGTATGGCATGTACGGGAATCTCAGTCCATGCAGTTTCAATATTATGCCACAGTTTATCGACAGTAGTGGATGGTGAGTGATGGCGTGCCAATCGCTCGGCAACCATTGACCACACGTTCTCAATTGGTGACAGATCAGGAGAACGTGCTGGCCAGGGTAACAGTCGAACCTGTTCTGTATCAAGGAAGTTCAGAACAGTACGGGCAACCTGCGGTCGTGCAATATCCTGGTGAAACAAAGCATTAGGGAGGCCTCGAAGATAGGGCAGAGCCACGGGCTTTAACACATCGGAAATGTAATGGTTGCTGTTCAAAGTGCAGGTAATGCAAACAAGAGGTGACCGAGACGTGTATCCAATGGCACCCCATACCATCAATCCAGCAGATGGGCCAGTATAGCGATGTCCAATGCAAGGTGACAATGCGTGTTCTCCACGATGCTTCCAAACATGGATGCGGTCATCATGGTCCTGTATACAGAACCAAGATTCATCTGTAAAGATGACATGATACCATTCCCGCGTCCAGGTTCGTCGCTGATCACACCATTGAAAACGCTCCTGTCTGTGACGCAGCGTCAATAGTAGCCGAAGCCATGGTCGCCATGCAGACAATCCATGCTGCTGCAAACGTCGTCGAACTGTTCGAGCAGAAACTTGTTGCCTTGCAAATGACTCCATTTCTCGACTCAGGGTTCGTGACGTGACTGTACGATCCCTTGTGACCATGCGAATAAGATGTCTGTCTTCTCTGCTGTTAGTGATGGGGGGTCGCTGAGATCCTGCTTGACGTTCCGTATGATTGTCCTGAACCCATCGATTCCATATTCTACTAACAGTCATGGGGTCTCGACCGACGCGAGCAGCAATATTGCGGTACGATAAACCGCAATCCCGGTAGGCTATAATCCTTCCTCGATCAAAGTCAGACACGTGCTGATAGGCATTTCTTCTGCTTACACGAGGCATTATAACAACTTTCTTTGCCGAAAACAATGTTGAAACGGAAATTGAGTATGAGAAAACTGCTGTCAAATCACTGGTTTTATACACATTGTAGATGTCGCTACAGTCGCCTGCTTTGTATGAATGCGCTGAAAATCTAATCATTTGCATATCACAGAAAGTTCTACCTGTCATGCAAATTTCACGTGTGTGGTGTGCCGCTTTCCTGGTGTACCAATTTTAATGGCCAGTAGTGTATTTAGTTATGGATTTAGCGCTGACAAATAAATAATTTTAAGGTTCACACTGAGCCTTCGACTGATTATTAATGTTTTTTTCCAATCCATCAGATACTAGAGGCAGCTTGATCAGATCCATGACACCGTAAACTCTAGTTGACTAACAATAGACTACTGATATAGATTCTTAACGAATATATGTATAATATAGAGCAATATATGTATAATTTTATGGTTCTCTTCGTAATACCGTCATGACTGACATTGTAGCACTATGTGAAAAATAAAACACTGTGAAACATGTGACGTGTATCTTGTTTCTCGATGGGTAAACATCATATTGCTTGCAAGGAATTGTAAGGATCTTTCTATCAAAACAAACAAATTGATGCAGAGGCCTTACTAATATAATGAAGAAATAATTTGCAAAACAAATTTATACACTGTAAAAACTGTACTGGATTTGATGCACAAATTTTAAGAAAGTGTTTGCACATGCAGTCGATTTCAGCTTGGATGACATTCCTTGCTTGCATTCTTGGATGAGATCGTTATAGCAGAAACCCATCACATGATAAAGAGTTTTATTAGAAAGTGTATGTCGTTTTTTTAAAGTTCATGCAGCTTCGAATCCAGTGGTTCGAAATATAGTGTGAATGTTTTATAAATATGTCTGTATTGGTTCCAGCGTGCCCAGAATTTGCTAGCAAATAATAATCAACTATGGCTAGGTTTTGCCAACACATTTCTATCCGATATAAAGAAGATATCAGTTCATCTTTACGCATTGTGTAGTAGACAAACAAGACTTTTTTTCTTTACCCGGTAATGTGAATTTCAAGAACTGCTTGCATTGGATACACACTAACTCACATGCCATGGTTGAAATTCTTTTACAACAAGGAAAATGATTGTTTAGTGAAGTAAAACCGGAAATGTTATCCTTGGGCTTACATTTTTAAATAGGAACTGCAGCAGTCCTACTACAAACGTGTACTGCAACGAGTACTCGTTATCAAGAAATATTATCCAATTAAATGATTTCCTAATTGCAACTGCAAAATGTTCTGTTTGATGTCATGTGGATGCAAGTTTGTGATTTTCCATGTATGGAATCTTCTGTTAAGCGTTTCATAAACACAAACTTTTGATTACAGAATTTTTTCCCTCCATTTCAAGCGTCAGTGGCCGCTATGTTCCCTCAATCTGCTGATCAATGATTTCTCATTGTGAAATACCTGGAGTCCAAATTCTGCATTTAATCCGCGAATTCTTTCAGATTTGAAAAATGCCGTCAGACATAATGCCCAAGACATTATTTATGATTGTAGTTCGATACTATCGAGCATCTACCGCACGAAAAACTCATCGTTATTAAAGGAAATAATGGGGAAAATGTGGGAGTTTTGCAGTAAATTGTTCTATTTTCTAACGCTTATTTGTCCTTATCTGTTATATCACTTTTTTCGCAATCTATCTAGCACCGATGATTTTCGTGCTTTATGCAATATTTCAACGTTGTTTAAGGCTTTTTGCTATGGAGATTACATTTCAATAAAGAAAGTATATATTAATACCTAAAATTCTCGAACATTAGTCACTGTAATCACATTTGATGGAATCAACTCTCATTTCCCATATGATTCTTGAGCGGATACCGCAAACTTCTTATACAAAAACTCATTCAGTTTTTGTAAGCAGTATCACAGATAGGGATCATTTATCGAGGTAGTTATTTTTTATAATCCCGCAATACATATTGCACATTCCAATATCGATTTAATTTAGAATTATTTTGTTATTTGAATAGCAAATAGAAAAAGCATTTAATGACTAAATTCAATCGATATAAAGTAAAATCTATTTTGAATTGATAGTTTCATATAACTTTAGCAATTTTAACTAAAAAAAATAATCTAAAAATATTTATAACTGTAATTAAGTTCAAATGATCAAATAAAATGAAAAAAAATTTTAAATGATATATTAATAAAATTGTTTTCATTGAGACGAAAATTATAATAAGGAGCACAATAATAAACGAAGTAAGATTCTTGAAATATGATAGTATTTGATTAAATTATTTTTTAAGATATAATTGAAAAGTTTGGTGAAAATGTTTCCATTCTCATTGGAATTCGTATAATTGCTGAGAGTTTTGAAACCGCAATCAAACTTTTCCATTAAGAATTTGTTTGTTTTTAAAATACATTAACCCAAAAGTAAAAAAAATAGATGAATTTGAATACATACTTAACATTCATTTTTGTCACCATAAAAAACCAAATATATTCGTGTAAAAACTAAATTAAGCAAACATGACATATTTAAAGTGCCTATTTGTTTCGAAGTTTATCATTTGAATAACAAAATTTATTGGTTACTTTTTACCAATCTTAACAATAGTTGACTGAAAAATGCCAGTGTAACAGACCCAAGGCTATTCTTTAAAAGTTTGTTTTCAGTCTGAAGGTTTTTGCTTCTCCAGAAAAAATTGTTATAACAGTATACATTGTGTATTTGATAAATTAAATAACTTTAAGTAATCTTTTTTATTCCACCCTGCAATTTATAATTTAATAATTGCAATTTGTGAGGAATCTCGTGTAATACAACAACTTTTAGCGAGGAATTGAAGTGAGACTTAAAAGATCGTCGATATTTTTAAACGTTCATGACATTCAAGGTTTTTTTTATTTAAACTATATTATACAAGGTGTTCCTTGCATAGTGTAACTTTTTAAGAAGTGACTCTAAATTTGAAGAGGTCAAAATAAGCATCAATAAAGGGGTAAATGAAATAGAAAATGTCAATTCAAACGAAGTTTAGATAGTAAAAAATCATGAAACATTTATGAATAGACTAACATTAAGTTGGGTAAAAAAGAAAATATTTATTTGACAGCATGTATACAGGCAAATAGAAAAGTAAAATATTTGAAGGGGGAGGGGGAAACTCAGATCTCGAGGTAAAGAAACTCTGTTATTGCAAATTTCCCATTTATATGGCAAAGAACATGTTATTCTTTTTCAAAAGAGTTTTCATAGTATCAAGCTTACAGCGTGATTTGTATACAGCATGTTTGATATCAAGAATAAGGATTAGCCAAGAAAACGTATAGAAGAAGTAGAGCTTGTTATTCCCTTATACTTCTTTTTGGGACATCATTAATCAATAATGTATCATATGCCTCAACAAATACAGAAAGATAAGGTATCATAGAACGTCGCTGTTGTGCCGGACATTCATGATATGTTATCTTTTATTATTGCCTGTATAAATATATTTTTGAGAGTGTTCGACCATCATTATGTAATTGTTGTATGCTTGACAATGACCTTCGCAGCTATAATTAAAAACAGCACTTCTACTTATTTCTTTCATTTTCAAATCTTTACTTTCAAAAAATTCTTTTTCTATTTTCTGTTGGCTTTTTCGTCCCACTAAACATACTTTTTATAAATTTTTTTAGTGATTTTCACTACACACAACTGAAGATTGCTAACGATATCTTATTTTATTTTTCTTTGGTATTTTTCTTCTTATGAAAACTACTATTACTCATTTTAACTGTCATAAATTCAAAATGCATTCGATACAACTGAATATTAAATTACAAAGGAGAAAAATAGTATATCATTATTAATTACTTTTATTTATTAAAACATTATTTGTATAAATGCTGTTTTCCCATTTACAAATATTATCATTTATAATTGCAATATTATAGAATTCTGAAGGTGGCGGTTTATTTTGGTAGAAATATTACATAATACTACAAAAAACACATAAACATTGTTTGAATCTGGAAGTATAATTAAGATAATGTTTTTCTGCAACTCTAAATTATTTCGAGTTTTTCCTGACATATAAAGAAAAAAAATAAAATTATATATTTTTTAAATTAATACTATATTTTTTAGTTTTTTTTAATTTCTTCTATGTGTAAGCATTCCTATGTGTTAAGGCTTCACTGAAAAACATGAACTTATAAAAGGTTTTTTATTTTTCCTGAAGTTACAACAGGGTTCCTCACATTTTTCTCTAGGTGTTCGATAAAATCTAGAACTAAAAGTATGCAAATATTTCTAATCAGATTGTACATACATCGTTGTTATTAACCACACATAAGCAAGATAAAAATTTTTTGAACTATGCAAAATTATATGAAATGATAATTAGGACATTTTCTTTATTAGATAGGTGTCGGACTACAATAACGAATTTGTAAACTAAGCAATGGCGTATAAGTTATTTGCGGGCATTATTTACATACGTATTGTGAGATTAGATCTATAAATGAATGCCAGTATACAAAAAAAGTTTATATATATCAAATAATATATTCTAATATATCAATATATTCTAATCAAAGACTGACCAATGTAAACAATAAATAATTTTCAAGATTCATGGATTTTATTGTTGGCATTCTTGAGGACACAAATTCTCACACTAAAATTAATAGTTCACAAGAAAAGAAATGGTAAATTACAGTCATGTATAAGTGTTGGACAAAAGCTTAAAAAAAAGCAAGCTAAAGCTTAGCTTTGGCCTCTTTGTGTTATGAAACAGTTTGCACTATTCCCAGATTCTGTTATAGTATAAAAAATAATTGACATCAATGGTAGTGAAGAAGTATGCTGTATCACCTCCTCCTGTATTAGCTCTGAAAAGTAAATAGAAATATGTCAAAGTCATTCCTTAACGTTTGCTTCGGTTAGGTTTGCATACAAGACTTTTTCATGCACAGAAATAACTTAAGCCTAAGCCTCCATAGGGTCCATCTGCAATAAGGTGTAATAATATATTCTAGGAACTAGTGATAAGAAACAGTTATAATTTTACGAAGGATATCCTGAAAACATTTTCACTATATTCTGAGCAAAAAAATTTATACCGCTTGAACTAGTCAGATGAAAATTTGAATATCATAAATCGTATTGATATAATTCAAATGAAGCCTAGAATGTTGTATTTTAAATTTTTAAAAGTATGCTTAAAACTATGTCGAATGGCTCGTTGAGAGCATAGAAAATATTTAAATGCAATATAAAAATTAATGATGTAATGCTCTAAAATATGAAAAGACAATAATACATAAAGTTAAAAATAATAATAAAATAAAAGTAATAATATGAATATATTTATAGCATCGATTAAACAATAAAAATTTAATTCTCTTAAATTTTATTGTTACTTTCAAAATATATTCAAGAGTTTCAGATATTAAATTTTCAAACTACCAGATTTGTTTTGGAATTATTTTATGTACATTTTCCATCAACTTTATCTTTCTTCCTACTTTTAATTAAAAATGCCAGTCACAATCTCAGTCCTTAAATGTTTAAAATCTTTAAAAGTTTGCAATTTGACTGTTAAATTGCACACACATGCAACTAGTTCTTCGAGAGTTGCGAATGTTTATAAAATATATTGGTGTGGTTTTAAATTATTAAGCCAGATTACACACAGTAAGACGTGTGACACCAAGGAGTATATTAATTGATAGCGTTTAGTTAGTTGAAGATATAAATATTTAAAAAAGCATAGTAAACAACAGGCTAGGTAAAAAGGAATTTATGTACCAATCTTCAAGAAGTCAAAAGAAAATTAACACAGGTATAAGTGAAAATTACAGTAATAGTAAGGAAGAATTATACCTATTCAATTTTGGTTTATTTAACGATAAATTTCGAGTAATGAAAATTTTATTTTGAAAAGCTCTACCTATAATAACATACTTATATGAAAATAATACGATGTTAAGTAATGGCTTAAAAATTCAAGTAATTATAAATAAATCACGTTAAAAGAGATTTTTACAATTAATTGATGCAAATAAAATTGAACAAACGATAATATTTTGTTTCATAAAATTAAAAAAAAACATTTTATATTGTCTTCAAAATTTTAATATGCATGTATATAAAGCTACAATCCTGTTTTATGCCAAATTTTTATTTAATTAAAGTTATCATTTGTGTGTGTCTAACTATTGCAGCTGTATAAGAGCTTGAATAAGCAAATCCTGTTTTATTTTCTTTATATAGCTTTATAAAAATTGATGGTAAAAGCACTTTGGACGAAAAAATCATAAAAATTAGCTCTACATACACCAATCAATTATTCAAAAGAAGAGCTTCTTGTTAATAAAAGAGAATTGTTTAGTCTTGCATATTGATTATTTTTCCTATTAAAAGCAAATTTGTTTATCCCAGACCCATTTTTTGCAAGATGTTACTTAGTGACCTGTTTTCTAGTGGAAACAAATTTGCTCCAGTTGTGAAAACTAATTTATGCTTTGCAGTCCTTTATTTGATGTACTGATATATAAAAACCGTTAAATGCTTTAATAATTCATGCTTTCTTTTGAAATATTTTCCACAGAATAATTATATTATTAGATATATTGCAACAATTTATTCTTAAAGTATTCATCTCGACTTTTCAGTTTAATATTTTTATTTTAAAAAATCCATAGTGTGAAAATATATTTTTTTACTCATTATTGATTTCTTATTTCCAATATGCGTGATTTGGCTGAAAATATTTCATTTTTCCAATACTTGCTAACATTAAAATTGTCAATATTATATTGATTCATTTTAAGAAATTTTTGAAACTCCATTCAATATATTTCATTATTTTTATTACTCTTACTATTCTCAGTACTTAAATAAACTCTCCAAACAGTCATAATATAATTAACAATTTGATATAAAAACCAGCTAATTTAATTAAAAAATAAGAAATGATTAATAAATTATTAACTAAAAAGGCAACCTTTCATTGTTAAACAGCAATTTAGTACAAGTTTTCAGAGTTTTTAGAATCCCTCAATATACTTACTTTTCAGAGGGCTCGAAAAATATATAACACATAGAGCATTTTAACTTGTGAGTATAGATCAATAGGATATATAAAATTAAACAATGAAGCTCAAAAAAGTACATAAAAATATAATTAAAAATACCTATAAATGTAAATTAAAATATTTTTTCTGTTTTATTTTGCATAAGACCTTTAAGAAATTGTAATGTTTTTCTTTTGACAGCCAGAGAGAGAGAGAGAGAGAGAAATAAATAAATAAATAAATATATATATATTTAAAAAAAATGAAATATTAATGTACTTTTAATAAATTTTTCCGACTTTGGAAGAGTAATTAGAAGATTGAATGTGTCTAGACGCACGTAAAAGGTTAATTTAAATGTAATTATTTTTGAAGTAGTAAGCTTTGTCAAAATTTCGGTTAATTTATTATTAATCTTTTCTCATGGAATATTAAAAGTTAATTCTCTGAATAATATGCGAATATTTTAGTAACAGAGCTGATACATTTAAATATAATACATTTATTCGGTAATATTTTCTATTTTACTATATTGGGATTTAAAATTCCCTTTTATATTGAGGATACGGCATTATTTACAGTATGCTACTATTTTTAAAATACATGAAATAAATAATTACAGAGGAATCTAAAACATTTTCTTAAAAACTGAGAAATCATTAAAATTGTAATCTAAATAATAATAGTGTCTTAACTAAAAATAAATATTTAAATACTTTTAACTAATTTCAGTTTTTAAAGTGGTTTTTTTTTTTTTTTTTTTTTTTTTTTGTTAACATCGTAAATTTGAATATAAAGATAGCCAGCTTTTAAATTAATAAACTGTATATGTGTGTATAGTATTCAAATTATACTTTAAATTTTGATATTAAGGTATTCAAATTTTACTTTCTATATTTTTCGATCTTATTTTAAGAAGGCATTACCATTGTTTGATGTATTTTTTAATTAATATAAAAGTAAAAAAGTGATGCAAAATAATATTTTATTATTAATTATTTACTAACTGGAAATAAAGTTCAAATTTCGAAACAAAATCAGAATCAAAAACTATATGACAGCGTTATAATTTATTAAATGTCCTATAAAATTTTTAATTATTTGCAATTATAGCCATGATATTCAATAATAATTTTTACAATACATTATTATTAGTTACATATATCAATATTTTTTACTTTTTAAATACCATGTTTTAAATTTTAAGTCGCATTTCAAAGAAATTAATCTATATAGTTGCAATAAAAATTTATAAATGGCATGACATTCTTGCTTTACAGCATTTAACTATAATTTTAAGTATTAATGATTTTTGTATTTCACTAGTTTTCTGTAATTTTCCTTTACGCGGCTTAGAAAAATAAATATTTTTAACAAGAATTAATTTTTCTTGCAATACTGATGTATATTTGAGAATTACTAGGAAACCATTTATAATTATTAAATACGTAAAGAAAAAAATCAATTTATTGATAAAAATGCACAACTTTGCATTTTACAATGTTTAAAAAAATTGCATAAATCTTACTGTTACCAACCAATGGGGTCGTAAAAGCCTGAGAGGAAGAGGAATCTGGAATACGGCTGGTTCGATATCTCTGACTCAAACGAAAACTGTAACTGCTCGGTATTCAGAAGCGAATTATAATCGCCATAAATGAATCATTAAAGATCATCCTCCACAACACTAGATCTAGTGACATTTGGATCCTCACTGATAGCCACAGCTCAGTTCAGTGCCTACAGGACTGGCGTAGCGTGTGGGACCTTGTGGGCATAGAGATAATTAAACAATCTCAAAAATGTAGCCAAGAGCAGGGATGTTCACTTTCAATGAATTCCCTTCCATGTTAACATCCAAGGCAACGAGGTTGCTGATATCTTGGCCAAAAGAGGTTGCTCCAAGTTGCCCAACAGTGACTACAAACTTACTTATAAGGAAATTTTCTCCATCAAGAAGAAAGAGAAAACAGTCAAGTCTGGCTCACCCCTCCAGCCTATCCCTGGTTCATCAGGAAGATCCCTGGGGGTGCGTTAGATTTCGAAGGTGACAGATATGATCAAATGGCCGTCTCAACACTTTTAAGTGGGCACCTGAGGTGCATGAAATTTGAATCTGGGCGCAAGGTCTTTTCTTTGTGCACAAAATGCAATCTGAAGCCGGCTTCCCCCGATCACATCCTGGATTGTCTGGGATTTGCTTTGGCGGATGTTTACACATGTCCGCTTTTGATACTCGATTTCGCTAGGGCTCATGGTGTCATGGATTTGATCTAGCTGCCGCTAGATCTTTGAAAGCTTGGAAACAACAACAACAACGAAAACTGTTATGCTAAGAGCACGTTTAAAATTCCATTGGGTTTGATTTCTCTTTACTGACGTAACACAGCATGGTGAGTTGAATGACAAATCAGTCGTTTACTTTTATAATTGTTCTTGTTTTGATATAACACTGAGTTAATTTTGAGATTTATTTCAAAACAATCAGTCTCATCAAATGACCGAGATTTAAAATTACTGTGTTTACGCGCTAATGCTGTGTTCTTCATGTAGTTCCTATAGCTTTCATCATTTACCTCCTATAATGACATTGATATAATTTTTATGAGTTCATGCCGAAAGGAGCCCGAACTCATAAGCCAATAGAGCATCAGCCTCAGTGAGCAAATCTAGGAAACCCATCACAATGACATATTTTTATCTAACAAAACAAAAATTTTTATTCAAATGTTAGAAGCATTTTTAACTGCTCTTGTTTTGATGTAGCTGTATTCATTTTGCACTTTATTTCGGAACATTGGCGCATCTTTTTCCAATTTCATAGAATCTCTTTAAGAAAAGCATGTAAAAATATAATTGATGATAATTACAAGGAATGTTTCTAAGGCATCAGTTTATTTAATTATATCTATATAATTAAATTATACTTTCGTCATCTACATATGTAATGGTGATTAAAATGATATTTATTGGTAAATGAACTACGAGAAAAATCTGTTTTAGATGAACCTATTTCATGATTACAACATTAATAGTGTCACGTAAGTATTTAATGACACCAAATTTTTGATATGCATTTCAATTTAAATTACATATTGTAAGGTAATTTTTTTAATTTTATAACATCATTTAACATCTGCTGTAAGCTTATAGTTTTATATTCACGGTACCAGAAGGTTAATTGATCGCGTATTTTCTTCATATATATATATAATATATATATATATATATATATATATATATATATATATATATATATATATATATATATATATATATATATATATGTATGTATGTATGTATGTATGTATTCACTCCACCAAAATATTTTCAATTTTACTTGAAGATATGATATATTGAATTTTTCTAATCATTCGCATGTGATCGATAAGTTTTCAAGGATTAACAAATCTAAAAAAAATCTGAGTTTGCACTACATTAACATAAGTGTATAAATAAAATAAATAAGCATTTCTTTAACATGCATTCATATTTGTTACTTTAAAATTTCACTGCGTTTATATTATTATTTGCACAAAATAAGGTATTAAAAAAATCTTTATTTATCATAAAACCTGCTTAAAATAAATGTTAACAGCTTCGATTTTTCGAAGAATTAAATAGTTATATATATAACATATTTTAATTACAATAATATATATAGGTAGTATATAATAAATTATATAATATAATTTACTTTATTGATTTAAAGAAATGTATTTTTTTGTGAAAAGTAAGCATGCTTAGAAAATAAGCATTTGCATGCTTAAAACATTCATTTTAATGCAGGAACTTAACACATAGCTTATTACAGGTCATTCATTATACAGTTTCAATGCAATACAAATATGCGAAATACAAAATTTAAAGCTATACAATATGCTTGTATAAATAACGGAAAGTTACTATTTAATGTGAATATTTGTAAACTCAATTGAGTATTAAATCAATTGCGCTATAACACAAGATTTGTTATGTGTTTTTAATGTTTTTTTAGAATCAATTTTTAAATTTAATTATAGCACACTTACATGAATTTGTTTACCCAAAAAACAAATTTTGAAAATAGCACAGATTAATCTGGATAAGAAATTAAATGAGAACTGATTTTGCGACAATACTGATATTTATAAAAATACAAATATTACAATTCAATGTACTCTTGATTATGTGAAGTATGTAATATAACACAAAACTGTATATATATATATATATATATATATATATATATATATATATATATATATATATATATATATATATATATATATATGTATGTATGTATATATAAATGAAGCGATAACTAAACGGTTATAGAATTAATTGAATATATATTGGCAAATAAAAATGTTGGTTATTGAACTATAAAATGAATATAAATGAAATATAATAAGCTCTACTGTCAATTACCAAAAGAATCCAATTATCATAATGAATGCATTAGAAACGTTTTTTACCAGTTCTTATAATGAATATGACATAAAGGAGGATGATTTTAATGCATTGTCTAGTTAATTAACGATAAACTATTTTTTAATGTTACACTCATTTATGCGTTTAACACGTAATTACGTCAAACCCATTCATGTGTTATCACGTTCATTAACGCTAAAATCAAAACAATCAAGTTCAGTAGCATAAATGATCTAAATGGATTGAATTAAACAATTTCACTGCAAATAAAATGGAGATTCATTTTTAAGGCAAATTATCAAAAAGTTTTCTTCGTTACAGTAAATTTTTTTCCAAAAAATTCTTTGCGCAAGTAATTCGTAATTAGTATTCGTGCAAGAAATATATATCTTTCCTAAAGAGAAAAAGCAACTTTGACATTACGTGCACACATTCAATAAAGTACACGTGGAAAAAAGTTTTGTTTCTGAAACTGATGTGTGAATTATAGACTAAGATAAGAGAAAATTTAAACTCAGAAAGATTTTCAGTTCGAATAAAAATAAAAGATGGAAAGAATAAAATTCCAAGAGATGCATTTGATTAGAAAGGCCTATGTCCTTAGTTATGATAGAAAAATATTACTTTAAAAGGCAAAGATTTTCTATAATCTATAATATATTAACTATAATTAGAGTTTTGAATTGATTCTTTAAGTCTTTATTACTTTTTATAGTTGCTTAACTTATAACACTGAATGAAATCTTTTAAAATATATTCAGATAGATTAGATGCAGAGTGACATCGAACACCGAATAAATGTTAAACAGACATTTAAAGCTAAAAGCAGATTTTTAGTTTTATTTGATGCATCATATAATAGAGCTTTTACGATTTTAACGAAAAATTTATTTAAAAATTTTCAGTCACTGTGATATAAAATCTAAATGAATAGTTTGTGTAAAAAAGAACTGTGTTATAATAAGGAAAATTTATGATATTTTATCATAATCATATACAAATTTGGAAATACCACCATCTGATTCTTTTGAATAAGGAATTTTAAGTCTATAGAAAATAACTAATAGCCGCACATTTTGTTACCAATTACTCTTCGTTAATAAAGGTTCAAATGTCTTAATTATGTTTAATTATAAAATTCATTCAGATTTTGAATTGCTATAGAAATAACTTCAAAAAATGTCTGGTCATATGTTGAAGAAAAATTTTAAAATTGAAGCACACAGGCACGAGTTTTAAGTTATGGTTTAAGCATTGTAAGTCAGATAGATATCTTTTAATTTAATCAAACATTTTTATTCAATAATTTTGGAGTATTTTAACGCTAAAATTAGTGGATTATTTATAAGAAAATCAAGGAAGATCATATTTTAAAAGAATAATGAAAACATTTATCGTGCACTTGGCGAGCTAAAAAGCAAATGTGAAGTTCGTTTTATTTTCTAATTTTTCTAAAGAGATTACAAACTCTCTCTCTCTATTTCTCTTAATATATATATATATATATATATATATATATATATATATATATATATATATACACAATAAAAATACTGATTGATACTCGAATTGATGATTTGGAATTCAATTTGTTTCAAATTTTTATATACTTGTTTAAAATAAAATATTCACATTTTCTTTATTTTTTCAAATTCATAATAAACAAGAAGGATATTTTTCGATTTAAAATTTACGATTTCGTAAAGAATCTCTTAGTTTAAATGAGTTTTTAACTAAAATAATAATATGAAAAATTATTTGTAAATTTTGTCTGAAAACCTTTTACAATATTTAAATTTTCTAAACTCATAATTATATTTAAGAAATTTTCAATTAAATTTATCATATTAAAAAAATTCGTAGAATAAGGTTAATAACGGAGTACTAAATTAATTTTTAATAACGGAACAACTCATTTTTTGGATAAATTTAATTATTTTAATGATGAAAACAATGTTTTCCTTTTATAATGCAGTTTTTAGTTAATCAGTCATTTATAATTTAACATTTCAATTTCAGAAACTTTATAAATTTTTGTATTAACTTAAATAATTTTTCTTGGGGGCATACATACTTACAAATAATTTTAAACCACAATCATACTCACAAATAATTAAGTATATGCAGAAATTAAAAAAAAATTGTATTGAAAACTTTAAATCATTGAAACATGTGCATTACAGTAAGAAATCTAACAAATAAATTTATAATTTATGTATTAATAATAATTTATTAATAAAATAAATATTTAATATTAAATATTAATAATAAATAATAATAATTAATAATAAATATCAATAAAATAACTTAATAATAATGCAAAACTGGAAAAGCTTAACAAACTCGAACTTTTACAATTCGCCAAACTGCGCCTGTGTAATAGATGTCGAAATATTTTAAATCCCTTTTTTTTTTGACATGAAAGTTAAAAGCCTTACCATCAGCGTCTGTCCGTCTTTCAGGGTGTATGGCAACGGTGAATCGTTTGACTCGAGTGATGCCTCCACTATCGTCTGCGTTTTCTTTATCCATGGCTGAACATCATACCTCTGTGCTCGCTAAAGAAAAAGTTACTGATAGCTGTTTTAAGCGAAGCTCAATCTCTAATTTTCCAAAAAAGTATTCTGGCGATATTTCTCATGCATGCGTAAAGACTTTTTGTAGATAGAGTTACGCGGATAGCGTGATGAGACTGGCGTGCATATACTATCGGACTTGACAGTGTCGCCAAAGGAAAGGCGCCAAATAAAGTTCGATTAACTGAGTGTATTTTCCCCTCTACACTCTCTGTGGCTTTTATTTATTTTTTAACTCGAACTAAAACTTTTGTGAATGACCGCGAAGCGTGTATGTGTGATAATCATACTAGTGGCGCTACTTTTTAAGGGAAGCAAGAAACAAAAGGAGCCATGATAAGTATTCTCCTCAGGTATTTGACATGATGCTACTCCGTGGTATTAAAATATTTGTGGTAATTTGAAGAAAATATAGTAATATTTGATTGAATAATCATAAAATTTTATAATGATAACAATTTATAAAATGTAACCTATTAAATATACTTGAAATGCATACATTAAATAGAATTTCAGTGTGTGACTTAAATGAAGAACATATAGTAAAATATTATACTCGCATAAAATAAAATAATTAACAAATAAATTAACAATAAAACTATTAATATAAAACAATTAAAATTAATGATCTCATATAAGAACTTATTAATCTAATTTAACAAATGGAAAATAATGAACTTAGAAATACATAAATCCAATACTTTCATGAAATCTAAATTTTTTATTTTATTTAATAAAGTAATCGGAAAATTGAGGTAAAATTCTTCAAAATTAGCTGAATTACGTTTTAGTAAAGTACTACATAGTATCACATGAATTATATTTAATCATCAAATATACTAAATTTGAAAAACAATATTTGGCTTTTTTGACTAAAATAATAATAGAAATGTGGAAGTTATATATTTTTAAATATACTTTATAATATGTTTGCTGCTTATG
Organism: Latrodectus hesperus; assembly: GCA_037975125.1. Lineage (NCBI taxonomy): Eukaryota > Metazoa > Arthropoda > Arachnida > Araneae > Theridiidae > Latrodectus > Latrodectus hesperus. Next base: position 109,229,404 of record CM075854.1, on the reverse strand, counting down.
ATTATATATTAAAGCATATATATTTAAAGGTTAATATTTCTCGCGTTATTCAGAAAAACAAACTCATGTCACTGAATAGTTTTAAAATTATAAATCACTGACTTCTTAACGTTTGAGTTACCACTTAAGATTTTTTCATATCAGTTTAAGTAAATCAGTGTGTGTTGAAATGATTTCATCAAAAGTCTTCAAATCATCTTTACGAACTTTTATAATCTTTCTTTATCCATTATTCATATTATTATTTATCTATTATATTTATAATCTTTCTTTATAATCTTTTATACATTAATAAGAAATTTCTTGTAACGTAAACACTTATAATTTATGCATATATAATACACATATGTTTTAACATCTTAATTTTTTATAAAATTAAATAATTCTCTCATTTTCTGTGATTTGTAATTTGAAATGTTTAAGAATAATGAAACGAATAATTAGCATCTATTGAATATTTTAAAATACGTAACATGATTGAAATACTAAAAGTTATAAACCTGAATACCATATTAATGCAAGTTTATTTAAATTTTGCGATAACGCGATATTTAAAATGTGTTTGCTATGCCAAATCGAAATTTACTCTTGCTTTTGATTTATATTTGTAAATATTGTATATATCTATCAAGTGACAGCGAAGCCGGTCAATTAGTCTTGTGGTCAGCCGGCATAACTGTGGACAAAGAGGCCCTGGCTTCGAGTCCCGGCTCGAGTATGGATGTACTTTCTCTCTCTAACTGTCCTGTCTTTGCCCTTTCTTGTATAAATGACCTACCCTATAAACGGGTACCTATTGCATGTGTGTACCGAGGAAGTTGGACTCCACACCAAATTTTGGTTCAGTTGGAAAAAGTGGAGCAGCGCACCCCATAATGCCAGCCTAGCTAGCACAAGGACAACAACAACAAGGGATAGTGAAAATCCCATCAAGTGGTTGTAAAATAAGGAACACTAAAAGTCATTTCCCAGAAATTCTGATTTGAATAATGCAAATAAAAACAATTTTAATCACTCCTAAATGTGGAAAAAATACGTGTATATCGCATAGCTCTATAAAATGCTAAAGAGTAACTTGTTACAATAAATAACAATAAGAACTTTTTCCTGAAGATTTTAACTTAGATGATGTGATATAAACAATATCAATTATTCTTATACTAATGCTAAAATGTTTATGGTAAATATTCATTTTCTGTTCCTAAAATCTTAACTTTCTCAAAAGTCAGAAATGTCTCTCATTTTTAAATATTTAAGGAAAAAATGAAACTTATAAACTATTTTATATAAACATAAAAATCCATAACTTAATTAAATTTTGAGAAGTTTTAAAAATTAGTTATTCAGCATATAAGAAAATATTTTAATCATATGGATATAAATAGTATTGTGTCTAAGAAAAACCTTCAGTTAATCAACAGCTAACATTGCTAATTATATATTTATGTAATTTTAAGTTTAGAGAGAATAACACATTCCTACAATTAAAAAATTTTACTTTGCAATAAAAAATTTACCAGTGTTTAATATCTGGTATTCAGTGCATGCATATTTCATTAATAAATAAAACTCTGACATTTAAAATTTGAGCCATCTCTATATTAAAATATAAAATGACATTGAAAATACTTACTGACTGCAATCAAGAATTATTTGGAATATTCTGTATTAGAAAAAGTTTAAATCATATTAAGTATATCAAGCATTTCTTCTAGTTAATGTAATTAAAAAATATAGCTACAACTTTTCATCAAATACTCACAATATATCCACTGAAATAATCATAACAACTGAAAATATAAAAATATAATGGATTCTTAACCCTTTAAGCGGTCAATTATTTTACCAGAAATGCTTCCAAAAAAAGCATATTTTTTTATTGCTTATAATTAAGTACCATACTTAATAGAAAAGAATATTAAGAATGTTTTTTATTTTCTTTTCACTTTTTTAATGCTTTTACAACATTTTTTATTTTACAATTTTGGACACAAAACCACCTAAATGTTTGCTTTTTTCGAGTACATTCTGCATGCAGTAAAGAATGGCTTACAAGTTCTGCAAAAATTTCTGTCATACTGTGAATTTTGAAGTTTACAATTTTCCAAACAGTTCAGAAGTCTTTATGTGTATGATACAATTTCCATAATTTCCATGAGATCCACAAACACGGCATACAGTAGAACAAAAATTTCAAAGAAAAGTCCCGCTTTCCCGCTACATAGAAAAACCCAGATGAAAAGCATTTCATTTACATGGACACATCTGTTGAAACATTTTACATCTGTTGAAAAATAATAATACTAAATCTTTCAATAATGAAAAATGAGGGCAAACCAGAAAAAAAGGAGAAAATACCGATGCACGTACGCCGTATAGGCAAACCAGATGAGGCCAATTTCGGATAGCACGTACACCGTACGGGCAAACTGCTTAAAGTGTTAAAATATTTGAATCTAAATAAGTTACGACATAAACTCATTGCATAAATAAAACTCGGTTTATATATATATATATATATATATATATATATATATATATATATATATATATATATATATATATATAATATCAACAAAATATCACTAAAACAAAACCATAATTTCTGTATTAATAACCTTTCTAGCGTTGTTTTAACTCCATTGCTTTCTTCTTTAGATGAAATTGGGTATTAGCACAAATCAGATTTTCCCTCTCAGATCTTTTGATGATACTAATATCTAAAATATCCCATTGCGTGATAGCACGTTTACTTTTACCTCCCATTTGCACCAGTTGCCTAACATTTCCATCATCTTATGTCTTTTAGAGTACAAAATACATCACAGATCATTTATTTCAAATATTTTCTCCATTAATAACGGCATGCTTACTAATGCATAACTTATTTTTAAAGTTTTTGTCTGTTTTTGCTTAACGCGTAGAAATTCTTATCAATTTTATTTTCTATCTTTGTTGCAATGACTTCTTTGGATTGTTGTTCAAAATCTGAAGTGAGTATCCTATAACAAAAAATTTAACCAATGATTTCAAATCATGAACATCTTATGTTATTATAATGCAAATTTTGGATTTCAATTCTGAATGTTTAGACTGAAATAAATTTTGTTTATTTTTTTCTCAAAATTGGTAAATGGAAAATGTAAATATTCAAAAAAATGTAATATATGTTTCTTGAAAACTTAAATCTTATTTCAAAAAGTATATAGTGTTTCTCAGAAATATTTGTAAATTCGAAGTCAACAGCACAATTTTAAGAATATCTTGCATTTTTCCTCCAGAAAGAAATATGCTGTTCCTAAACTGTAACTGAAATGAAAATAAAAGCTCTTCTAAAGAAAAGGTTCCTTGTTTGTCATATCGTTAAATTTCTGTTTTCTCAAAATAGAAAGGATAAAAAAAATATAACTTGTCAAAACGAAATTGCATTTGTCGTTTAAGAAGATAAACAAAGCTTATTTTGAACAATTCATAAAGCATACATGCTTGCACTGAGATGTTTATTATTAAATTCTTCACATTTTATATCCTCAAATAAGAGATATCTCTATCCAAATGAAAAATTTTAAATACAGTCAGAAAAGGTTACCCAAAAGTTTGTGATCGAAATATATATATAAAAATTACACATATATTTTTTAAATAAATGTAAACAACAATTAAGCTAAAAATTAAATAATTATACCTATAATGTATACATTGATTCCTACTTTTTATAAATTTTATTTAAAGTAAAGTACTAAATTTTAATTTGTATAAAAACAATTGTTTTAGATTAAGAAAAACTATTTAAATATATTTAAATGGAAATAAGAATTTATCAGTGAGTTTTAGTTGTTGTTTAATAATTGCAATTAATAATTATTTAAAGACAGATTAAAATGTTTTAAAAAGGTCTTCTCAACCATTTAATCAAGATTTAGCTTATTCGAAATTTTATTCCTGACTTCCTGTTAATTTATAAAAACTATAAAATATTTAGGAATAAAAATATTCATTCTTTTCTATGAGGAGTTTATTTACTTAACTTAATTTTTATTTGCATCAATAAATACAAGAAACTATATTTCAGATTTTCCTCCATTTAATAATTCTATTGTAAGTTGTTAATAGTATACGAAAAAAAAATGACTCATTCAAACAGAAGCACGCACACAAAATTGTATTCATAATTAGTATCAAATGCTTTATTTTTTATTATTCTAATTTTCATTAGCTTAGCGAAAACATTTTCTGTAGCTTTTGGACAAAAATAAAATATATTGATAAATAAGTATTATAATATTAATAAATATTAGGTTATATATATATTTTCTATATTAAAACCATTAAATATTAAAAATAATTCGAAAAATTTTTTTAGCAACTTGCAGTAATTTTTGTGTTTGATTTTTTTAAAATTGATTTAGGGACAACGTTTTAATTTGGATCCCAATAATATTCTTGATAATTAGTTTTTTAAAAGTAATATATATATATATATATATATATATATATATATATATATATATATATATATATATATATATATATATATATATATATATATATATATATATATATATATATATATATATATATATATATATATATATATATATATATATATATATATTCACATATTCGCAAATTCTCTATACAGCATTTTTAAGCTGTTAGGTTATTTGCTATGGTATTCAATAGGATATTTCTCCTTTGGCTTTCTACTGAGAATAGTTGAATGAATTTTAACATTAGTCATATTCGAAATTAGGTTATTATGAGTTTTTAAATTAATGCCTAAAATTGCATTAAAAATTGTATTTTCATGTGAAACATGTTATCTACATTTCCCATATAGATTATAAACTTTTATACATATTTATGAAAAATAAAAAAGTTTAAATATGTAATTAATTAATGCTAATGTGCAAAATTCAAAATCCATTACACATATTTATATACATATTTTTCATTTTGTTTATTTATGCCATTTATTATCATTTAATATTATTTTTCTATTCATTAATCGTATAAAACTTATTTAGTACACTATCATTTAGGAAAATATTTGATAATCAGTTTTTTAATTTTAAGAAAAAACTTTAAGAGCTTTTCTAGTATAACATCAGATAAATTGTGTGGATGGAATCAATTACAATAAATAACCAAAAAAAAAACGAAAATTATTGCTTATTTATATTGTTAAAAATAAGCTATCTTTAATGACCTGGAATATTCAAAATGTATATATTGACAGTGTGAGAATAAGACAAATTTTAAGATTTTTCCAAGGATTTCAAAAAGGTTTTCTTTACATAAAACATAATGAATTTGAAATCTGTCATAGTTAGAGAAAAAATCCTCTGGTAACTCTTTTAATGATGAAAAAGTGTGTCATGAATATATTATCTTAATGAATATATAATATATAATTAACTTTTTTATTTTAATGATTAAAAAACACTTTGGGAATTGTAAGAGAAAGAGTGTCAAAACATGGAATTATTCCTTTATTTTCTCCACACAAGCGGTTAAATTTTTTCAATTTCTTATTTGGACATGAAAGATTTTAGCTTATATTTGTTGTTTTCTTTAAGAAGTTAAATTCAGTTTTCATTTTATATTTTAAAAGCAAAAATATGAACAATTACCTTAAATTTTATTTTGAGTAGGATAAATATTTAAAAGTAAGTTAATTTTTCCTACAGTGTTAACTAAAAATTGAAATAGGAAAAATGGAGTCTATATAATTAAAAGTAATTAAATTGCATACATTTCGTAAGCGAATAAACAATTTCTGACGTTTTTACAATAATGTATACCATATTTAAAAGGATTATTGGAAATTTAAAAGAAATATTCTATTTTTTAAGACTTTAAAGATGTTAGTTTTTGAGTTCGCACATCTATAGTGAAATCTAAAATAATTTATGCTCATTTTAAAGGCATTGCCTATTTAATTACTCATTTTGTACTTAGTTAAATATATAAAAAATACTATTTATAATTTACAGCAAGTATATTGAGTAAATTAAAAAAATTTTTAATCTTAATTTATTCCTATGAATGATTTTAAATAGTTATAAAGCAATTTCTGCTTAAAATGGGGAATTTAAATACAGAAATATAATATATACACTTCTTTTAAAATAATTAAATTGTCCTGATATTACTAACATAAGTTAAAAACAATTTGTTCATTATGTTTTCCGTCACCTAAACCTAGTTAATCAATTTTATAAACTACATAAAATTCATTTTATATTACCTCAAGAAATGAATCAAGGATAATATATATTTCTGTAATTCCATTTCTTTGATTTTCTTTAAAAATTGAAAAACTTTAAGTTACAGTAAGTTAATAATATCATTAATGAGACTGAAAAATCATTTTAAACATACAATGCCGCCAAATGAAAAGCTCAACATAAATGTTTACCACAATAAAAAGAATAGTGATAACACACACATAAATAAATCATTTTCTTGTTTCTTTAAATCACTCAGAATAATATTTTTTTACTTAGAATAATTTGGAATGAAAATTAATTATAACATACTTTTTCGACATTATATTAAGCTTAAAGAAAATAATTGTAACTATCCTGACATTGAATGGCTTATGCACATCAGTATTACTTGAAAGCCTAAGGCTATCTGAAAACGGCAGCTTTATTCGAAATATAGACCCAAAAATACTCAAAAAAAATTTTTAAGCTGTCACCGATATTTACAATACATTTTAAAACATTTAGCTGTAATCACTGATACAAAAAATAAATTCTGAAATTTTAGCAAAATAAAAAATAAAGTACAACGAAAAATATATCTGATGGATGCAACATTTCCACAAATTTTGTTTGTCTTAAATACCTTATAAGCATTTACATTTATGCTTAGAAGGTATTATATATATATATATATATATATATATATATATATATATATATATATATATATATATATATATATATATATATATATATATATATATATATATATATATATATATATATATATATATATATGTATATATGTTGCGTTGCTTTGTGTGTTCAAATGATGTTAATTGTGGATGACTATTGTTGATAAATTACTAATCCAATTTGAATGATTTTCTATTCCTCCAAGTTCTTACTGAATTGTTCTCATCTTTATACATAAGTAGAAAGTGACAAGTAAAAACGACATTTGTGAAAGTGCAGTGTGGGATTTACCATTTAGTCGCGATGAACCTAAGTTATTATATAATTCTCATTTTTTACGACACATTTTATTTCTTGAAAACCAACTTTATTTTTCTGCATAACAGTGGATTAAAAATGAGGGTAAACAAAATTAATCTCAAAATTTAATTTCTGAGGGCTTAAAGGATATTCTTATAAAACCTTTCCAATAAATGATGTGATGCTATTAATTCTACACCACTTTATTTAAATCCGACAGAATAACCTTCTCCACGGAAGGCCCAAACTTCCTTCTATCATTTTATCATCAGCTGTTTCTGAATTACTCGACTCAATTTAATGCTGCTGAATGGCTTTTCTAATTTAATCTTCTTTGCTAAGCGAAAATTTCGAAAGTTTCTTTCCCCGTATAAAGGTGCTTATATAGGCATTTAATGTGTATAAAGATAAAATTAATTGCGTTATTCTCAAGATAGTAAGAATGATTATGGTACTTACCAATAATTACTTTAAAAAATTAAAAGTACAGTGTATATGCTGTTTTATTTCATTTTTATTTCGATTAAAATACAAAGTTTTGAACTATAACTCCTGATTGGAATTATTCGCCTGATTTCTTTAAAAAAATAATGATTTTCATGTTTCTTCAAGAGCTGATTAAGAATTCACACTTAGAAATTTCCATTTCTATAGTCCTTTTTAATAGAATCTAATTTTAGAGAGAAACATATAGTTTTATTAATTCTAAGTACTTGGTTTGAAACCTAATCAAAATATTAATAATATCTCTATTTGTGCTTATTTTAGGAATATATTTTGAATTCAGTGATTATTGCTTAAAAAATATTTTCTTTGTGTATATTGTAAGATGAAACAGGATTATGAACAACAGAAATACAGAAGAGGAAACAAGAAATATACAATCACTGCAACAAAAATGCTTATGAAATTAATAATTGTTCGACTTTAAAAGTGTAGTGATATCATAAGTTGTTATCACGGAAGTAATCTGTCCTTAATCATGAGCAAAACTCCAAAATTTGGTTCTAAATCTATGGGAAAGATGAAAATAAGTATGATTTTAAAAATTAATCAGATATTATAAAAATGTTTTATTTAATTTGAATATTTATAATTTTCATATGTGATTCCAAGTAAAATTAGTATTTCACTTTTCACCAACACATCCTTGACTGTGATGCAATTTAATGAATGTATGCTCATATATGCACATAAAATTCAAAACTGCTTAGTTATTGTTGATTTGCCGGAATAATATTTATTTTAACAATACCTGAATACAACATTTATGTAATGAATTGCTGAATGTATTATTTATGTAATTTTATGTAGATATTGCAAACAAATATGAACATTAAATTCTTGGGAAACATTGCTCAACAAGTTGATTCTTAAGGAGTGTATTTATTGGTTATAGCCTTAATACTTTTCATCTGCTGTAATTGGTATATATGTTGAAGGTATTTAATATACATATCAAATGAATTTAATATTGACTGAAGAACATTTGTGTACAGATTGATCACTCAAAAGTTGTCCAACAATAATCATTGAAAAAATAAACACTTGTATGCTTTAAATTCATCAGTGCAAATATAACATTTTTAATGCAAATTAATTTTTTCATTGATTTATAGCAATATTCTTAACGAGTAAAATTATCAGTTTCTTTTTATCATTATCATATTTTTGAAACTAAGTTGTCCATTACTGAAATTAGTATGTGAAAATATGCAACTGTATTACATATAAATGATTATAATATGCATATACTTTTTTCCAATTTATATTTAAATTTAGTCTTTCTGAACATTGTGTAAATTGGACACAAAATTTTCAATATTAAAAATCATGTGAGAATCTAAAAACCTGAAAACTCAAATTTGTTTTTCTATTTATTTTAATGAATCTTTTAATATTTCATTTCAAACATGCCAATAAAAGTTGAACAAAAAAATGCAAAACATTTTATTATATTACTATAAACAATTTATAAATTATACATGCTTTTTCCTTTATATAAATATTGTTTCTTCACAAACTATTCATTATTGTTACGTAGTTAGTTGAACTACATTTCTTTTTTTATAAGAAATTCACAACTAAAAAGAAATTTTTTTTGTTTTATTATCTTTAACTATCAAATATTATGTTTTATAATGTTTCTAATATTTTAAATTATTCACTGTTTATAAATAAACATTCAATAGGAAACATGACATTTCAAATTAAATCCTACATTTCTTTCTTTCAGGAAACTTTGCTAAGAAAATGTTAATGAATTATACAATAAAAATGTTTTTAAATGACGTCTTCTAACAAAAAAATTGCTATATTTAACAATCCCAGTTTATCTCAAAGAAAATTCTTTTCTAAAAACGTTATCCTAAAATTTTTTTATTTAATGCGTAACTGAAATCAATATTTTTTTCTCAGTATAGTATTTCCAAATAATTAAAAAATTGTACAAATTTAATTAAATTATGTTGTTTTTTACAAAGAATAAAATTATATTACCTGTAAACTTAAATAAATTCAGAGAATGTTATGATACGAATAACTGAGTTATAAGACTATTGTATTGACTTCTCTTTCACAGAAATGCTTACTCCCAATGTTTTGAAAACATATTAGGAGAAGAAAAAAATTATATATAAATATTTAAACAAGAAATTAATCTTTACTGATGTTAATGATATTTTCTAATTATAATTCATCGTACAGATATTATATATAAGACAATTGAGGAGACATATTGAGAGAAGAAAAAAGAAAAACGATGTTGGTTTTTCTTCCCTATAAAAGATGTGTATGTTTAAATAAGAAATTAATATTAACATTACATACTGTATGATAATTATTCTTCTCTTTTATATTTTGAGTAATTTATATTTTAAAAAATTAGAGAGAAAAAAGCATTTCAAAAATAAATTTAATTTTCAATAGTGATGGAATGTTTTAAATTTGTGATTACTTTAATGAGTTATATTAAATGGTTGGTTTAAGAATCACTTCTATTTTTGAAAAAATATATCTTTGAATTATTAAAATAATATATGATTATTTAAAGGCCAATACCAAATCCTTTAAGCATTTAGATGTGTATAATTAATGTTGGATTATCCATAATGGCAAATGAAAAATGCTTACGATGCTTAAATTTATAATTTTAACATACATAGATAATTTGACTTTTATCATGTAATCTACATTTATTTTTATTTTTGGGACTGAAATAACTTTGTTATATTTTGCTTAATATTATTTCTTTATGTAAAGATATTCTCATTGCTGAAGATTTGCTACCTATGTTTAGTTATTCAAAGAAACTAATTTTGTTTCTGAAAGCTATAATTTTTAAAGAAGGATATTTCAGAAACAGCAGTAAATGAAACATAAGACAAATACAGTATAAAGCAATCAATATGTAAACACACAGGCAAATACAATATTCGTGCACATTACTTTGAAAATAAACTGTCTTAATTTAAAGTACATATGTTTTTTTAATAGCACACATTTTAAGACAAACATAATTATAAATATATGACATATTTTTAAGACAGTAAATTTCTGAATTCAAAATTTTGACGTTAATTTCGAATAAATTTAAGAAACATTCAAAACTACGAATAGCACTTTTCTGATATAACATAATTATTACAAGCAGTTTCTAAAATTAAATGTTGAAATTACTTTGTAAATATGGTAATAATATAAGAAAAAATATTCATGAATACAACTGAAATGAAAAATGTTCTATTTCATCTAAGTGAATAATATTCATATCATTTTTTCTGAGATAATACTGTTGCAACACGAAATGTTACATGTTGACATATAACATGTTTACACAAAGCTTTTCAAACTCCAGTAACGCCTGCAGCAATCTACCTGTAGTAAAACAACTCAGCCACACTATGTAGCTCAGGCTTGCTCACGAGACAGAGATAAAAGTAATTTATAATTATTTTTTAAATATTGAATTTCATATTTAAACACGAAAACATAACCTTTAACATTTCTTAAATAAATAATTCCAGTTTTGCATCCATGTTTCTGTCAGAACATCAATTATAACATTGCTGTGACACTTCATCAAGATGTAACAGCAATTCCGAAGATTAAACTTCTGAAGTTTCCATGTAAGGATTTTGTCAATATGTTGGATTTTGTAAATATATATGGATCGTATAAAAGACCAATACAACTTATTTCTAATCATAAGAACAATTAAATTTATGTGGCTCTAGCCAGAATACCTTTAAAAAGTATTTATAGAGGATTAAAATAAGATTTCTCCTGATAAATACAGAAATATTAAAAAATGAAAGTTAAATTATATCTGCAGGCACTTGTGACTGTCAAGAAATATTTATTACAATAACTCAATTAATTATATATTTAAATGTAAAAATACATGCCACAGACTAGCTGTACACTATCTACCAATAAGTGTTTAGACACATAATAATGAGAATATCTGCCACCCTCTTAATAAAGAGATTGGCTTAGTAACATGCAAGATCCTGGAACCAGGGGGTACGTGTACCTTCCTGGGGCTTGAGCACAGCCACCAGGCGCGTCGGCAAGTGGTGGATAGCCGAATGTCCTGTAGGAATGACAGGATAGCCTTGAATATAGAATCAGAGGCCGCGAACCAGCTCCCGTAAACCCTGGTGTTATGCGATCCGTGCCTAGGGCTAATTGGCACCGCGGTATTGGTGTCTTAACGGAGCCTCTAGTTGCTTGGCAAACTTCTAGAGTAATTTGCCTTGCCCAGTAACTCAGGCAATGCTGGGTGGACTTATATTACCTGAGCTTTTTAATTGTTATCTTGTGGCTGAAAAGACACAAGAAGTAACAAACCTTTCTGCATTTGCAGGTGAAGCCCCTAAAGTAGACCTTGCTGAAAAAGACAAGGGAACTCAGAGGCAATCTAGTAAAGGAACAGCAATGAATCCTTCACTTGAGGTAGAAATGACCTCTAAACCATCTTCTGGTGAAAGTCAGAAAGCTATTCCTAGCATGACTGACTTTCTGACCAGATGGGACTGTTTCAGCAAGACCTTATCTGCTGGAAATGTCATATGCAAGAGGAAACGGCAGAGCATGTCATTTACAAATGTGAGGCTCTTGCCCTCCCTAGATTAACTTCTTTAGGCTTCATCCATACTAGAGAGTTACACCTAGACCCCATGAAAGGGTTATCGGACTTTATTAGTAAAGTGGGTGACCCGAGCAACTGGAACTAGGAAACATTGGGTTTGGAGTTAGTGGTACAAAATGCTGATAAAAGCAGAGGTGCTCAATGACATACAAACTCAATTTTAAGAAGAAGAAGAAGAAGAACATGCAAGATGTCACGAAATTCAGAGCTTTCTGGATTTGAGAAAAGCGTAATTATCGCATATCACAAAAAGGGCTGACTCTTAAGTGTCACATCTAGTAAATTAAACATTAAAAAATTGACAGTAGACTTTGTGATTAAGAAGTGGAAGGTAAGTAGGGATTTTCGGAACAGGCTACAGCCCGACAGATCTATGAAACCAAGCTATAGAGAAAGACTAGCACAGTAAACAGAAATTCTGAAAATCAGTACCAAACCGATGGCCCATATACTACAGAAATTCAATAATACTCCGAGGTTCTTTTTTTAAAATATCATCCGCAAGAAAGCACAATTGCTTTGCTTCCATAGTCGTACTGCTGCCCATAAGCGCTTGATTACAAAATCCAATCACGGTGTTCGGTGAGGTGATTGTTGCTGCACCATCATATTTATCTATACCTATCCCAGTGTTGGGCACTTAGTGGAAGTAAGCGGGGATCAAGCAGAACACCCCAATACTTGACCTACCATCCCCAGAAATATTTCAATTAGAGAACATTGATATCATGACATATTTAACATATCCCAACAACCTTAAGTGAACGCGACGGAAATTCTGTTAACCTGGGATTTGAGCTCATTACCGTCCGATAATGAGAAAGACACTTTAAGCAACCAGACCACTGCAATATGAGTGAAATAGGTTCTCTGGAGTGATGAATCTATATTCAAGCTCCAGCAATCGAATGGCACAGTTTGGATTAGGCATATGCCTTGAAAACGCCTTTTGCCATAATGCATTGTGCCTACAGTATTACTTGGTGAAGGTGGAATCATGGTCTCGAGATAATTCTCCTGTTCAGGACTGGGATTCTTGATATCAATTCATTTTAGATTTAGCCGACTCTTATTCCATTGTCGTAGACAAATATCTGTTTCTTATGCTGTCACAGTTTAAAGGGTTGAATCACGGTTACTTTCAGGATGATAACAATACTTTCATGTTTCGAAGTCCCATATGGTTTGGTATACTGACAACTGAGTGAACCGATTTGATTAACCTGCCTAGTGTCGAGACTTGAATACTATATAACTATAGTATCCACTGAAATGAATTGGATCGCCGAATCAAAAGGTGCAGCAAACCACCCAAGAAATCGGGGAAAGAACTTACATATCTTCTCCAAGGTAAGAGGAAGAAAGTATGACAGTCCTTTATCCAAACACTTGTGACATGCATACTGCATGTCACAAGTCACTGACATGCATGGGTTAAAGCTGTAAAATGCCTTGCATGGTGGCTCTACCAACTATGGAATATTTATCTTTTATCTTAAATAAATAATTCCAGTTTTACGTCAGTGTTTGTGTCAGAACATCAATTATAACATTGCTGTGATATTTCAGCGAGATGTCACAGCAATTCAGAGGATTTAACTTCTTGAGTTGCCATGTAAGGATTTTGTCAATATGTTGGCCTTTGAGATAGTAAGAGAATTATTTCTAATCATAGCAAAAATACTGTTAACAATTAAATCTTTTATCTCAAGTGTCCAAATACTTATCAGTAGATTTCTGAAAGAAAACTGATTCCCATGTCTGACTAAAAATAAATCTTATCTTGGATAAGTCTTAAGAGCTGTCCACTGTAATGGTAATATGCACTCTGAATTTTATTTTTAGCTTAGAATGTAATATTGAAAAGACTGGTCTGCGTATTTATGACACTCTAAAATACACACATACACTTCTAGAATTTAAGTTTGTTTCACTTTAATATTCAATCACAATACAATGCATATTTGTTTAAATCTGTCTACTGAGAGCACGAAAAAGAAAATTAAAACATGTAAAATAGTTAAGTAATGTCATTTATAATAATTTGAATATGTGAAGAGTTAAGCTTTAATTTTGTGACAGAACATCTATTGCTTATACAATTAAAGTATCTAAGGCGAAATTTTTTATTAGAAAATTGTAATTTTAGCGTTTTCCCCTTTTATAATATAACTAATATTTCATAGCATAACTAAACTATAATTCTCACAATGTTAAGAAGAAATTTAATATCTATTTTTATATGGTTATAGCTTGTACAAATTACAATTTGGATGAATTAATTCATGAATGAATTTTTTCAAATTTTTAAACTTTTTTTAACATTCAAACTTTAAACATTCTTTTTTTAAATATAATAAAGTAAATTTGTTGATAAAAGAAACTTGTAAAAATATCATTAATACATATCTAGCAATAACTACGTTTTAACGATTTGTCTCTTTTATTTGACAAAAATACTTCAATCCTTTTTTTTACTGAAATTTAGATATATAATTAATATAATTTAAATAAAATATATAATAAAACTTATAAGGAAAATCTTACAGGAAGAATTTATTAATTCCATAACTATTATTTCGCTTAAACCATGCACATTTTAATTCCAAAGAGTATGTTTTACAAATACTGCAAGACTTTTATATATAAACACTATAATAAAATAAAATATCTGTTTTTCATCCTTACTTACGTAATGTTTGGCAATTTACTTAGAAATATATTTAAATAGAAAAATATTTTAATTAAAATTACTTGTACATTCAATAAACGTGTTCTGCATTGTGATGTTAACAGAACGTTTTCCAACAATATTTTTATCTTATACAATACAAATACTCTGGTACAATGTAAGAGAACCAAAAGTTACTTTCCTTAAGATATTGATTTATAAAGATAGATGAAAATATTCTTTATTTATTGATTCACACAGAACAGGTAAAACTTACAGTTGTGACAATAGTTTTTGAAAGAATAAAAGTTTAAATTCTTCAGCATATAAACAAATTGCTTCGTTTGTTTTACTTAATATTTATAAAAATGTAGCAATCAAAATGATTTTCTGTTTTGCATTTATGCATTTTACGTAATGATAAAAATACAGAGTTGAAAGCTTTTGTTCCTAAATTTGAACAAAAGATATTAAAGAATTTCATCAAATCATTAAAGTTAATATTCGACATATATAAACAAGGTAAATAATTTAATAAAAATAAATAAGTTACTAATATTAATTAAACATTAACAACTGTAAGCGATATTGTTAATTGTAGAGTTTTATAATTAATTTGGTATCTATAAGTTTCTCTTCAAATCAAAATTCATGTTATTAATATATTTATTAAAAAAACTATTTTATTTTAGAAGAAACTGTCACAAATTTTTCCACAAGATATTTAGTAAATTAATTAAAGAAATATATATTAAATATCTAACTCAGCAATTTAATGAGAATATTATTTTATACAATTTTCTGCAATGACAGTTAATAAAACTTTGCAAAGTTCAAAGCTAAACATAACTTGTATGATAATTAAATTGTATATACCCTCATTCTAAAGGATATTTTTTAATTTTGAAATGTGTATTAGGAAAATTATTTTTTTTACAACCCATATAAGGTGTGACATTTTAAAATAATGATAGTAATTTCTTTGAATTGATGCTATTCCAAAACAACAAATTAAAATTTTAAAAATTTATATTTGTTACAGTAAATACTTCAAAGCATCAAACATCAAAATATTAACATAGTTTATCTTTAATTTTTATTTTCATTAGAATCTGAAAAAATTATTCAACTTAAAACAGTTTGATAATTGAATAATTCTAGTCTTCTTGTAAGTAATATAGTATTTTATTGAGACGAAACATTTTTTCATATATTATTGGATTGTTTACACATATATATGTGTGAAGAATTATTATTTGCGTTAGACTTTTAACATCTACACATTTTCTTTAAGTCAAATTCATTTAAAAACAGTAAAAATATTTCTTTTACAATCTTATTATATGATACTTTAATTGAAAACAGTGTTTTACGATAGTATTTATTTTAATCTAATCATATTTTAAGAGAAAAATCTTTTAATTTATGAGTGTTCTAGTTTAATTAAGCTTCTTCTTTTATTCATTAACTTTCGTAGCGTTTTACTATGACACTTTACGATAGGTATTAACGTCTACTTAGAGGAATGAAAATTTAATCTTTTAAAGAAAATGACTTCTAAGCGTGGAAAAAAATCCAGCATTATTTAGTTTGGGTTGCTTTAGTATTTATTCAAGCAATTTTTTCTTGATAATAAATTATTCTAATTCTAAATAAGATTCAAGTTTTTATAAATGAGTTTCATGTTATAATTACTTTGGAAATATATCTAGGTATTAGGTGATTTAAAATATTGTTTAATAAAATAACAAAAAATCAAATTTTACTATTTAATCTGAGTGATTTCTAACACGTATGTGCAAAAATATAGTACTTCATTCAGTGAGATTTTTGATGAATATTTCATTGATAACAAATTGTGAAATCCAGTAAACTACAATTTGGCACAAATTTTCTCCATAAAATCTGGATATAAAACATATAGTAATTCTAATACTACTTGTTATACTTCTCATTTCTGGTTCACTTTATTTATTTATTTATTATTAGTTTTAGGAATAATTTAATGTTAGCTGTTAATCATTAAATGATTATATTTTAATAATAATATAATGAAACATACTGATAATCTAATTTTTAGGGTTGGATGTTCTTAAAGAATTTTGCTTATAAATTAAAAAAAAAAGTTAATAGCTGCCATTCTTCAGCAAATCAAAATGTTTTCTGCAGTTTCTTGATTTCGGGATTTTTGCGAAAACACAATTCAGGATTAAAACACCTTAGTATTTATTCGTATGAGAATGCACAAAAACAGTATTTTAAGACGGTACATACTCGTGTAACAAATGTGTAATCATGATTTTGATTCAAATTAGCATTTTTACTAAAACAAAATGAAGCATCATTAGTTATTCTACAGATGCCATGATATAAATTGTAATGAATCCTCTCATCCTTTATCAACATATGGTCATAAAATATTTGACATTTAATACACCAATAAAATTTGGTAGTTAAATAACATTTTCAGATTATCTAAAAATTGAAATTGTGAATTTTTAAATTCTTCAAAATGAATTTATCTTAATTTAACCGAAATTATTTCATAATATCTTGTAATAATTTCTGTATATTCTTGAGAACTTTGAAATGAGTCTGGAAAATAATTTCAATGATGTTGCTTGTTCAAACACTTCTCCCTTCTTGCCTTGCATACGGTTCAAATAGCTGCTCTAATGTTAGCGTACCAGGATGTCCCATATAAAATCGAGGACTGTGACCAGCCTAAAAGAAGTATATTTTATCAATAAAATGTTTCAACAAAACAATAAGTTGATGAAAAATACATTGAGAAAACTTTAATGAAAATTTAAGTTTAAAAAATAAGAAAAGTTATAATATTTCTTTTGCATAACTTTCCTTATTATAACACATTTTCTTTTGCTTCTATTACATTTTAACCATTTATATTTCAATTGAAAACTAATGTAGAAAAAATTGGGGAAAATTGTATCTATTTCAACACACATGTATTAAGAGTCCATTACAAATGATGCGAAAACTTAAGTTTATAAACTGTCATATCAATGTACAGTACATTGAGTTTGGAAAAAAGACGTTAAATACGCACTTTTTCCAAACTCAATGTATTCATAATCAAGATGCAAAAAAATCTGTATTAATTGGATATAATACAAATGCTTACATCTTGATTAGGAATTCAAAATTCTATCCTTTCAATTAAGCAACGAAGTTCTGAATTCCCCCTGGAAACCAAATTTTAAATAATTCTTAGAAATGTTATGTAATTTGGCTTACGAATACACTGGTGGAATGCAATTAAAGCACTTTCATATGAAAGATAAGTGCAAAAATTCACTTATTTTTCATATAAAAGTGCATGATATTTTTTTGAATTACCTTTATTTAAATCACATTTTTAGTTTTCAATTATTCAGTGTAAAAAAATTGAAAAAAAAAAAAACTTAACTGAGTGAGAATTTAGATTATTTAATCAAAAAATCATAAATTTTAAATGGAAATGCAATTAAAAACATTTGTTGGTTTTTCGTACAAATTTAATAATTAATAATGAGTGACACCTTCATTGTTTACAATTACTTCATGCATTCTATTTGGCATCGATTTCACAAGATTTTGAAGATAATTTAATGGCAAATTTGACCATACATTACGAATTTTGTCTTTTAAGTCCATTACTGACTCAAAGTGGCCGTTTTCATAAACTTTTGTGTTATCAATCCCCAGATGTTTTCAATAAGTTTCAGATCGAGACTTCTAGCTGGCCAGTGCATAACCTTGATGCTTCGCTCCATGAAAAAGAATTTTGTTGCTTTAGAGTTGTGAATGCTTGCATTGTCTTGTTGAAATATCCTGGAATCTTCATCCATATCTTCGGCAAAATTCAACAGAACGTTATCTAGGAGTTCAATATAATCGGAGGAATTCGTTTTAGATGTGATCCAACAGATGGGGGTTGTTGCATAGCTCGAGAAAGCTCCCCACACCATCAATGTGCTTCTACCAAAATTGCGGCTAACTGAAATCTCCTTTTTGGTTCTTATGCGATGCTGGTAATACTTGTTTCAATCTTGTCCATTTAAATTAAACATTTTCTCACCACTGAACACCACATTGTTCCATTCAGAGTCCCAATTTGCATGTTTTTTTTTGCAGATTCCAAATGAGCCTTCTTATGCTGAATACTTAAGAGATGTTTGCGATGTTTTTTCGCCCATTTAACAACTCCACATTGAGTGATTATTTGTCTGCTTCTTCCAGTTGTAACAGATAGGCTTAAATCTCTTATAATTTCAGTGGAATTTACGTTAAGTCTTATTGCCTCGTGAATTACCTGTCGCTTTTGACGGTCTAATTTACTTAATTTACTACAAATACTTAGACGCCTCTTAACTCCATACATATCACCTAGATTTGAAAAATTGCACACAACAGTTGTAGAGCGATTAATTTTCTTTGCAATTGACTTATTTTAGTAGTCTTCTTCCCTTAAAATTCGAAATTTTGATCTCTCTTCTATCGAAAGCCCGATGTTAAGTCCATTTCTGTAACTACCTTTGAATAATAAGTGTTTCAGGCAAGATGTTTTGGAATATTTAGTATTTAACACACCAGAGACAACAAACTGCTCCTTTTAAGCACTTTAGAAACAAAAATGAAGTGGTAGACGTAAAATTCTAGATTTAAAGTGAGTTCCTTTAATTGCATTTCCCCTCCAAATATTGGATTTTTTAAAAGAAATGATGTAAATACTCACTAAATTAGTTTTTCTTTGCAAGTGTTTTGCACAAAATGATTGAAGACAAAACATTTAATTTAAATAAAGTTAGTACAAGAAAATAGCACGGACATTTATATGAAAAATAAGACAATTTTTGAGTGTCTAATTGTATTTCCACCAGTGTACCAAAGTTTTAATTTGGGAATCGTTTTTCGTTATAGAATGCTTCAGCATGGATGTGATTCATTTCGTTTAACGCTGAAAACTAAAAGATAAAATGATTTTCATTATTTACATTGTTTGCCTAGTTTTTGCAAAGTAAATTTTAGAAAGTAAATTTCAAAATATTCTTTCTGTAGGTTATTTAAGAATATTTGAATTTCAATAGTTAGCTCTTGGAATTTTTAGATCACTTTGATAGAAGTAGCATGATAAATAAATTTGATACTTTTTCGTTCGCATAAAAACGTCTCTAATTAAAATTTATTTAGATAACGCCAATTCTAACAGAGATTATATTTGAAAAACTGTATATTATTTTAAAACAACTTTAGATAGTATTAAGAGTGTGTGATTAGTAGTAATAAAATGTATATTTTTAAACTTCCAAAATACATTGTACCATTTGTGTCTTTTTTGAATTTATCCTGAAAAACGAATTTTCTAGGTTGGGTTTACTGGAAAAATTGTAATTTTACTATAGATTTAATTTCATTTACTGATACTGGAACAATACAATAAACTCTAAACTTGGTTCCACAAATTTTAGGAAAATTTTATTCACCGTGTATTAAAATTTTTAGCACAATTTTTGAAAACAGTTTTTAATCTATGATTTTGTTTGAAGGAGTATCATTAGATTATATTTAATTTTCTATAAATAATTATGGAAAATCTATAAATAATAATGGAAAATAGAAACTGATTCATTACCAACAATATTAGGATAAAATATTTGTTAACAATCTCAAAATTAATATTTTAAAGAAATTTAATAGGATAAACCAGTTAAAGTGAGTTCCTATAAAAATAATTTAGATTTTATTTTAATTAAATGCAAAAAATAATCCTATATTAGAAAAAAGCACGTGGATTCAAATCTACGTAGCATATTAGTGGTATTAAATAAATTAAAATAACTAATATTTATAAAAGAAAAAATTAAAAGATGAAAAAAAGTAAAAACATTTATGTGTTGCAATTTTCTATTTTTAATTTAGAGCAATTAATTTCTAAAAAACATCTTAAATCATAGAAGGAGATTTTAGTACGATGTAAAATAAAATTCTAAATAAATAATTTCTGATATTCCGATGCATGCATGCCATTTCATTTTGAGAAAATTCAAGAAATAAATACATAAGCTGTAACAAAATTTAATGGAAGTGGAAAATTTTAAAGATAAAATAGAGGAAATCAATATGAGATTGTTTTATTTTTACAATATTTTGATTTCACAAGAATAAGAGAAATGTCGAATTTTCTTATTATAATAACTTAAATATCAAAAAAATCAATTAAACTATGATTTAAATAGTAAAAATAAATTTTATTTTTATTGATTGTAGCGTAGATTTAATAGCTTTGTTGTTCATGGTTCAGTTTGCTAGTCACCTCACGATAACATTTTGCAAAAGAGGGTTAATTCATGCGCTATAATTTAAAATTCATTTTTAACCATCTAAGCTTTCGCTTGAGAGGATAATCAAAACACGAGCTGTTACACGTTTAGAACACTAACAGTTTAGCAGTTATCTCGGCTATATTTGATTAATAGTTCATATATTACCCATAGTTTAACGTATACATAACTAAATAATTACTCTAATAACATAAAGAAATATGATTATTTAACGTTGAATTTTAGATAAACATTGCATCATAGAATTATGGTAAAGATTTTAATATCATTCAAAAGATTAAACTGCAAATATAGTGTATAGGTAAATATTTTATCTAATAGGCTAAATAAATGGGTGTCTCAATGTCTGCACTGATATTTATTTATCTTTATAGATTTATGCAATTATTGATTATAAATGCTTAAAATCGTCATAAAAAATTAGATTTACTTCGAATGAAAATGATTTAGAATTTGTTTTTCAAATTACAAAACAACCAAAGAAAATTACTTGTATTACTGATTTAGAATTAACAGGATGAAAATACGATTAGAACAACTTATTGATTATAAATAACTTTTACTCAGCTATTCCATTCCATTCTAAAAAATATCCATCACACAGATGCTGATAAGCAATCGAATGCTAGATACTTCTTTCTTAGCATAATACATAACAGCTTTATTAACGGAATAAAATGCTTTGCTAAAGAGTACCCTTCAATTCAAAGAACCAATCCTTTATTGATCATCAACAATCTATCCCTGAAACTTGGAAAGGAAAGAAAAAACAATAACTGCTGGGTTTTCTATTATTGACTTTTCTTCAAGCGATAAAAGTCAGCGTGTTAAATTCCTCGTAAAACGAAATATTCGTATCGTGGAAAACTGATAACAAATATACATTCAAAGTTTGCCATCTGGAAGGGGAAAAAAGGAAAAGAAAGCACAATTTTTTATTTGTTTTCATATGAAAGCATTTTTTGGACTCACTATTTCTTTACAGACGATTTATTATATAAATATTTACAGCTTCAAAAATTCAATTTTTTAATATTATCTCTTCCTATAGGTTGTAAAAGGATGAATTTTCTTATAATATTAAATTTAGATCCGGATTACCAGAGATAAAATCATAGTGTAAAATTTATGCTTATCCTTTTATACGATATACATGATTGTATATTTTGAAAAAATTATACAGTTTATAAAAACTGTCGAATTTATTTATTTTTATTAGAAACAGGTTTGTAAAGTTAAACTTGTTACAATTATTAGAGCTAAAATATATTAGTAACCATACGAATTATCATTAAACAATTGCTTTTATAGTTTTTATTATTCATTGATTGTACTAGAGTATCTGTTCTAATCTTATCAAATTCAAACAATTTTGAAAATAACCATTTGTAAATTTAAATTCGGAAATAATTATAGTGATTCCTTTACTAACAATTTTTCTAAAATTAAAGCAGAAAATTATTCCAATCCTTCATTAAAATCTCCTAGGAAATGTATGCGAATTTTAATATCAATAAGTAGTTTAGCAATATAAAAATCTCACTTTGTCTTCAATATTCTCATCTGCACCGGCAGATTTCAAAAGTTTGTAGAGAGCCCCGTTATCCGGAAGTGCTGCTGCATAATGAAGAGGTGTTCTTCCTTCCTGAAATTTGAAATTCGTATTTAGAACAATATATATATATATATATATATATATATATATATATATATATATATATATATATGTATATATATATATATATATATATATATATATATATATATATATAATCATTTCTCTCTTTTTCAGACATATTTTTAAAATACGCAAAATTCAAATTAATGTAACTTAATTTAAGTAAGTAATAAATTTAAATAATTCTTAAAGTCTCTTAGCCTGTAAGTTTAATTCTTTGAACTAAATAATATATATATAATATATATATATATATATATATATATATATATATATATATATATATATATATATATATATATATATATATATATATATATATATATATATATATATATATAGAACTAGTAAAAACTTTCAAATACGTATTTACAAAAATAAGTAGAGTCATGGTGAAGGAATTAAAATTAAAACAATATTTGTTGTACAACACATATGAATGAAAATTTTCTCAGTTACTTACTCTTAATTTTAAAAAGATTTTTTTAAATAATAAAAAAATCTAATAAGTACTTAATTCTTTTAATCCTATATTCAAATTATATCATTTTTAAATACTTGCTTTTGATCTAAATCAAATATTTAGAGGCACAATTTTAAATATGGAAAAATAAAATCCAGATGTTTTTTTTTTCAATATAGCTTCAAAACAATTCATTTCTTTTTTTGGAAGATCGTAGATAGTTTTTTATATGAATTACTAAATAACATATTGATTTTACATTTAGTGATAAAATATATACAAAGATATCATTTACTTTGCAGCTTGGATTTAATAAAGCCATTGTACAAATGTATAACATTTATGAGAAAATTTGCACAAATTTAAAAATTTATTTCTGGTGATTTCTGTGTTTATTTCGGAATCACTGTCATGATTCAAATGCTTGCCTTTCCGAAAGTTTGAATATTTGCATTCTGCGTCATTACATATTGATGATCTTAATAGACTTCCAAATTATGAAAACATTTTATAGGCGATTACTTAAATTCAAATATGTATAGTATATTTGACTATTTGGGTGAATTGAAATTAGTCAACCAAATTTAATTGTTCCAGAAATATATTTATAGTAAATAAGGTATTTTTTAAGTGATATCAAACTATTTTATAAAATTACTCCTATTCGGTCAAGGTATCTTACACAAATTATTTTATACCATTTAAAAAATACGAATGTAATGCTTATTTCTTGATTATTATCCTGTTATCGTTTACTGCTACTCAAGGCATTTTTTCCTATTTTCAGAGGCTGCAGTGTGCTGCAACATTTTTCAAAATTGCAAAAGCAAATCAAAAGTGTTGATTCAGATCGACTGAGACACAGACACCGAAACTTAATTAGAACATACAAGCAAACTGCATTGAGCAATAAAACTGATCATTGGTATTTTTGTCATGGATATTGCTTCAGTGATGTTGTTTACAGGTGTATTCCCTATTGTAAGATAAGCATTGGAAAAGGAAGTTGTTTATTTAGAGCGATTGAGATGTAATTGCAGAAATTTTAGCAGAGAAGAATCAAAAGAACTGCATCAAACAATTTGGTCTGTGGTATTCCGCGAGGATGTTGTTTTCGATGTATCTTGAGGAGTTTTATTCTGTATTGGGATTTTTCCCATCAGTATTCAAACTTAAATCTAAATTGTTGGTTCAGATTAACTGAGACACAATCACAGGAATTTAATAAAAAAAAATAATTTAATCAGAAAAATTTCATTAAATAATATAGATGAGTGGTGTTTTTCACGATGATATTTGCAAATATTCGATGGAGATACTATTTACAGTTGTTCACTGTAGATGCCATTTGCTGATGTTCATCATTTGTATTGTTATAAATAAACGTGATGATATTTATAATGCATATTTGCTTTAAAAATATGGCTGAATTTATTGTTATGCTTATTGGCTGATATTGCTAAGAGAAAACAGGAAGATTAATCAAAATAACAATTTATACATTAATCAAAATAAATGTGCTATAAAATAAATATCTACTATACCATTTAAACTTACATTATCAGGTCCATCCATTGTTTCAGGAAAATGAGAAATAATATAAGTAGAAACATCAGCATGTCCATGTAAAACAGCCAGATGGAGAGGGCTAGCACCAACATGGTCACGGCTTAGGGCAAATCTTTTTCTTGTAAGCACAGATCTGACTTCTCTTAATTGACCTTTTGCAACAGCTTCATGCACTGCTCGTATTTTCGCCTAAAAGTTAATTTTATGAAAATTTTACTTTTAATGTTATTTTGCGAACAGATGGAACTAACACATATGTAATAAACAGATACTTTAAACACCTCTCTTTCTAGAAATAAAACAAGAATTTTTTTACTGATATAAAAAACCACAAACATTAGTTTTTTAATAAAAATACTAAAATAAAACACCAGTTTCATGAGAATTGTTTTGATGAATAAAATTTGCATAAACTCTAAATCGGCTTTTCCGTAATGTTTCAAAAGATTTAACAGATATTGAAGAAAATAGTTATTTCAATGGTTTAGTATTTTTTAAGCGATGTGAATCAAGTGACATAGTATCGAAAATATCAAGGAATGCTGAGACGAAAACGGTTCAGTTGACTTCATAGAGAATTCATCGTTGAGATATTTGAACATGCTTTATTTTTATTACAAAATACTCTCAGCTCAAAACATTCCTTTTTCGAAGTAATAAAAAACTGTTTTCCCCAGAAGCGATTTTTTGGAAATTCGAATATCTTATGGAATATTTTGATATCTGCATTACCTTTTTTCTCGCAATATTTGGAGTTACTTTGATATTTTTATGATATAAATGTCATGTCTATAATGGATAAAACTTTTATTTCTTAATAAAAAATTATGGTATTTATATATTGATATAAATTTTAAAGAAGCTGGAAGTATTAATTAACATTTACCTCATTTAACTTAAAGTTACAATTCTTAAAATTCTATCCATTTTTAAAAGTAATATACCTCGATAATAGCAGTAATCGCTTTAGTAAAAGTAAGTTATTCTAAGCATTTAACGAGAAATGGACCTACGAAATTTTTATAAAGTTCACAATAGGAATTTTTGAACATTTTGGAGCAGTTTTTGATCACAACATATTTAACTGAAAAATTCTTAAACATCATTTGTAATGGTAATAATGCCTACTTGGACAAACTTGACAAACTTGAAAATTTGTAAAATTTATAAGCTGATTTATATATATATATATATATATATATATATATATATATATATATATATATATATATATATATATATATATATATATATATATATATATATATATACATATATATATATATATATATATATATATGTATATACATATATAATATATAAAACAATTTCTCGGATGTCGAAAATCATTGACTTACTTAATTTATTTTGAAAGAGTGAATGTGAAAAAAGGTTATGGATGTTATATATAAATAAAGACTCAACGGTGGATGACCTATCAATTCAGTCAATTTTGATGGGTCAAAATTTCATTTGTTCATTGAGGCGATGTGTGGGAGCTCGCATTGTTGCCATTAGGAATGATTCTCCTTTTCTTATGCTTTTTTAAATTTCTCCAATGATGTTTGTCAAACAAATGGTCTTGCATCACTCAGAACTAATCGTCTGGCGTTGCTCTAACACCACTGTTGTCACACGATGCTGAAAAACAGGCAACCAAATGATTTGATGTGCTCCTTCCGCTAACAACTTTTGTTGAATTTGGCTTGTCTGACCCGAAAGATCCATACAGTTAATTTCAGTTCTGTTTTGGGCTCATATCTATGCATAGGATCATATTCATAATATCTATGATTCATCACTTGTGTAGATGTTATATACAGCATCCAAAGCACCTTGAACGTTTTTTTTTCTATATTTCTTTGCAACAATCGATACGAGCATTCTGTCGAATATTTGTCCCATTATATGCGATACAACGTGAATTAATCCTTATTTACGGCAAAATGTTGATGTAATTCTTACTGATGCTTGTCTTACTAATGGCCAAAAATGTTTCCTTTTCACGGTATGTTGACCTCACTTTATTTATTTACGGACAGCATCGATAACTAATTCTGGCATAATAATTAATTTTAAACGAGCTTTATGCAATATGCTCTAAAGTAAGTGTCAATCACAATTGAATTTGTTTCACTAGCTTTTTGTAATAATGAGAACGGTGTTTTATCTCATATTTAAGCTCATTAAAGCACTCTTGTCTTGATAATACACATCGAAATATATTTTTATAAATTAAATATTTTTTGTGTTACATAAAATTTTTTAAAATTCTATCCTCTGTGCTGCAAGATTTAAACTTTGCCTTAAAATGAAGGTAAAAACACTAAAAATACTATTATACAAATAATGTAGTATTAAAAATTATACAACATAACTCTAAATTTTTCATTATTTCTAAGACTATATTATATATATATATATATATATATATATATATATATATATATATAATCTTTTGTTTCATAACTTCCATTATCACTTATCATCAGCAAAATTCTTAAGATTTTTCAAAAATAAAAAAAATTCCGTTAATATTAATTTCAATTATACAATTAGCGCCATTTATTTTATTATATTAGGTACATATTTAACATTCCGTATAAATACTCAATTAAAAATAAAACGTCTTCAGTATTTCAATTCATATAACTAAAATTAAATATGATCTTGAAAAATGGTTTACCTTAATATAAAATGGCAAAAAATAGTGAATATAAATAAAAAATTTTATAAATAATGGAATTCCTTCTTTTTTTTAATTACGCGTATCTTAAAGTAGACTCGAAATTTAAAAATTTGCAGCTTCGTAAGATTCGTAAATGTTTTTAAATCGAAAGTTATCTGAACCAATAAACCAATAAAAAATATTAATCGAAAATATAAAATAAATGTATTTTGTAAGTGTCATTAAATATGGTTTAATATTTTTATCAATTTCTTTTATGCGTCAAAGAATCATCTGATTTTAAAGTATTAAGATATTTTAGGTGTTTTATATATATATATATATATATATATATATATATATATATATATATATATATATATATATATATATATATTTATATATATATATATATATATATAATATATATATATAATCGAAGTAATATTTCAATTTTAATATGGCAAAATTTATTTGTTATCATTCATTGCATTAGAATCTTTTAATAATTTTTAGTTTATGTTTTTAATAATTTTAGTTACACAAAATGATTAACAATTGTATATTTGGAAAATATTTACCTTTTATCTTTTAATTTTAGAATATCTATTTGATGTGGAAAATATCTTTAATTTCCTCCTAATATCATTTTCTTCTTTTTAATAACATTTAATACATTTATGGAAACAATTTAAATGTTTCATACTTTCACCTAATTTATTTTTTAAAAATCTTTAACCATTTATTTTAAATAAAAAAATTTGAGACTTTCACAAATTCTTTTGCAAGGTTGTTCCTCTGATGCTACTTCTGTAACGCTCAGGCAAACTCGATCGGGATCTACAATTCAAAACGATATCCCAGCCATTGTAAGCATGCCGATAAACGAACCAACAATCTATTAAACTGAAGGCCTGATCACTATTCATTCATTTGCCATATCGACGGATAGCCATTGAGATTTAAATTCCTTTTAAAAAGAATAGATTTCGTCCTCATAAAAAATTGCTTAATGATTGATGATAATATTGCAGAACAGAAAAACCTGTTTCAAAAAAGTTGTTAATCTGTTAGTGTATCAATGTAAATATTCCATCAATATTAATTGTTTGAATTATCATTATAATTTGTTATTAGCTTTAAAAATTAGAAACCATAAACATGTTTTTCTTACGCAGTCATTTAGTTTGAACTTTTAGTTTGATATTATAAAATGAAAAATGTAAAATATAAAGGATAAAAAAATTTCTACCTTATTTGTTATGTAAGTTTTACATGACTCCATTTATTTTAAAATATTAGTAAATATTCTTTAATATGTCATTTCATTAGACATATTACTATAATATAATGACAAATTTAACAATCAGAATATATTTTGTCGGATAAACATAAGCGTTGTATTTAAAGCTTTCGAAATTTTTATATAATCTCATGAAGACTATTTCCGAGTTGAACGTAACTACAACATGAAAAGTATATGTTTTGAAATTCAGCTCCATAAAAAACTGTACACGTCTTCACCTCACAATGGTGACACGTTCTGAAAAGTTTCTCATGCTATTAACGGAAGTTTTTATTTTGGTACAATGTGTAAGGCTTTTACGTTTTTGAAAGAAAAAATAGGAAAAATAGTTTTCTTTTCAATGGTCCTTTGTGTGGGAAAATTAGATCTTACTCCCATTCCAGTTAGATGCCTGCTTTTATGGCATACATTGCCGAGCCTTCACGGAAAGTTAATATTTTTGCAAAATATGAAAGGGAGAAGCGCAAATTGACTCAAGTAGTTTAGGTAATGGAACATGTTGTTGCATCCGTTAAATAAAGCACTTTTCTCTTAAAATATATCAGTCTTTTGTGTGAAACATCAAATGGAAGAAATTTTAATTAAAATTTCATTTGAATTCGTTTTCACAGTCTGATTTGAAGTTAAAATATTAAAGAAGTGAAAAGAAATGTTCAAAATGATTTATTGCTTTATGTACACTATATGTATTTTGAACACTTTTCAAAAGAAAATATTTTCTAAGGTAATTTAAGTAATTATATATATATATATATATATATATATATATATATATATATATATATATATATATATATATATATATATATATATATATATATATATATATATATATATACGTATATATATATATATATATATATATATATATATATATATATATGCCGCCTACCCTGTGTAGTGATCAGAGTGCCTGACTGCGGATAGGGGTTTCTGGGTTCGAATCCCAGTTCGGGCATGGATGAATTTTCTCTCTCTGTCTATCCTGTTTTTGTCTTTTCTTTGTATGAATGGTTGCCTATCCTATAAACGGGTTCCTATGACATGTGTGTACTTAATGAAGTTGGACTCAACCCCAAAATATGGTTCAGTTGGAAAATTGGAGCAGCGCACATCATGTTTTCAGCTAATGGCATGATCACAAGATAACAACATATATATATATATATATATATATATATATATATATATATATATATATATATATATATATATATATATATATATATATATATATACCAGTGTACAATTATTTCCTTACTTTATAGAAACATTTTTCAAACTCTCTCTTACATATAGAAACGTGTGCGGAGAAAAACAGAGATTTGAGCAATAATTTGTGTAATCCTCAGAATTATGATATTACTGTAGTTGAAATAACTTTTCATTTTCCCTTTCAAGAAATTACATGTTTTTATCATTTATTTTCTATTTATATAGCAATTCTTTTCAAAACTTGACTTCTTTTATTTATTTAAATACTGTTCATTGAATTAAAAGAAAAATTCTAAAATATTAAGGTTACATTGATATGTTTCACTAATGTCACAGAATTACAGATTCTTTAACAGAATTGACGAGAAACACAGTTTAAATATTCTTTGTAGAATTGCATTTGGTTAATTAGTTTGAAACTGTATTTTTTACAGTTGTGATAGTGAACATTTTCCAAAGAGCCAAAAGATCACCAATTTTTCTTTATGGAAATTAGACATGCAAAATAAGCTAATATCTAGGCAGCAAAGCTCATTTAAAGTTCATTCAATTACACATATTTACTTTTTTTTAATTATATATATATATATATATATATATATATATATATATATATTAAAAAACTGTATATACATATATATATATATATATATATTTACGGAAAAAAATTCTTAGCTGTGCTAACTTATGATTGCATATGGCAAGTGAATAATGTTCCTCATGCTGAGCATTTCTATGAAATAAAATTATTAAGCAATCGTAAGTGTATGCGAAACGAAATATCTTTTATTCGCATTAATTCCTATTTATCAATTTTTCTCAACAAAAGTGCAACCCTTTCTAAGAAATAATTGCTTTCGTAGATAACATGAAAATAATGTTACTGGATGTGTACAATATTAATTTTACTCACCCTTTATACCAAAAAATATGAAAATTCTATTTTTAAATTGAAATGTTTTTTAAAACTACAGTAACCTAATTTGGAATTATATTTTACTTCTTAAAATAAATTTGTCAAATGGTGAATTTTCAAGAAGTTTCACAGGCTCTTAATTATTAAAATTTGAAAATAATTCCTTAATGTGGTTTAAAAATAAATACAATTATAGAAAATCTTTAAATTTTAATCCATAAAATTGCGTGAAAATATCCTTTATATAAAATTTCAGTATTATACAGTACCATGTATATAGGGACAAGATCTAAAAAATCTTGAACTTGCTTATCTTCCGACGTTCTCTCTATTAGCCTGTCTCCTTGACCAGCCAACACCACGTGTTCTAATCTTAAAAGGTCTCCTTCTTTAATCCAGTGTTCTATTAACTCATCCAAATGATCTTCTGAAAATAACATGGAATAATATTTATATGAAAGAAAAATATCGAGAAATATATAGAACATATCTGTGAGTTAACAGATTTAATTAAAAAAATCCTTGACCATTTGCTTTTCCTCAGTTAAGGAAAATAAACTATTGAAATATTCTCATTAAAACTGAATTTAAAAGCCAATTTATTTCTACACTCATAGTTCGGAATGAAATGCAAATAGATTTAGCTCCCTCTATAAATTTCTTTTGCAAATATATCGTACGATTTTTCTATCAAATTTTAAATTAATGCAATTCTACTTAGTAAAATTTTCTAAGAAAGATTTTATACGGATTGGAAAATTTTATTTTGCTTATTTTAAAAATTAAACGTAAGTTCACAGCTTGAAAACTGACTTAAAAGAAAATATTTGCTTTTAAGAAAATACAATTTCAAAGAATAGGAAATGGTAAAACAACCTAAGGTAAAAAAAAACTTAGAATGTGTTAGGGCGAAAAATACACTTTACAAGGCATTTAAATCTTTTTGTAAAAGCTCTTTTAACATAATCAGCTTCTGTATTTTTAGTAAATGATCAATCTTATGACTAGAAAAATATAGAATTCAACTTAAAACACAAATGAAAATTTTCTATTTTAATACGAAAGTATAAAAAAATAAAGAAATTAAAATTCGTTGTTTCTATTTCAGTTTTCTTATTTTGTAAC
Source organism: Latrodectus hesperus (assembly GCA_037975125.1). Classification (NCBI taxonomy): domain Eukaryota; kingdom Metazoa; phylum Arthropoda; class Arachnida; order Araneae; family Theridiidae; genus Latrodectus; species Latrodectus hesperus. The sequence continues at coordinate 109,197,089 of CM075854.1, read as the reverse complement.
AATGAGATCTTGGTTAACTTACATGGTTTATTTGTCACAATGGTCATTTTTGCATACGATGACTAATTAGATTGGGACCTACAATTTTAAAGTGAATGACATATGTGGGATTCGAACACACGAACTTTTTCGATTATCTTACATCAAGCAATATCAAAGCGCATTTTATGAGTTTTCCTAAATTTCCTTTATTTGCTTTAATTAATGTTAATAATTTGTTTCCATTACTTATTTACAAAAAACTAAATTTTATTATTAAACATTTTTAATTTTTGATTGATGGATTTGTGTTTGAATTCTAAAATTATATGCATTGATGTAAAATAGCAGATATTTCTATAGTGATTGTACTCAAAATTTATTTCCCACAATTTTGTGTCACATTTTTTTTCGAATGAAAAATAAAAGCGCTAATATCTCTCTCAATACCAGGCTATTACCTTTATCTTTTAGTTTAAACAAATAAAAACTTCTTTTAAGTAGAAATGAATTTTTTTTTTACATTTTATTAATTATTATAATTTTAACGCAACATTTTTGAGCCCATTAAATTAAGTGCATAATTTTTAAAAGGTGAGTAATTTGATGTTACATAATATTACAAAATGTTTAGATATAGATTGAAAATTTGGAAATTAATAGAAAAAGAAAAAATACTATGAAATATATAGTTATACAAATATTTTTTTAAAATTTTTCAATACAACTCTTTTATTGGAAATGCATCAGTTGAATTTACACATTTTTGTCCATTCATAGTAAAGTCCAGAAAGATTAAAAAGCCAGCAACACCACCAATCGGTGTTGCTCGCTCTTTAAGAAGGAATTACAGTGATGACACTCTGAGTTTTATCGCCAGCTTTTTTATGACAGCAATTATTATTTTTTACACTCACATTGAAAAAGAGGGGTGATTCACCCGCTGATTTCAGACGATGAGGGCACCTTTTAAGTAGATGTTCTAATTCGTAAAATATAGTTGCTTGTTAAGACAAGATCTAGTCAGTCCAAGCTTTCAATCTCACTTTCTAATTATTAAACAATGGTGCACCTCAAACATGACTGCTGTCGTTTTTGCCCAAAAAGGTAACAAGTAATCATTCTGTACAATTGGCCCACCGTAGGCAGCGCATATTCATCAACAAGACTACAGAAGGCCTCATTTATGAAACTACCAGGCATTGCGACTATGTTTCGCAAGCTATACCACACGCTCACAAAGCCACAAAACATAACGCCACCTTCATTGAAATTTATTGTTGGCACACCGAAATCAAAAAGGAAGCATTCTCCAAATAATACAAAACCCTGCCATACGAAAGGTAAAGGCTAACATTGATTCAACACTCAACAGCACGTGTCACTTCAATCCATTGCCCCAAATCTCATATGCTTTACGTTGTTTGAACTGATTACAGGGATTTACTGAAAAGCTTATGGCAAGTGACACAATATGGCAACCGGGTAGATACGTTTTTTATGGTCATTTGTATTGTTTTAATATTTAAATAATACCGTTAAGCCTCATCAATAGGTAATGAGTGTTATGAAAAGACATACGGTAGCCCCATTGCACCAAGTGCATAAGTTTCTTTATTCCTATGTACAACAGTTCCGATTGCCTATTTAAAATATACGAGATGGTAAGCCATCAGTAGAATACTATTCTTCTGAGTGGCTCAGGACAGCATCGTTTAATCTCGAATCCCAGTTTCATAAGTTTTCCGAGTCATTTCGCCAACCTTATCCAAAAACAATGTATTGTTTTGGATACTTCAGCTCACTAGAAATATCACCTATATGTCTTCCATTTCTGTGATAACCACCGATCATCATTCTCTGGAAATCTGACAGCTTTAAACCGGCACGCACGTGAGTGACTGAAATGTTGTTTCTCATAACTTATATAGTTGCAGCAGTCGTGAAGAATCTTAAGACCGCACATTACCTCATCTGCAAGGGCGTATATATATATATATATATATATATATATATATATATATATATATATATATATATATATATATATATATATATATATATATATATATATATATATATATATATATATATATATATATATATATATATGTATTGGTGACATTCTTCCAAACTTTTTAGTAATTAATTTACTATAGCTTTATTATGATTTAGTTGATTACCTCAAAATAATCTAAAATATCATAAAAATATGATATTTTTGATTTATTCTGTAAGATGCATATAATGATTTTGTATATATTTTGTATATATCAACAACTTACATGATAACTCTAGATATCGAGTAAGTTGATGTATAAAAATATTAATAAGACTATTAATAGCTTCGTTAAAAAAAGAAGGAAGGAATTTTGATCTAATGAGAATTTTGTTTATTTTCATGACTTCTGGATACTTTTCAATGCATATAATAAATATTTCATGTCAATAACGATAGGATATAAAGTTATTTTCTATTTTGTTTTAAGAACCTGTATTGAAACAAAAATATAGAACAAATAGGAGTCTTCTGGAAAAATTAGTCACTTAAAATACCAAAGAAAAATGCCTCTTATGAAGAGATTGATCATGAAGTAAAGTTGAAATGATTCAGAGTATAAATAAATATTAAAGTGTTCTATAACCATCTGTAGTTGATTAAATGTGGGAAGTAAATATTTATATGACACGATATATTCAAAAAACTATTGAGGCAGAAAACATTTTGTTTGCAAATTTTAGCATCAAATAAAAAGCACGATTTAAAAAATATTATTATTTGTTTATAGCTTGGAAAATAATGTGTAAAATAGCAAATACTTTTTTATCCTTTTTTACTTACATTAACTTTATTCGGTGAAAACTGTTTTTATTTATGATTATCGGCTTTGTAAAAGAATTGAAAACTTAATGGCATTAGTGAACATTAGACGTTTATCATCTTAAAAGCTACATGTGAATGAAACAGGAAAAAAGTTAGAAACAGGAAAGCAAGGTTACGTATATAATCTTTACATCAAAATATATGTTTTAACTATATTTACTTCAGTATTCACCCAAAAGGAAATGTAGTTAGAAAACGCATTGAGTTTCACTCACATTAGACATTGTTTTCCATTTAGTATTACGTCCAGCGAAAACAAGAACTCTTGTTGCTGAATATAAATGCATATATATATATATATATATATATATATATATATATATATATATATATATATATATATATATATATATATATATAAATTCTATATTATAAATAGAAAATTAAATTCATTCTTAATTTTATTAATTTATAACATTTTCTTAAAATTTATCATTCAAATTTTAATTAAATTTGATAAAACAGGGGCCAGTGGTATCAATATAAAATTAAACTTTTGAAAAGAAATGCTGATATTTCTCAACTACATATTCAATTATTATAATGCTCCTGGCTAGATCAATATCATACATCCATTACATAATTCCCAAATTATATCGAGAAAATTTGATAAAGATCTGCATTTTCTTTTTAAAGCAAATATCAGTAAAAATGCTTAAAATTACCTTCATATATTCTTTTATTCAGAAAACGGAATCACATTTCCATTAAATCCATTTAAGTGACAAATATGTGTGACGTGTACTGATTATCTAGTCTTACAACATTGGGCAAAAATTTATTTCTTGAAAATATGAATTATATACTTCTATACTTACTTCTAAATTTATGAAAGGCAACAAATCATTACTCTCACTTTTGCTTGACATAGCTTTTACGAACAAAGAGTATTCTGAGGTATATTTATAACACTCACCCATAGCTCTCGGCAATTTTGAAACAGAAGATGAAACTGACAGGTAAATAGTTACATGAGATATATTTCCCATGAGACACTGTTTCATTCTTCACTCTGATTAGATTTAGATTACTGGCTGTGAGCCAGTAGAAAAGACTGATTAGATTTTGAAACCTGTTAAACCAACTTAATATCTCTGAAAGTTTTCCCTAACGTTACAGTGCAAAGAAAAAATTTGCTGCACTATAGAATAAAAATATTTCGTCTGTCCAAGAGCCAATATCAGAATAATGGCATATAATGCCAATTGAAAATAAGCTACACAAATTTTAGCACAATATTGGGGATAAGAATAGTTTTAAAAAATGCCATTTTTTATAATCCTAGTTTATAAGTTGAGGTGTTGAATATAAGTTTGAATTTTAGTTGAGTTGAATGTTACTACATCAAACATTGATGAGTTAAGATAATTAATGAGAACTTATGAAATTCAGCAAAAATATTAAATATGTTTTACTTTGTAAATGCAAGTTATGTTAAAATTATTTGGATACATTTATGGACAAAATCAACTGCGGACTTACACTGTGTCATTTTAAGAAATAATGATCGTACTATTTCTCACGTGATTTAAATATAACAAAAGTTTTAATCTTTAAAATGTATTCTGAGTAATAATCAAATAAAACAAAGAAAAATATTACGAACCAACTTAATTGTGATGCTTAAAATCTTTTGTCACTATTCATCTTTTGAAGAAAAAATTTATTTTAAATTTCATAACAAAAATTCACAGTTTAAAAATACAACCAAGCAATTTCAAAATAATAGAAGAAAGAAAACAATTATTAATTACAACAAAGCATTTAAAACAAAAATTACTTAATAATTTAAAACATTCATTAGTTCAATTTAAATTAATATTATTTAATTGAAAACTTTCAAGTATTATGATAGATAAAAATACGTATTCAGAAAAGATATGCACCAAGTTTAAAAAGTTTTAATTAAGTTTTAAAAAAGCTCATTATGAACTTAAGTTAAAGAATGAGTCAATAATAAAGCATAACCCAATATTATTAATCCAAAATTAAGTTTATAAATGAGTTTTAACTATGCCAAACCATTTATTTTTTATAATAATGTGCTTCTCGTATTTTCTTATTGTTTTAATCTCCATGTATAAAATCTTGAAGCAATAAAAGGGCAATTTCAGTGCCGAATTGCCAATGCTTTTCTAGTTTAATGAACTGAAGAATAAATTAAACAAGCATGTTTTTGATACATTAAATTGTTATCTCCCTTTTATTTATCATTGCTATGTAAAGAGGGAATTTTTTAATAAATACATGATTAATCTATAAGTCAATATGCTTACAGTTTTAATTAAATTTAACTTGTGCAACATATTTCAGTGTATCCAGACTAAAAGAAACTTGATTAAATGTTCATGAAAGTTAATGAAAATATTTTGAGTTTTTAAAAAAATGTTTCTTACCCAACAATTAATTTAAGTTGGTGAATACATTTTGATTTTAAATTAAGGGTATATTTTTTTATCCCAATTAATTTTATTTTGAGAATCGAAATTAAATATTCCCCATAGAAAGTGTAAAGCATGCAAGTTGACTTTTGGCAATTGTAAATCCAAACAATGCTATAATTTAATTTCAAAACTCTTTATTTGAACTGTAATTGAAATGAACTAAGCTAAAAAAAGTATTTTGGAACACTTCAGTACATTTCATAGTGATACAAATTTAGTTGAAATAGAATAAATTGTACTAAGTTTCTTTTTTGGCTTCAAATTTATAGAGAAATATATGTTTGTGTGTGTGTATGTGCGTAAATATTTTTAACGTAAATATATATATATATATATATATATATATATATATATATATATATATATATATATATATATATATATATATATATATATATAGTGTGTGTGTGTGTGTGTGTGTGTTTGTGAGTGTGTGTATAATTGTATTAAAATTAAATCCAATTTCTTTATTTCTTTTAATTTTCATTTACTTTTATATGAATTTTCAACAACGAAATGTGTATTTTACTATTGTTAAAAATGTCGTTTAAAACTAGAGCAAAGAGCTCTTGTTGGATTTTGTATATAAGTATAATAAGGATAATCTGCCTAATTTGTTATATATATTCATTCTTCATGCTATGATTAATTTTGCTTATTTGAATCGCATGTACTACTTCAAAAGTTATCTGAAATCACATAAAGAAAAAAATTGCTGTTGACTGAGAATTTGACATTTATTTAATTTTTAACAAAATTTTATAAAAGAAGTTTTCTATTTCTATGTAATTTCTTTTTTTCAAAATTTGTTGCAATTTGAAGTTCAAAAATGCTTAAAGACCTATAAGTTTTGTTAAGTTTGATAATTCATTGTGAAACAATTACCATTATTTCAATAATTCGTGTGATTCCTTTTTTTACAAGCTTTATTTTATGATTTTATATTAATTAAACTTTACGCAAGCAAAATGAAAATAAATAAAAGTAAAGAATTTAATTTTTTTTCGCTGTTTCATTGTGTGTGTGTGTTTGTATGTGTGTGGGAGTTAAAAATATAGTCAATTTATAGTTTAAATATTTTATAAGTAAACCATTGTCATTCTGCAGCATGAATAATTTTTAAATAATATCAAGTGTCACTTATATATATATATATATATATATATATATATATATATATATATATATTAACAATAAGCTGAACTATACAGACATTTTCAGGCAGTGGTTGCAATTCATCTTAAATGGTGCAGCTTGTTCTTCTTTGGACCTTGCACCATCAAAACCAACCAAACAACCAATATATCTTAAAATTGAAAGTTTTGTAACTACTTTGTTTACATACATATGATATATAATAGCTTTACAAGAATAAGTGTTAATTAACCCCTGACTAAATCAAAACGAAACAAATTAGAGATTTATTAATTGCATTAACATACATTGTAAATTTTTTGAAAGAGTTTTGGAGTAAAGATGTACACAAATAGTAGAATACAAGATTTATATTGTGCTACAGAACTAAATTTAATTTTATTATTTATTAAATTTTACTTTATTATTATTATTATAATTTATATTATTTATTATTAATTTTAACTGAATTTTAATTATTCATTTTTTTATAATTATATTAACTATTTATTGAAGATCAAATGTCTTAGATTAATCCACATTTTCATTTAATTTCCTTGGCAGCAGAGCAAAGAAACATTTCAGCTGGATTGGACTGTTGCAGTTTTATTTAATGGTTTAGAAAATAGAAAATATTGGTAATCAATGTTTGAAGCAGAGTGTTGGTAATTAAAAAGTATTGAGGTTTCTAATTGGCAAATAAGAATCAAGAAATTATTGCCAATGCCTATAAATTGCTGAATGACTCTCTTTCAGCTATCAGTCGATCGATGTTAGATTTTGACACGTTATTTCTTTTCAATAAATGTTATTAGTCTTTATCATTTAACTCATTACAAAAAAAGAAGCAACAATCATTATAAAAATTACTGTCTTATGCCACAATTATATTAAAATTTACAATATATCTATCAAACTCACAAATTATATTTCAGAGCATATTGAGGGTTTCAACTGCAATACACCTACTTTGTATATTCCTGTTTTTTAAACACTATTAAAAGTTATGTAATATTATGTCAACTGGTTTGTTTTTAAATGATTTGTTAGTATTGTTCGCTATTCTTTTGATTTTATTGAAGTTTGGGTAGTTTAGGTATGTTGAAAATAATTGATTACAAGAAAATAAATGAGAAAAAAATTATTAATATCACATATTGCTTAATGCACAGTATCTTTTTTTTACATTTACCTTATAATAAATATTTTCCAGCAAACAATTATTTGATGTAATTCAATACTCATAATATGTAGTCTTATTATCATGAAGGGCAATATGTAAAAACTGAAAAAGTTATCTCTCTTCTGCAATATGTATTTTTCAAAGCAGAACACCAAGTAGGTCTTGGCACAAATCACTTAAACTTGGAAGCGAATTGTTTTAGTTTTGATTAGGTATTATAATATTAGAATATATAATTTTCATTATGCTATTAAGAATAACTGGTGCTAATTTTGGGCTAAATACTTTTGCAATTTTATAGTTTCTAAATTGTTTGATACTAGATATCCTAATCTTGATACATCATGATATATATATATATATATATATATATATATATATATATATATATATATATATATATATATATATATATATATATTTGACTTGATTTATCAAATATTCTGTTAACGATAAATTTGATGAGGGAAAAGGTGAAATGAAATGCCAACTAGATAATCAAGCCGCATTTAAAATGTGCTAGTTCGACAAAATTATTTTCAGATTTTTTATAAAGATATTATCAAAAGTCCGAAATTTGAAGCAAGCAATAAAAGACATAGGATACCAAAATTTTGTGGGTCAGATAAATTGTAAAGAGAAGTTAATTTTTTCGATCTAGAAAAAGTTCACCTGAATTAATTGTAAAAGAGACAGAGATTAGATGTACGCATAGATAAACAACATAGAGAGGTCATTTTCTTTTCTTTTATAAAAATAATATTAAAACAATATTTTGAAACATTGATTATTAGTTCATTAACAAAGTCTTTAGTCACCGTATTGTAAGCAGCAGCTCCTTTGTTTATTCACAACAGCTTATGGACTTATTTCCTCTTCAGGTAGGGGTGTTTACGCGTGGTTTGAAATCTTCTTTAAATTGTAACTTCTAATTTATTTAAACATTGTTAACCACAACTCTTTTTATAGAATGAAAATATAAATCAATCCACTGATTTAATTTTCTTCTTAAATTAATTATATCTTAATTTAAATTTAAAGAAATATTTATATTTTTAAGCGAAAGAATCTTTAAAAATTTTACACCAATGAGAAAACATTACACTTGTTTTGTAGAAGCCATTTCGGAAAACAATTTTTTTTAACACTGAAAACAAAATTAAAACAATTTTGATGCATAGAAATAAATATTAGTAATAAGTCAGTTCGATTTTATCTTGCTTTTTTCATATATAATTGCTATTTTTATACAAAATAACTAGTTTTATGCATCTATAATTAAATAGGAATATTATTTTTCACTATTTATTTCAGTTATTGAAATAAAAAAAGATTTTAGACTTTGATGAAGTAATATTTTCTTAAATATAAACTACTTGCAAGTGAAAACTTAATATTTAACTTCTTTCTTGGTATATATATATATATATATATATATATATATATATATATATATATATATATATATATATATATATATATATATATATATATATATATATATATATATATATATATATATATATATGAATAAATTTAAAAATTAAATAATTTTGTGTCTCACTTGTTTGATGTGAAGATTCCCCGGTGGAGCTTTCATTATTGTTTTCTGTTATTTCGAGCGAAGTTTCAAGATCATTTGTTGATTCAGTAGTTTCCGGTTTGCTATCTGAATGCACATGAGGTTCAAGCTCTTCATTTGATTCAATGTTGTTATTTTTTTCTTCAGTGTCGGTATTATGCTCAAGGGGTTCGGTATTTTCAGCTTCATCAGTTTCAGTTTTCGTTTCACTTTCAATAATTTCTTTGTTTTCTATCTCTTCCTTATCATCAGAGTGTGCTTCTTTATTATCATCAGTTAATACAGTTTCAGTTGTATTTGCTGTTTCTGTTTCCTGAACTTCTTCTGTGTTATTGATTTCTAACTCGTTTTTCTCATCTTGTTCTTGATTTTCATGTTCTTTTTGTTCAATGGCGTTGTTTGATTCCTCTTCTTGATTTATAGTTACATCATTGGCATTGACTTCCTCGTCATTTTTTATTTCACATTCATCTACAGAAGTTCTTAATTCTGTATCATTTATAACCTCTTTGTTTTCTATTTCAGAATTGTCATTGTTTTCTGTTTCTTCATTACTTTCAGTATTATCTGGATTACCACTACCAACTTCAGCAACAGTTTTGCCTTCAAAATTTTTCAAATTTGTTTCCAAATGATTCTCAACGGTGGATTCAGGATTTGTTTCTGGTTCTGGACTTTCGTCATTTTCATTTTCTGTATTTTCAATAACTGGCTCTTCTTTAAGCTCTTTATCTTCATCCATTGCCTGTTTAGGAACTTCAAGCTCATTTTCTTGCTCTGAGATATTTTCTTTACTATTTTCTTCTATATCTACATCGTCTTCTTCATCTTTTTCTTTTGAATCTTCCTCGTCATTTTTTAGTTCATCTTTACTATCAGCAAGCTCAACGTCTGTATCCTTTTCTTCTAACTCATCAACCTTTTCAATTTCATCAGTAGTTTTTTCAGTGTCATTAATAGCGTTTTCCTTATCTTCAACAGTATTTTCAGTATCTGCATTTATATTTGCTACATCATCTATACTATCAGTATTGATTTGATTATCGGTTTCATCAATACCCTCTGCTGTTTCAAAAGTCTGTTGATTTTCTTGTGATTCTTCATTATGAACCATATTCTTTGTATCATCATTATCATTAACCTCATCTTGCTCTTCTTCGCCATTATCTTGTGTATCAGCTGAATCAATTTTAGAATTCTCAACTGAAGGTTCATCCATACTTTCATCTTCTTGAGTTTGGACTTCTGTATCATCAAGAATTCCCTTTTCTTCAGTTGATTCAGTATTTTCGACATCAGTTGTAATTGTTTCATCATCTTTATCAACTGATGTACAGTTCTGTTGTTCTTCTGTTTCATTTTCATTTTGGTCATTTTCTTCAGTAACGTTCCTTATTTCATCTTCATTAAGCTTATTTTCTAATTCATCAGCTGAATCAGAAATTTTATCATTTATTGGCTCTTTGATATCTTCGGCTTCTCTGGATTCCATTTCATTTTCTTGAGATTCATGATGGATTTCTTGTGATTCAGATGAAGCTTCTGATTTAAGGGTTACTAATTTAGAAGATCCTAAATTGACAGAGCTTTTTCTTCTGTTTCTCTTTGAAGATATCTTAGAAATTCCCTCAGCACTGGAATTCGAAAGCATACTGTCAGAACTTGTGTTAGGAGTATTTTTATCAGTACTAAGTTTTCTTTCAGATTTATTTGCTTGAAGATAAAAGTCTGCTGTCCGCCCTTTCTGTAAAAAATAAAGTTTTTGTTTATTTAAAACAGCATATTATATATAATTGTTTATAAAGTTTTTGCAAATATATATTCCGATCATAGTCGTTAATTACGCGTTACTCATTTTGAAGCTTCTATTTAGCATAATGCTAAAAATCTGCATCAATAAAATTCCAAGAATAAATATTGTTTTTTCTCCGAACTGAAACATCAATAAAGTAATTCAGTTAAAAAAGTTTGACACATAAAATACAATTTATTATTTATTATATCAATATAAGTCACAAAGTATCAATTTTAAGAAGATTTACTTGAAGATACTTAAGATATTTTAATCTGTCATTTTTATTGTTATTTTTTAAGCACAATGCAATGTACAATATAAATAAATATCAACATAAAAATCTTGTTCCGATGGAGTTACCAACAATATAGCATGAAAGTGTATCAACACATAAAATACAAACATACAAGATGTGTTGATAGTTTATAAACATTTCCATATAAAATACCCTATTTCCATAAAATACCATGAGAGATCTTTTCCTTATATTTAAATTCTTCTATTTAGAAATATTTTCACAAGATATCACATAATATGCTCCAAAGATACCGAATTCCTAAGTAATAAGTATGTTTCATAATTTGCGTAAAATAAACAGCGAATCTTCGTCACTTATTAAACCTTCAATCTGCGCATATTTGTGTATAGTGTTGATAATCTAATTTTTTGTGAAATTTTGAAAGTTCTATAAAAATCACTTGTGAATACCTTGAAATAAACTTTCTTCTTGAAAGTTTCGCTTATGATGATACCAAGAGAAAATGTTTTGCAAGTTAGAATGGTAGTTCTTTCTTTGAACGAGACCAATTTTTTATATTTTTCGTTTTCACTATGTAAGAGCACGCATATATAATTCAAAATAAAGCTTTCTTCTCAAAAAAAGTCATGTGCATTCGAGCAAGTGTAATTTTAGAAGTCCTTTCACTATACGTAAAGCAGAAAAGTTTTTCCAACCATTCTCCAAGTTTTCAAATTTTAAGATAGAAGAAGGTTGTATGATACGTTTGCCTTTACTTTACTATACTAAAGATAAATTTTTTCGTAAACCGTAAAAAATAATAAATTGGAATAATCATTTTGTGTGTTTAGGTTTTTATATTAGTAGCTAATTTTTTTAAACTAATTTCATAATGTTTCGGTGTGTACATATATTTATAAAATACATCAGTAAATAATACAAAAATTTTGAAAAATTATAAATATTAAAATAATTTCACTTACAGACTATTATAAGAAAAGTTCAATTTCAATTATTTTTAAGTATTTATTTGCAAAACTTTACAATCTTAATAAAATTCAATTCTATTCTCTTATGCTGAAATCTTTTATGCTGTAACGATAAAAAGAATTTTGAATTTTTTCCTATGTAACACGTTTTCTATTCAATTTACCTACTTCTCATCATAATTCAAAAAGTGTCACATGATTTACAATGCAAGTTGAAAAACTTTCAAGATTTACTCGCTTTTCGTATTATTAAATTATAATTGATTTAAAGTTAGCTTAAAATACATTTATTGTTCAATAAAATATTTTTAATTAAACTAAATGCATTATGCTTAAAACGAAATTTTTAAAAAAAGTGATCTTATTCTGAAATGCTTAATATTTTAAATAAAATTTAAATAAAAAAATCTGAATTTTCTTTGATCAAGAAATCTCCTGCTCGTTCAAAACTTGCAAAGTAATAAATCCCATTAAATTTACTTTTTATGCACATTAAGTTAAATAAAATTTACTGTTTATATTCTTTTTATTAAAAATAATGTTGTAGTTATTTCTATTAAGATAAATATATTCTTCAATATTCAAATAAATATTTTAATTGTAAATTTAAATGTTTGTTTTGAATTATTTACATACCACAATATATGAGATAAAAAATATGTTTTCTTTAAATAACTAAAATATTCAGTCACATTGAAAAATAAAAACGAATATTTTCTTATGAAATCATTTTGCCACAAATCTACTTACATCACATTCAGATTAGTTTCAGTATTGATTCTTTTTTGTAAACAAGTACAAAAATTTTAATTCGTATTTAGTATATGTGTTATACAACAATATACCAAATACCAATTTGAAATTTTGGAAATTTTATGTCATTTATTGTATAAAATGATTATATAATTTGTGAATATAAATATAAAATATTGAACGTTAAATCAAACATCATAATTTCTAGATTATACAAAGTTTAAAACTTTTGGTTTCATTTATCTTATTTTACTCGAAATACCAATTTAGCACACCCAGTAATACATATTTATGTAAAAATAAAAATAGTTTGTATTAAAAGCTTGTGGAGAAATACGGTTATTTTTGCAACTTCAAAAAATTGTTTTTAGTTTAATGAAAGATTTTCATAAGTAGTTTGTTCTAAATAACGAAATTAATCAACAATGTTTTATTTCCATTATAAAGACAACAACAGCAAATATTTTTTAACACATGCTTCATATTATTTACACATTAATTATTAAAGGAGTATCTGCTAAGTCGATTAATGATGGATACTGGAAAAATAAAAACTTCATTGCTTACAGAGAAAAACAGACAAACTCTGTGAAATCAAATTTCTGTTAATTGGTAAGAAATTTAACAAGTAGTTATTCATTCAAGTAAAAAAGTTATTTCACAAATTATTGGAAATTATCAATTATTCTTCTGTCACGTTTCTTGATATAAAATAAACGTTCAAAATATTTGAAAAGCAATGTGTTTTATATATTTATCAATAAAAATGTATTCTTAAATCTTACTTTAGTTACAACTGAATGTGGTAATTTAAAAAATATATGACATAAACATATTTAGAATAAATTTCAATTATGTTTTCATGAATATATTATTCAATATATATTATGCATTTTGGCTTGATAGAAAGTTGAATCATCTTGCTAGAAATGCTTGACAGCATTTCAACTCACAAAACATAAGCTTTCTTTCCTAAGATGAAATTCCTACGCTGTGGGAAAACACATGAATAAGCTGGAAAACATGGATATCAAACTATACAAATACGTTTCCTTAAAACTTACGAAAGAATTCTAACAATGCATTCACATTGTATCTAATCGCAAACTGTAACAGACAAAATACCATTTACTAAATCTTACCAACATTTCCTACGCAAATTTAAATGCATCAATAGGGTTTGCAGATTTTGTTAGTGCTTCTGATGAACTATGCAGACATATAATTGTACCTTATTAGAAATACATTTCTGAAAGGGCAATTTCTTTTTGTATTAGAAGTAATAAGAATTTCATAAAAAACATTCTTTAATATGTTAAATCTTGAAATAACTATTTTAGCTAGGGTATGATATACCATGATGAATGCATTACTTCAGTGATTTATTATGATAATCTTGTGAATAAATTTGTGTATTAGATATTTGTAATAGAATGCACAATTATTTAAGTACTTTTATTCAAGTAATTTTATAAATTTCATTACCAAGTACTTGTTAATGAAATTTATAAAAACTCTAAAAAGATAAAGGAAAATTTATGAGAAGAAATTCCTAATTTCTAATGAATTGTGATTTATCTACCTTAATAAGACGCATTTCAATATATTTACCAAAAGTACAAAATATACACACGCACAATCTATTATTTTTATAACAATTATAAATAAGTTTAAACAATTATTATTAACTATTTTTAAACAGTTAAATAGTTTTAAACAATTATTCACATTCCATTATTTAAAACAGATTTCTCAATAGGTATAAAACAAACATTATCCTTTAAAGACAAACATCAATTATGATATACATATGAATATTTATTAAATATTTTCATTAAATTATATAGATGCGTATTTTAGCATTAAAGGTCATACATCGTATTACACATAAATACTGAAATAATTACATTTTTCTGATAGAGAAAATGAAGTATTCTTTGTTGCAAAGAAAATTTAAATTTCTCTGCTACTGTAAGGCAAAATTACGGACCTAAGTATTTATTTATTTCTATTTTCATCTGTTATGTTAAAAATTTACAGCTTAATAACAGCTTTTTCACATAACAATTTAATGAACCCCATATTTTTCAAAGAATACTTATATACTACCTGATTTTTTTAAAATAATTATTGATAAGGAATCGATATTTAAATTAAGTATTGATTCATCAGAAAGGAACCATATCATTAAGGTAAATGGTTAGGTCAATACACGATAGCAGAAATAAAGAAACTAAACATTGGCTCATCTAATCAGTGAATTGATTTGAAAAGTACCAAGATCAAGAATACTTCCGGATTCAGATGGTTTCTTTATACATAGTGTCTCTTGAAAAAATCGAAACATTTGTAAAGCCCTAAGCATTACTCAAAAGTATGTAATGCTTCCATTTGAGAAATAAGTTTTAAAGTAGGTAAAATTTCCCCTAAGAGACTAATTTTTTGTTATAAAGAACATTTTTTATATATATAAAAAAACTCTAATGATTGGAAGTGCGTGTAGTGATAATTGATGATGTTTTTCCCTGTATAAAAATGATAGGCCATTATTTTTTACCTAAGAGAGATTACCTTGCTTGTTAATAGATATTTTTCTTCAGGTTTTAAGACATTATGCGCAGAAAAATTTAAAGAATTTCAGCTTCATGCATCTCTATTTTGTCTCCTTAAATTCAGTACAATTATATTATAAGAATGTTGATGTAATACTGCATGCACATTTTTCTAGGTAACATTCGATGTTCAAGGGTTTCATTTCAGTGTTTAACTACATTATTTATATGTATTAAGAGAAAATTGAAATGTGAATGTTGATTTTAATGATCTTTAAGTAAGAGATAAGCAATATTTAATGCAGAATAAACAAGAAAACCTTGAAATTATCATGTAGTGATAGCTTAAAATTTTATTATTATTAAAATTTAATTCTATAGTTCGAAAATGAATGTAGTTCGCAAATTTACCTGAGATATTTTGATACACATTAGATATATTTTATTATATATATACGGATATATAACTCTTATATCTTATTATAACCATTATATCTAGTCTAAAATTCAGAATATGATATTCATTTATTCTTAAGTGGTATTCATCTCGTACACATATTTCAAAATTATAAATACTTTTTGTGGATGTAGGTGTATATTTTCACTTTCATTCCTTTAACATTTGTATTTATCTAAAATGATTAAGATATTTTCCGCTTAAATATTGTTTTTAGAAACACTTGCTGCATTGCTATATTTTTGAATTTTTTGTAAAAATTTTATGATTACAACTATTATTTTACTTATAATAATAACAATTATTTTATCTGTTCCGTCTTGGAATATTAACTACAGCGCCACTGGCTTAGTATGGCGCAAATATGTAAGCAGTCAGAAGAAAATACGCTCCTTGACAAAGAGGAATGTAAAATTTCTTTCTCTGTCACCCGGCTAAAGCGGTGATTAATAATGTTTCTATATTGAAATTAAAATAATGAATGGCGATTATTTCTTGACTCAATTTAAAAATACAGTCCACAAAGAAAGCAAGAAAACTTACGTTCGTGTAATAACATTTGGTCCCTCGAGCCGGAGTGTTAGAGGTAATTCCAGATGCTGGTGACAAGATTCGTGTAGTAAAATTGAAAACTGCAACAGGAGTTTTCATGCGAGCTATCGGAAAAATTTTTATACTACCTTCTAAAGACAATTTGTAAAGAAAATTCGATACAATGTACATAGTGTAATATATTCAATATTCTTGTTTATTTGTAAATATTTTGTAATTGAGTTGTAAATTTATATGCATTTTTCTTTATCTAAATACGTGTGTAAATTTTGTATTTGTATGTTATTTGTAACAAAGTCTTTTAAGTTTTTGAAAATTTCAACGTCAGGTGGGGGATGGCTTAGTATGGTGCAAATATGTAAATAGGCAGAAGAAAATACGCTCCTTGACAAAGAGGGATGTAAAATTTCTTTCTCTGTCACCCGGCTAAAGCGGTGATTAATAATGTTTCTATATTGAAATTAAAATAATGAATGGCGATTATTTCTTGACTCAATTTAAACATACAATCCATTAACGCAAAGGAAGAAAATTTAACGTTGGTGTAAGAACATTTTATCAATAACTTATTATTAATAATATTTATTGATATTTATTATTAATATCTGTTACTTATTAATAACATTTGAAACTTATCTTCGAATTTTTTATTAATCTATATGTTTTATCTTCTATAAATTTTACATTTTATGTGGTTCTTGGGAGAAATTCCAAAAGACATCAGAATCCTTTTTATATATTGCTAAAGCAGAATTTTACTACAAAATTATCATGAAAACATACGTGCATAATCAGATATATCATGTTTCTTCCTCGATAACAAGGAATTATATTATCTGAAGTGCACTTCTATAAAAATATACTATTCACGCTAATAAATAGATTTTACAGTTATTGATTTGATATACATTACTAAAGGAAATAAACTAAAGTGATTTTAATACTCATAAATAATATGTTTGTTTATTCTAAAACAAAAAGTGTCATAAGCAATTTTACTTCCCAGTTTTTTTAATGCGCAGAAAGTGAATTTTTCCTCTACCGCTGTAATATTGTTTTCTAAATAATTATATATTTTGAAGAAAATAACTAGTCCAGCCTCTTCAAATAATACCTTTAAGAATAAACTGAAATAAATTGATAAATAACATTTTTAAAAGAAATATCTTCAAAAATATTATTTATCTACTAAGGATTATATGTATTAAAAATAATTTAATTTAAGGACTATATTTATATATATATATATATATATATATATATACATATATATATATATATATATATATATATATATATATATATTATATATTATATATATATATATATATATATATATATATATATATATATATTTATATTCCATTAGAATTGGATAAATATGGTTCTTTTACCATATCGAAATATCTGATAAATGTCATAAAGTCCAATAATACAGATTAATAACTTCAAATAAGTTGATAACATTATTGATAAAAACTTGTCTAATCCAATCTATGCTTCATACCAAATTTTTTTATTTAGTTTTCTTTGTACCAAGCAATCTGTTCTTGTTAGTATCGTCCAACAGAATTCTTTCTATTTTCTCAATGTATTTTCCGGAAATAATCTGGGAAGAAATTCCTCAAGAGACTCTCCTACGTGTAAATAAACAGTACTTAAGTGGTAGGAGAGTAGTAATCAAACAATCAGAATTCTTCCTTACATTTCAGATGACCAGCAATAATGCTACACAATGTAATCTCATAAATATATGATATAAACATTATTTCTTAAGGAGACTCCAATTGAATTCATTTTATTAAAATTTTTCCATTTCTATTGTGAGAAATATTTTTAGCATTTTATAAATAAAAGCAAAAAGTTATTATTAAGGTTTTATAAGCACAGTTAGTAAGATACATTTCTTAATATTCATGAAACTTTAAGTTTTGAGAATAACTCTTGTTTAGAATTTAAATTAGAATTTTTTAATTCTTAACTATTTATTTAAGAAAGTAAAACTTTTATTTTTAATGTGGATTTTATTAGTTAAAACAAGAACTTAGTCAATTTTAAAACCTAAATTAGTTTAAAATATGTTTGTAGTTTAAGATTGTCAGCAGGACTTTAATAAATTACATTAAGGAAAATGACAGTTTTACTTACTTCAAATACAGTTTATAAACTTTTCGTTATCTCGTCTCTATTTTGTATCTTGCTTGTGGAACTAAACTGAATGATTGCAAAATTTACTCATATTTCAAATCAACGATGTAAAATATTTGTGAATAAAAGGGAGACGATTAACATATTCACGGTTGATTAATGTAAACTAAAAATTAAAAAAAAATCATACAAAATTAATAATTTATTGAAGCTTTAAAGGACTTCTAGGATTTCATTACTGGAAAGGTATTTGATTGTTTAAAGAAAGAGTAAATTAAGAAAACCCAAATAACTTTATTTCCAAATTTAAATAATATTTTGATAGTCTTCAAAACTTAAAAAAAAATAATATCTAGGAAAAAGTTTGAAAATAAAACAGGTACGCACATCAATTTTTCACTTCAGTTGCAGAAACATTTTTTTCTGATCCATAATCAGACAATGATATTTATTTAAACATTTACATAGTTTATTATTTGAAAATCATTAGCATTATAAAACACAAGATTGAAATTTATTGACCATTCAATCCACACCGAAGGAATTATTAATTTTAATCAACCGATCTAAATTTTATCCTTATTAGTTTTTTTTCCATTTATCTATGTATAATATTAACAAAACATTGTCTCGTCAACCATTTAAAACTTCCAAATGTGCAATAATAATTCAGTAAGGAAGTACTTCACTCGTACAGAGTAATAGAATAGTTGATTAAAACAATTAGTACACGCGCGTTTTATATATTTGAGATTTTTTAAAAATTTTTATTGGAACTTTTTTGAGTAAATTAATTTTGATGGGAAATTCAACAAACTAAAATTCGAATAAATTAAATAGAAAATTTCAAAATAATTTTAAACTATCGAAAATATTTTAATTCTTATTTTTAATTGATTTAGAAATAGGAAAACATCGGTTCAGTTCATGCTCTGTAAATGCAAAATATAATTATAAACTTAATAATAATATGAAACATGAAGAATGAATTGTGAATCAATGAAGAAATCAGATCCTTAAAAATTCTTAACATAGATAAAATTTCTGACCTACCTGATCTAATGCTTTTGAATCCGCTCCCATTTGTTTCAACATTTTGTGCATCGCATGATTTCCTTTTTGACTTACTATGTGAAGTGCTGTCCTTCCCATCTGTGAAAAATGAATAGAATATTTTCAGTTTGAGTTTTTCACATATTTATTAAAGATTTTACACAAAGCTTAATACTTGTATTAATTACAATAATTTATTGAATTTTTCCTTACAGTTAAGAACAAACGACTTGAAGTTATTTAAATTTTCAATGCATGAATACAGCACAATTAAAACTTTTAATTTTAGATTCATATAAATATTGATTCTGAGAACGTTGTGAGTAAAGTTAAATAAATCTACTGACCACAGTATTTAACACACTATATGTAGTAAACATACATGAAAAAAACTACCATATAATTGTGACATTTTAGAGGGTAACACTTGTGTAAAATTAAAGAACAATATTAGTCATTTTGATTTACACACATCAAACAATGATTTAAAAACCCAAGATCCATATTTTATTGGACCATCTTTTGCACGGACCACTTTTATTCATTTGTGATTCGAATATACATGCTTTTAGGGAGCATTCACATTCAGAGAATACCATGAGTTTTGGCTATACACTTTTCTTCCTACATTGGTTATACACCTTATTTTGCACGTCTTTCATTAGTGCAAAATAAGGCGCATCTGGATTTATCTGACCACCGGTTTGATTCCTTAGATGTTTAGTTTCTTTTACCGATACCATTGAAAACGAATTTTTAAATTCTAGATAGAAGTGAGAATGTTTTTCGCAAGAACTTCAATATGCATTCTTATGTTTCTCAATTCTCAACGCAAGATTCAGCATAAAACCTTTTGAGAAAAGCTTTGATGGACGTTTTTTGTCATTTGAAGCATAGTAGACTCCCTGTTTTGCCGTAAAATTCATAGAACATGAGCTAATCACTCTCTTGAAAAACTGCGCCCAAACCTCAGTAGCGTCATCTTGATAAAGACAGGGAGTTCTGATTTCAATTTAGGAAATCTTTCGATATGGCTGCTTCGGAGAACCAAGTAAAATTTGCTGTTTTCTAAATGAAAGCTCCGACAAAACTGCTACCAACAATAAACCCTTCTTTAAATGGTGAAATAACTGTGGTGTTTCCCATTTTACTTCATTCATCGTGAAATGCATTCCTATACCTTACTCATGCTAGAATTTGAACGATGTGAAAAACATGTCATAAAGAAAGACTATCTCTTACGAATATTTAAATGAAAACTTTAAAAATTTATAATTCATTGGCCAATGTGTCAAATAAAAATGTATTCAATATGGAGTGTGATCATTTTGTAAAGAAATACAGTAATGTGTGTGTCACGCTCAATAACGCATAAGCCGACATAATTTTAGAATTGAGAGACATTATTATTGCACTATTGCACTTTATTTGACTCAAGAGTGAAATGATGGCAATCAAGGATTGATTTCATGTCTTTCTTAGAAATCAGGCTACTGATCTCGCATATCATCTTTCAGATTAACAGTTGGTGGGTTTTACAACTATCTTGAGTGAGAGTACTTGCACTGTTTCAAAATCCCATTTTAACCATATGTCCAGGTTAAATTGATACTCCTGTGTAATACGTGAATTTAGAGCAACAAAAAATAAACTCGTGCTCCTTAGTAAATCATTATAATCTGTTATATGGATAATTATTTGCAAAATAAAAAACTATGATGCTTTTTATTAATATCACATATTTTCACAGAAGATTAGTTAACTAGGATATACAAAATAATAACTTTAAATATTTTTAATAAATATAATAATATTCTTATTAGATTTTGTGATTCAATTGATAAACAAGTAATCTGCATTTAATAGTTTTTTTTCACTTTTGATTTAAGAACTATTTCATATTTTATAAAGATCCAATTTTTGAAAGTGATACATGTGTTTTTGTGATTTTTTTAATTTTTAGAAACTAATGCAAATAACAATAAATATTTCATATACTCCATTAAAAATATTCATTACTTACTGAGTCTTTAACATTTATATGACTTGGGTAATTTTTGGCAAAGTGTTCAAGAACAGTCAATGATTCTGAGGCAGCTGATAAATGAATAGGAAAAGCTCCTGTTTCGTCTTTGGCTCGCAAAAGCTTTTCATTTTTGGAAAGTTGCTCCTTGACGGATTCCAAATCATCCTTTTGAATGCTTTCCCGGAATGATTGCAAGTTATTCTGGAATACCAAATAAAGTATTGTCAAAATAGATATATTGTTTCTATCTTAGAATGCAATTTTATTAAGAAAATTATTACTATTGCATGGATTCATTCGATATTGTTTGCTTTTTGTTAAAATGATAGTACTCAGAAAAAAAACTACTATGAAGATAATTGATATGAAAGTAAATGAACAGTTAAGAAAATTTCTATAAACCTTAGAGAAAAATTTAACTTGAATTCCTTACTCAAAATAGTCATTTAAATATTAATTGATTCATTCTGATAACTATACTCATTTAAATAGATGGAATTTTGAAAACTGTAATATTTGTTATGTTAATTAATATTGTAATAAAAATATTAGAACTCAGTTGAAATATTTGAATAATCAGTAACTTGTTTACTTAGAAATTATTAAGCAATTATTAATTCAAAATGCCCAGAAAAAGATGCTTCACATCAGCAAGAAAAAAAAATGCAGAACCTTATCACTTATTAAAATAGTGGTTTTAAGGTGAAACTTTGGAAAACAAATAGATATGAAATGAAAATAATTTATTTTTAAACTCTTAAGGTACACTTTTAAATAGAATGCTTAACATTTATTTGAATGAGGTCAAACTGAGCACATAAATCATGGAAATTCAGTTTTCACCTTAAAATTTTAAAGATTGATGTAATGTAGTTTAATCATGGCTCATTAAGTTACAAAATTTAAAGCTTTAAATAGATATAAATATTATTCTCAGTAATAAATAACATTGTTTTCCATGCTTGGAATATTTCGAATAAGAATATTAATAAAAAATAAGAAAAAGTAATTTTAAAAAAGGAAAACATTTCAATCACTTTATTTGAGGAGTATATATTATTTTAAATTGAGTGAGAGTTCTGGCTACTACATTATGCAAACAAAATATAGAAAAACTGGTAGAGAAATAGATTATATTTGCTCAAGATACGATTTCATTTTTATAATAATGTATACATACTAAATATGAAGGAAGCTCTTTGAGGAAGTTTTTAACTTCTTCGTGCCAGGAAGTCTTCCCCAGCAAATGTTTACCATGACCTTCCAAAACCAGTTCCTGCAGTAACTCGACATCCCCTCGTTGAAGGGCTGTCGTCATTCTTTCAAGAACTGAAAGAAATATGTATTTTATATTGAAAGAATAATAAAATGCTTTTAACCCGCTCGTTGAATACAATTTCAGATTTTAATTTTAGATAGATAGAAGATGACTGATATATTTCAAAGAATGAGAACCTTATTGAAATATTTTTTGTGCAAAAACATATAAAAAAATAATATAATTGATTGAAGAAAAATACTTCATTTTTGGTTTACTTGTTTACATACATTTTCCAGATAAATTCACAAAATGTAATATTATTTTTTTAAATAATAGTTAAAAATTACTTTTGTTATTTATAATACCCAACAATTTAACTATCATTTTTACTCTTTGGAAACAATTCTAATTACCGCATACATACTCACTCAGTAATGTTATATGTAATAAATAACTGATTACACAGTCCGAGGTATATTTTACGGTGCCCCAAGAGAAATTCCTCATAAGTGTTAATTGCAATCCAATGAGCAGACCATGAAAATTTGAGCTAGCCTCAGTATACAAACAAATGACAAGAGTAGGACTATCTAATGTGTACGTATAATGAGCTTGACATTCTTTCAAGGAACTAAAATCAAACTCATTACACTTCAGGCCACCGGAGAGATGTCTTCACCTACCAGATAATCAAAGTCTGCCCAAAGCAGCAAAGTTTGTTGTCTGCGTTCTTTAAAAATGTCACTTCTTATAGAAATAAAGTCATAAAAATTAGTAACGCTCCTAAAAGCTCGAGTCTTTTTCAGCACTTGATGAATGTCAGATTTTTCCTAACTCATTTGTGATCTTCAATAAATCGTTTTGATATTTAATTGAGAGAAAAAAGATTCCATCCCATCTATTCACTCCGATCTTTTCGTTAAATTAATTTTAATCCCATGAGATAAGTTGAAATTCAAGATGAAAATAATATGTTTGAGATTAAGAGAATGAAGATGCAATATGAGATTTGATGAAAAGAATTGTTAACAAATATTTCTCTTCCCGTGTAACAATAAAACGCAAAAATCTGATCTTATTAATTCAAAAAAGTACTTCTGTACATCCCTACATGATTGTCTAGTTTATTAATTATCAATGTATGTATGAAAACTTAGGTCTACATTGTATAAAACAATCACGTTTAATCGTCTTATCACTTATGTCAAATTTCTTTTAAATTTATTGTTCTTAATAAACAGTTTGAATTTGAAGTACTGCATAAAAAGAAAGAGTATCCTTTCATTTACTTAATTTGTTATTATAAAATAATCCTATTTCATTATAGTAAATATTCCAAATTCCCTCTCTTATATTAAATGTAGAAAGGAAGTCATATGTTTTAGAAATAAAACTCTCCTTATTGCTTAACATTTATTTTAATATATAAAAATACTTGTCATGAAATGTCTTTGCTGATACTCAGTAATTGTTATATTTCAAACTATGTTCTTACATTAAAAAGGATTAGTTTGGTTTTATGAGATTTTATCCCGTCAGATGAATACTAACCTAAAAATGTATTTCAGTTTCCCATAACTTTAAATAATTTCATTATTGTTAAAAATTATAACTTATTTTCTTCATAATATTACAATTATATTTTAAAATAGCAATTTGAAAAATTTAGACCATTTTTGTATCATACGCATACAAAATCAGTTAGAAGCTTATAAAAGTACTTCTTAAACTAAAAAAAAATTTAATGAAAAAAATTGCTTATTTTTTGGAAATGCTGCATACATTTAGTGTGAATGATTTCAAACATTTAAAATTTTTGAATGATGGTAAATATTACACATGAAATTTCTGACAAAAACAAAAACTAATGGTTTGTATAGTAAATATGGTTTTATGTATAAAAATAAATACAAATATGCACTATATGTTGAATTGCACAATTGCAGTTATATACTAATAATAATCCGTAAATTTATTCTACAAGTATAGATTTATTGTAATTTAAAGAAGTATCATTATAAGAAATACACATGAAAAACATATAAAAAAATTTACATTTCTTTTAATTCCAAAATTAACTTATCATTTTACTACGTGTTTGAGAATATTGACTGAAAAACTAAATTTTTCATTTACTGAATATTAACGTTATATAAGAACATATGATGTGATATTCATTGAGATTCCATTTATAAGACATTTTACAATAAAATCTTCAAAATATGAGTTAAAATATTCATTTTATAAGTTCTTGGTTGATTATTTCTGAGATTATTTAAATGCATATGAAACATCAAATTTGAGTAAAATTTTTCATAATATAAATCCTAATATTTGACTTCTTATAAATTGATGAGGTTACACAAAAGAAACTGCTTTTACAAAAAGAACAATTGAAGGATTTTTCGAACAAAATGTTGTATACTATTATATTCTCCCAGAAAAATATTGGAAAATTTCTTTCGAGAGCTTTGGAAATTTATTTCCTTTCAGCAATTCAAACGTATTAAGAGGAGAAGAGACTCTATTTGAAAGGGAGGAGAGTTTCTCTCACGCAAACGTTAGATGATATACTTTTCAGAATATTTCCATTTCCATAAGCGGGTATTACTTAAAATCCATTCTCAAAGAGACTAAAAGAGGAGTTTAAAAAAGATCACAGTTAGTTATAAATTTCCTTCACTTCACATTTTTCCATTTTTTGAATAATTTCGCTTATGGTTATTTTAAATTATGATAAAACGTATATTTGCATGCAGCAAAAATATTTTATGTCACGCAATTAGACACATTGCATTTCAAATAGCTACGTAATTTATAATAAATTCAGATTGCCATCTGTGTTTTATAGATTATACGATATAGCAATTAGAAATAAACTGAAAGTGAACCTTAGAAACTAATAAAGAAAATCAAAGATATACAGCAGGAGTTTGCAAACTTGTTTAGATATGTAATAGCATTATTTTAATTTATGACATAAGATATAGTAATATACAAGATATATATACAATTATGGTGAATTCATGAAAAACATAAAAAAATATATTAAATGTATATAATATATATAAAATTTAAATAATATATATAAATTATATAAATAAAATACACACACACACACACACACATACATATATATATATATATATATATATATATATATATATATATATGTATTATAATTTAAAAAAATATAATCCTCTCTAGTATTTTCCGAATTTTTATCTTTTTATACTATGGATATTGTGTATTCATTATTCTCGTTGAAAATTAAAAAATTAAAAAATATGTAAGTTTTTATATGGGTATTGCTTTTCAAAAATTTCTAAAAAGTTACCAAATGGCACAGTAATTGAATAAATTATTTTTATATTTTTATTGTGTAAATTAACCCTGAGGAATTTATGTACAAGGTTTATTAGCATAAAAGTTTGCAGCAAGAAGTGAGACTATAATTAGAATGAAGCCTGTTATAGGCGCTTCGCAAAATTCATATAAAATATTTTATTGTAATCTTAATGCTTATATATAATCGCGAAGAATTTATGTTCAAGATTGTGAGATTTTCTAATGTATTTAATTAAATTAATTTTGTATTGAGAGTTTAACTAAAATTTTTTAATTCAAAGAATCTCATAATTCATTTCGAGACGAACTAATCTAATATTTCCAATTTTATGTCTACTTAAAAGTTTAACACTAATGTTAACATTATTTTATTGAGTCATGCCACTCATTTAATTAAACAGAAACATATCTCTTCTAGTAATAACCCAGCTTAAAAAAAACTGAGAATTTTTTTAATTTGTTGTTCGGAATATTCATAATCAGGAATACTGTTGAGAAATTAAACAATTTTAATTAAAGCAGCAATAAATTATGTGTATCGGCATGTATATAACTATTAAAAATAATTAGTACAAAAATTTTTATCAATACAAAAAAATAGTTATTTTAAAACTTCTATTAAAATGCTTAAATTCTTGCAGTATTCGTATAAACATTATTTAAAATATTTATCAATGTTGTTGGTTATAAGGTTAAAGATTTTCTTAATTAACGATTCTCTTATGATTTTGGAATGACGAGTGATTATTAAATGATACTTTTTAATCTTAAGTTATCAAAAATACTTCAGTGTCTTTGAAAGTTAATCAGCATTAATCAGTGAAAGAAAATTCGATCACAAAGATCTAAATTGTTGATATAAGGTTGATTTCATAGGTTTCCACTTAATTTTTAATCTCCGTTTCTACATAACAAGGATTGGTTTGGTTTGTTTGTTGCTCAACGGTCATTGTTTGCACACGAGGATTAATTCGACTGGGACCTACGGTTTAAAATGGATTCCAAACCGCTACAAACATCCATGTCTAGGGTGAGATTCGAACCTATGAACTGTTGAACCAAAAATGCAAGAACGCCAATCATTCAGTTCGGCATTACAAGGATTGACAGGGAAATGAAGATTCGTATTGTCACTATATTCTTAATATTAAGAATTTTTTCTGTTATACAGAAGTTTCTGGTGCAAGGCAGTCTCATAAATAATTTAATGGATAATTTTTTGTCTCTTTTGCTTGAGTAATTTTACATTTATTTTAAGGAATTTTTAATATTTCGTTTTTAAATAGACGCTTAAATTAATTTATTTGTACTTTGGTAGTTCTTGACATTTATATTTACTTTAATTTTCTGCTAAAGTATTTAATGGAACGATGAAATAAACTAGGCTCTTTATTCCTCATACATGCATTGCCATTAAAGTAAAAAATAAATCTATTAATAATTTATTGTTCCTTTTATGAACAAAGACTGTATTTTCAAGATAAATAATCATTTCCCTGAAAATAGAAAAGTGAATACACATTTAAAAGGAAAGAAATTTTAGAAAAATATCGATCTCCAATGTTCTTCACAATTTAAAAAGTAGAACTTATTTAAAAATTTGCATTTCCATCTCTTTCACAAAATTTGATGCAATGAGAGAGACAAAGATAAAATTAATTTAATAATGATTTATAGAGCTTGAGATTATATTTAAGGAAATAAATAAAATACGTAAGGTTTTATATGGGTATTGCTTTTCAAAAATTTCTAAAAAGCTACCAAATGGCACAGTAATTGAATAAATTATTTTTATATTTTTATTGTGTAAATTAACCCTGAGGAATTTTTATGTACAAGGTTTATTAGCATAAAAGTTTGCAGCAAGTAGTTAGACTATAATTTGTTTCGATTAAGTGGGCTTGATGTTTTTACTTTTAATTAACATGAAAAAATCAAAAATATAATAAATTAAAAAGAATTCGAACATTCTCTAAGCTGCATGATAGTTATGAGAATTTAAGTAGGCTTATGATTAATATTAGTTAGCATTTCCATTAGTATAGATAAGATAATAATTATATTATTTTAAAAGTATTTTTCACATTTATAATTATTTCTATAATTATTTTACGCATTTGTTCTGGTGTAAAGTCCCTTTGATATATCACTGCTTCATTACGTTCCCAAAATTTAGGATTTGATTCTAACCAGAAAAAAAATCATCCAAATGATTAAATCAATGATTAGCTTATGAAGTATCACTTTCTCATTTAAAAGGTTTGAAATAACCTACTTTACTTAGGACAATAAATAAATACGCAGAATAATTCATGGTTTCCGTGATAGGCTTTTAGTTGATCATAAAATTAAAATGTCCATAATTTGTGTAAAACTAAAGTAAACTTTATTTCAATTTTAATATAATTTTAGTTTTATCTTCAAACAGTAATTGGTAATTGGAAATTGCAATATTATTTTATTTATATGCAAATAGCTTGCAAATATTCATTTCCAAATTTAAATAGATTAAAATTTTTAAATGCTAGTACCTGATCTTTGAAACTTGTAATATTACTTTCAAAGCAAACAGGAACATTATATATATATATATATATGTATATATATATATATATATATATCAGCAATTAAAATCTCTAAACTGAGTTTATTATTTGAAAAAAAAGCTACACTCACTTCCAAAAGTTAAGCACGAAGATGTAAAATGCAAAAAAATAAACAAATACTGCTTTGATTGACACAAAATTCGGCAGGAAAGTAGCATATATATATATATATATATATATATATATATATATATATATATATATATATATATATATATATATATATATATATATATATATATATATATATATATATATATATATATATATATATATATATATATATATTGATGCATGAAATAAAATGAATAATTATAAACAGATATGAAAACAACATGAATTTTTTGTAAGTTATCAGATAATGACATACTGGAGATTTAAACAGAATTATGTATAAAGTAAAAATAAACAGCATAAAATGAAATAAAGGACATTAATAGGGTATGTGACCCCCCCCTCATCTGTATATAAAGTTTACACTTGTGATCATGCTTTCAATGAGATGGTCAACTACCGCAGAACTAAGCAATAGCCATTCTTCTTGTAGAGCAGTTTCCAGCTCAATTAGATTGGCTGGAGGTGGGAAACGTGAAAATGCAACACGGCCAAGAGTATCCAAAAGATTTTCAATGGGATTAATATGCTGGCCACACCATACGCGCAATCCCGTCATACTCCAGGTAGTCATCGACGATGTCAGCTCTATGGTGACATGCGTTATCGTCCATTAAAACAAAAGTAGGGTCAACTGCTGCAGCGTACAATCTCACAATTGGTTCCAGGACTTCATCTCGATACCAGACAGCCGTCACAGAACCTCGTTTAAAGATGTGCAGGTTGTTGCGGTATCCTAATGAAATCCTTGCCCACACCATAAGGCTTTCGTCTCGGAATGCGTGATGTCCGGTGTTGTTTTGGGGCTGATTTCGTGTTCCTTGCTCACGTCATATCCTTATACGCTTGTCATCTGGCTCCAAAGCAAACCTTGACTCATCAGTAAACATTGCATTGCCCCAGTCAGACACAGTCAAATTGACATGTTCCCGGCACAATTTTAATTGTGTTCCTCTTAATTGGATGGATAGACATGCATAAACACAAGGTACCCGGGCGTACAGTCCACTCATATGTAATCTTCGGCGTACAGTAGCTACAGATATCACCTTACCAAGGGATGCTGTAACCATAAATGTCACACATGTGAAGGCCGCGATTCCGCTTGGCTATAAAAATCACAATATATTTCCGCGGGGTTTGTAACCCTTGGGCGACCGGCTACGGGCTTTCGGACAATTGTCTGTGTGGTTTGGAATTGTTTCCATAAACGTGAAATTACAGAATGATAAACGCCGAAGAAAAGAGCAACATCTGAAATCGACTGTCCTGCTTCAATGTGCCCCACAGCACGCCAACACTCAGAATCTTCCATTCGTCTGCTGGAAGTCATAGAAACATGTATGTCTTGAAAACAAATTGTTCGAAAATTTTAAGCACCTTCTATCAGCACTTACAATCAACTTCTGTAACCTTCATAAAGCTGGTATCTTATAAGACTGTCATTTTTGACATGAAAACGTGACTGTCTGTTACCTAACATATTTGCATACTTCTATCTACCTCGGCATCGATTTGCATCATCTTTAATTTTGATTGGCTTTCGTAAATTAGCATTTTCCTCTCTGTGAAACTTTTGGAAGTGAGTGTATATTTAACCTTAATTAAAATCATCGTATGTTATTTGTAATAAAAACAAGAATAATGTAATCTTAATCTCATTTCGCGTTTTTTTTTTTTTACATGGGGCACCTAATTTATTCAGGAGCATTCAATCAATCAGTTTGTCATAGGTTCAAATTCAAAAAAAAAATACTTTACAAGTTCATAAAAAATATTATACAGATCAAGCGTTAAATTTTAACTTAATATATTTTTTATATTTTATAAAATTAATCTTTAATAGCGTAAAAAGGTAGAAGATCTTAATTAGAAAAAAATATATAAAGAAACTAAATCAAATTATTTGACTTTCCATGCAGGCAATTTTGTCTCCATACAAATTGACTTGCCTGGAGTTAAATTTA
This sequence comes from Latrodectus hesperus, assembly GCA_037975125.1. NCBI lineage: Eukaryota > Metazoa > Arthropoda > Arachnida > Araneae > Theridiidae > Latrodectus > Latrodectus hesperus. The sequence continues at coordinate 109,166,024 of CM075854.1, read as the reverse complement.
TCTTAATGAAGTATTTTCATACCCATTGAAATAATTATTATTTCTAATAAATTGTATAGTTGTTGTATTATGCATGCCATATTATTTCATTGAAATAGGAACTATAGGAATGTATAGAATATATGCAAGCATTATTTAGGAAAAACTAGGTTATATCATAGAAAAAGAAAACTGTTTCGTCGTAAAGGGAAAAGAAGAAAATAATATAACAGGAAGGGAAAATATAAGCTTTCCTCTTCATTTCTGTTACATAATGTATCCATTTGTAGAAGAAATACAATACTTATACCACAACATTTTTCCAAAATATTGTAAGCCATAGATAAGAAAAAGGTCCTTTTGTAATTTTATCTATATTATGATAGTTTAATTATGATAATTAAATTAAATATATTTTTTTGAAAATATATAACATTTTTCAATCTGGCTATTTTAGAAATTTCCTAATTTATTATTGTTTATCATGGGATGGCATTTTCTTTAATAACTTAATTTTCATTTTACTTAGTTAATGAACTTTTAAGTATTAGAAATATTAAATGTAAAACCTTAAAAATGTAGTTATTAAATGATAGCTCTCACATTTTTAACTATAAACTTTTTCTGAAATGGACACCTAGTAAAGAAATATTTAACAAAGAGGGTTTCTGACAACAACTATACTGCTTATCATAGAAACTGCAACATAATGAAGGTGGCATTCGACAGATGTCAAATATTTAGGAAATGTTTTATACGCACGGACATGCAAGTGACGTTTGCTTTTGAATGTGCAAAATACTCTTTTAACGAGGCATGTATAAGGAACTCGACCTATATTGTTTACACACAGAAATATTTCTCAATCATGCTTCTGATTCAAAAATTATATTTAAGCATTTATTGTTTGTATGTATATAAGATTAGGTTAATATAAGGAGGTACTACTACCAGAAGCAGAAATGCAGTTTCATCAGAATAATGGCTTATTGAGATTGCAGTTCATCATTCCATGGTTTTGCCTCATCTTATTAATTGGGATCATTTGACTTTCCGGAGAATGTAAATTCGGCTTACGATGACTCTTTGCATTATCAAATTACCCTATGCTATAATACCCAAGACAGCTGCCAGATTGCAGTTTGTTGATTTGAGTGAGAATCACACTTCTCTTGATCACAAAGCCTGAGTTAAGAACTTTAATTCATGAATTACTTGATTCATCTCACGAACAGTGTGATAAAATCATTGTTATACACAAATGATTTCTTAAATTACTATATTACCAGCCATGAACCAGTCACTCCTTACTATACAAGATTCGGAAGAAGAAACATATGTCTATCCTGTTGCAGCTAACAAGGAAAATCTTAATACTATTTAACAGAATGTCCAAATGGAATAAAATATTGTATTACATATCCTACCAACCTACCAATTACCCAGCATCTCATTTTTTGTATCAGTCACAAACTATTAATACAATGAATTGTCCAAACTGTCAAAATTCTGATTCTATGGACTTAAAAGTATTTGTCATAATCCAACAACCTCCAAGAAAATATTAACAACTTACATTAAAAATGATAGGACAACTTTCCTTGTAACCATATATAGTTAAATTTAATACAACCTTACAGGGAGTTACATTTATAACATTCCATTAACCCAGAATTAATTGAAAGTCAGAGATTTTGCAAAATATATAAGGGCAAAATGAAAGAAAATGAATATAAAAGCAATGACATTGGTAATAATAAAAGACTATCATCAACCACCACAGTTTTATAATTCTACAGTCAGTTGAGAAGAAAAGCCATAATTTGGTACATTTCAATCCCCTTCTTTGGTCCACTATATTTGTCTGCAGCAACAATGACTGTTAGCTTAAAAACTACTGTCACCGCTTCATTTCACTTTACAGCAGTACCTAATGTGCCAACGGTTTTGCAAAATACCAGTGGTTTTGGTTAAACTCAATTTTTGGGGCCTCATTAATATAATCCTTTAATAAAATAATCCCTTTCTCAGGCCGTTAATGCTGTCTTAGCGTTCCTCAAAGTAAAATTTAGTACATATGAAACTGAAATAGTAAGCATGTTCTCGAGATTTGTTATTCAATGAGCACTTCCGGCCACTGTTTGTAGAGATTTAATATTTGATTTGTCACTCTATGATCAGTTTTGTTCATAAGGATTAATTTTTTAGACCTACTGTTTAAAATGAATTCCGAACAATCCCCCCAAACCTAACTTATCAGTTGCTTAATTGGAGCAAAACTCTTCTATGACAGCCCACTCAGTAATTAATTACTCTGACACAAGCATGCCGATATTTGGCACCCACTAATATTAATAAATTCTTACACAGTATTGAAATGGCATCGAAAATATTCTTTTTTGACAACTAAGCTCAAACTATTTATGCAATTTTCAGTCAGTTTATAGGACTGATTGGAGTCAACAGTCACTAACTTATGCCCTGAACTTTGAATTCCCTTTATTACAATCTACAGGAAGACTTTTTGTGTCCCTATACTATGTACTCATAATTCATATTCTATTCCGCATTAAAAATATTCTATTCCGCATTAAAAATATTTTTCTCCCAATTATAGCAACCCTAATAGGAATAATTGTATTTGGTTTTGTATACATAACTATAGAGTGGATTATGATGCGAAAGTTATAAAATAATAACAAAATATTTTGTGTTAAAATTTTCCCAACCAACCAATTTCTTTTAAAAAATATATTCGAAAAAATTTAGAAAATCAAACTATGCAAATATTTTTCAACCCATCTCTTATATTTTTAGCTACTTAAAAAATACATTGATATGCTTACCTCCGTGTCTACTAAAGCGATTTAAACTCTCGGGGGCTCTTCCTGCAACAGAACGTGTCTTCATCATTCCTTTATTTGGCATTGTTATTAAATGGGTTTTATAATAGTCAGGAGTTCTTCCATGCTGTTTAAATTCAAGAGACTAATTATTTCACTTATTACAAAATACTTTACAAATATTATGAAAACAAATAATTGAATAACAAAAGTGTAAAAATATCATTATTTAATTAAAAATTCTGGAAGTTTTTTACTCTTGTGTTTGAAAGGTGTATAAACTTTAATCATAGAATGAAATTGATACCTTTCACATAAATAACAAAATGCTTGAATAAGATTTCTTTCAACTGTTAACTTTAAGCAAATACCTCTTATGTTTGTAAGGAAACAAAAAATATCGACTGTTACATTTGAAATTCGATCATCGTGAAGAAATAATTTTACATTATTGTTTTTCTTTTAGAACATGAACAACAAAAATTGAAATATCGAAAGCATTTTGTAAAAGTACTATTATGCTGTTATTTTTTCCATATAACTCAATATATTACGCAAGCATCTTACCTACGCAAGAAGGGATTTAATAATAGCTGTAATTATTGTGGGATTATTTATAATATCGTAACTGCTATTGATAATATGATTATTTTCATCTGGTAAGTCCTACATTGTTCCTAAAGTTCTTAATAATTCAGAGGAGTATTTAGAAGATTTGTTTTATCTTCATATATAAAAAAAGATATTTTTGTTATACAAATCAGGTCTAAGTTAGGTAAAAAATTTCCCATTGACTAGATTTAAACCAGATTTGTTTAACGAAATAGCCATAAATTATGTTTTGATATACTAATTTTTGAGAAATAATCAAAATTTTAACTATTTTGAATAGTATGATTTCGTTATATTCTCCTTATTTAAAAATTACTAAATGACAGTTAAAACTATAACCACAAAAAATACTTTATGACTTTTTTTATTAATAATTAATACGTTCCAAATATTTGCACAGGAAAATTGTGTTAAGGGTCAGTTTAAAAAATTGTAATTATAAAAGTGTGCAAAAGTTCATTTAAAAGGAACTGATTGTAAGCGGATTGAAATAGAAAAAATCACAATGACTTAATTTCGACAAAATATTGGCAAACATTAATAGTCAAATGCATAAACTTTATTAAATTCTCCCTATATATTTCAAAATTTTAGAATAAATGATAAAAATTATCAAGATAAAACAAAAAATGAATGTATTTAAGTGCATTCATTTTATGTCACGAATTTAGTTTAGTAAAAATGTATCTATATAGTACTTTTTTTAAAAAAAGTATTATATATATACTTTACTAATTATTAATTGAAATGAATCATTTTGTATAATAATTTGGTCATAACAAAAATGAATAATTATAAAACTTCATTAAAAGTGGATAGATGATTAAAAAAGAAATTGTTTCTCACGTTGTCACGGATTTTGGAATCGGCACCTGCCTGCAAAAGCATTTTGTACAGCTGTTGTCCATCTTTTCTTGACATAGCAGCTGCATAATGAAGTGCTGTTAAGCCATTCTAGAAAAAATGTATTAGTGAAAGCTAAAGAAATTATTTTATATAGTCATTATCGGTCAACATAAAAACAAAAAATTATTTAATATATTGCAATATAAAAGCACATTTCTAATATTAGATCTTCTTGTTACGTTACAGATGGTTTAAATCAAATAATATTATCCTCACCAATATATTGAAATTTCTTCTCTAATATAGTATAAGTTTTTAATTTAAAAAAATTATAATTTTTGAATTTATCATAAATATTTAGATTTAAGTACTTTTAATAAAACTAAAGACATTTACACGTGAACTTGTTTGAAATAAGAAAGCTTACGCGAAGCATTTAGATATGCAGTAAACAAATACACTCATGTCCATAAATTAAGTATAATTCAGAATCACACAGAAATTAAACTCTAAAATAAAAATTTCACATGTAAAATTATTACGCACATCTTGAAAAATAGTATGCAAATTACAAGAAACCACCAGATGGCACCGATAGTACGTCACAATGACGAGAGTGTAAGAGAGGGGTATAGGAAGAATCGTTGCAAAGAAGTAAAATTGTTCACAAGCGCTTTAAAGGCCTTTCAGTGCAATAACCGCGTAGTTATGGCACAAAGAAAGCATTTGGATGACGTTTTACGTAGTAGAATTATCGGTCGTCTGGAATGTGGACGTACCCAGCTGGAAGTATCTGAGGAACATGGAATCGCCTAGAGTGTCATCTCCAGGCTTTAGCAACGGTTCCAAGATGATGGTAATGTGAGTAGACGTTACAGCACATGTCACCTACGAGTTACAACACCGAATGAGGACCGGTGTTTGGCATTAACTGCCAAAAGAAAGACAGCACATCAAACCTGTCTCGTCAGCTCTCTTCAGCTACCGGTACGACAGTTTCAAGGCAGACCATGTACAGACGCTAAGGGCACAGACGCATATGCTCGTAAGCCTGTCAGATGTAATCCACTTACTTCAACTCACTGTCGCCTGCGGTTAGCCAGGAGTTGAGAGCATGCATTGTGGACACCACAACTGTGGTCTTGTGTGATGTTTTCCAACGAGTCCAAGTTTAGCTTTCAGTCTGATTCTTGCCGGACTTTCATATGGAGAGGGCCAGGTACCCGTTACCACTAAGAGAACACCATTAAACGATACCGTTACGGTGGTGCAGGATTGCTCGTTTGAGCAGGAATTATTTTGGGTTCCAGAATTTACAAATAAGTCACATTTTTTTTGCTTCTGTCCCTTTCTTTGCCTGTACTTTCATTATCCTTAATTTATGGACACTTTACTGCAATTATACATTAATATAAATGGAACATTATAAATGTGATTAATTATATTTAATGATGAATAAAAGTAATTAATTATGTATTTATAATATTAACTAATGTATACAATGATTAATTATTTTCACTTAAATAATTTAATACATATTTAATATGGGCCTTGAAACGTATCATTTATTTTTGCTCTATAAAAGAGGCATAACATGTTCTATTTTGCTATTCGTTAGCTAACGCACCTATTTCATCAAAGGGGATCTCGCACAACATTTATAACATGTAAGACTTCTATTTACTGTTCCTTGAAAGACATTTGACGTTCTTTGAGACAGTTTTCTACCAGTTTTTGTAAATTTTCTGTACGAATATTGCTACATTCATTAATTTTTTCATCTATATTGAAACGGCTCTTGAATGAAGATCTGACTCATCCAAATGTTGCTGCAAATAATTAAAATTTTCATCTTAGCCTGGCCAAAAGTTTGTTTCCTTGCCACTTTTATAAACTACACATTTCATCTCCAATGTGAAAAATGTAAGTTAATACAAAGATAATAGGACAAAAATGCCCAGGATTATTTTGCATGCGCAGTATTCTAGGTTACAGAGATTAAAAAAGCCAAAGCCATACTAATAACAGATTTCAACTCCACCGAATTTCAGTGAAGATATGTGACAATCCTGTCAGCATCGTTCAATGAGTTTTCATCAAATATACTATCAGATTTTCATTAACATACTCCATCAATCTGTGGGATATTTTCTATGTTTTGTGGGGGATGCATTCTTTGCAATATTGTTTTGAAATCTCACATGAACTCAAGATATTTGGCTTGTGAACTATTTATATGATTACTCTGATCAACAGATGATCCCAATCAAAATTATTCTGTAGTTTTTCTTAAGGGTAATAGGTAGTTTGAATTCCAAGCATCAACCACATGATTCAAGCACCGACGATGCTGGTCTGACAGTTTAGTCCATCTTCTAAATTTGTTTATTATATTACGCCATATTTCTTTTCAAGAAATCAGTCATCGAGGAATAGAACATTTGAAATCAAAATTTGCGTTATTATAGATTAAATTAAATTAAATAAATAAAAATAATATAGATTAAATTTACAAGCCATTTGTTTATATTCATTGGTATACTGTTAATTCAACGTACATAATTTATGTTTCGTATGGTCACATAAATTGTGTGGCAAATACAAATGGTCTAAAGTGATTTCTGAAAAGTACATCATTTATAAATTTCAAGATAGTATATGTATCTATTTTTACATTTAATGAGAGTTTATTTGATAAAAACAAATTAAAGACATCCAACACAGAAAGGCAATATGCTTCAATAAACATAAAAGTAATCGTGTTGATAACGTAAGAGGTCATTTTTGTGCATAAAATAAATCACAATCGTATTAGCATTTGCATATTTATTTTTGACAAAAATATAAAAAGTTGTGTTTTATACAAGCAAGGATTAAAAAATAATGTATAAATTACAATTTCCGCAATGAAAACTAACATCAAATATTTATATTTACTTAAGCTTTACAAACTATGAAAAACATTCAAGTGGTTTTCATTAGCATTAATAGATAACATTTCAAATCTTTAACATTACTAATCTTTTTAATGTAACGTCAATCAGTTTATGTAACATTGACAAAACAAATATTAATAAAAAGTTTCAGAGCAGAATGATAAAACATGCAAACAATTTGGAATGTTCTGTGACACACTTAACAGAAAATTCAATACTTAATGAATTGCATATAATATATTAATGAGTTAATATATATATATATATATATATATATATATATATATATATATATATATATATATATATATATATATATATATATATATATATATATATATATGACGATAGCATATTAAATGTGAGTGATATAGAAAATACCATGGCCATATTAGAGACGAATATATTTAACAGTTTTTAAAAATTTGATATATATTACATATGTAGTTAGTAAATCATTTTAGTTAAGTAAATTTTGATTTGAAAATCTATTTGGAAAGTATTCCTGCATTGAAATAATTACTTGAGTAAGAGAAATTCTTCATTAACTTAAAGAAGTTGTACCTTATTTTTAGCATTAATTGTCTCAGGAAATTTTTCGATGAGAAACGCAACAATGCTCGGTTTTCTTAGAATAACAGCTTTGTGTAGTGGTGTCATGCCCATGTGATCTTTGGCAAGTGCATAATCTTTCTCGTCTAGCTGATTCTGAAGGGCTGTCAAATCATCACTGGATACAGCTGTGTGAATTGCATTCACTCTTTCCACCATTTCCGTTATCTTATGGCCAATTTCCTCCTTATCTTCCGATTCATTGCTGGTATGGACTCGAACTACTTTCTCACCATACCCTTCCATCACAGCTTTGGTTAGTTTTTCCATATCTTTGGAACTAACCCATCGTCGAATATTTGCACTATTAATATCTACTCCTGAAAAAGAAAACGGTGTTATTAAAGTTATCATTAGTGTGATATCAATGACTACAACACATGTTTGCATCATAAACATTGAGTACAAAATGTAGAACCATTTTGATCAATGTAACTCTCCACTCTAGAAAAAATTTCATTAATAAATCAAAAGAACCATAGAGATATTTCAAGATTTAATTTTCAAATTTGTAGGTAACGATAAATAACATCTTACATTAAATTTATATGATAAGTTGCAGAACACTGACACTTTATGTAACTATATTTCATTAATTTAACAATTTAAACATCATTGCAAATAAATTAATCACATTACATTTTTCGTTTTACATTGATACTCAAGAGAACCATTTAATAAAGAAACACTTATAAATGTAAAACTTATAAGAATCCGTTCGCATTAGAAAATATGAAAATAAATTACAGAAATGCATAATTTCAAGTTCGTTGGTAAATATTTTCTCTCAACAATGGATAGATAAACAATTAACAAAATAAAGCTCGTTATTTTCTTGAGCGATAGACCTTGTTGTACTTTATTATATAGGTTCAATTTAGCATGAAAGTTTAAGAGAATTTTCCAATTAGCATGAGAGAATCTTCCAATTAAAAAAATTGATAATGCATGAAATTCATCTCAGAATTTATGAGAATAAAGAGTTTCAATCACCTCAAATTTATCAAAAGGTAAATATATGAACCCAAGCTGTGTTTATGAATAATAATCGTCTATTATAATTAACATTGAATAACAAAAGAATAAGTTGTAATTTTAAGTTAATTTAATGACTATCTTTAAGAAATATGCAGTAATATTTTTTTAGTAAACCATTTTAAAAAGCAAATCTCTAGCTTGATGATTTATTTCATTCAATAGAAAATTATTATCACCAACCCAAAAAAATCAAGTCATCGTAGTATTAAAGTTGAAAATAGTAGAAGAGAGTTTCTCTGCCATGTTAAAGGAGTTAAAGCCCCCATTTCGCCTTGCTCAGAACTTAGAAGCGAAATAGTGAATCGTATATTATTATACTAACTATTACTCTAGTGTGCATTTATAATTTGATTACTTAAAGCGACGTCTTTTAGGTAATGCCCGAGGCTTCTATTTACCGAATGAAAGCACTCATAAATTTATACTAAGCTATATCGACTATTGTATTATAAACTCGTTGTTTGATTATATTTAATACATTTAGAATTTAAGAAAAGAACGAGTATTTTATTAGAACATTATGAATTTTTTTCTAGTTATAAACATAAGCAGTTTTTGCGTCATCAATAAGAGAAAAAAATCATTTATTGTTAGCAATATTTTATCAACCATAACTTAAAAATCTGTACCATTTTTTGACAAAACTACATTAACTTCTATTTTTTAAAAAATTCTCTGTGGAAAAATGGAAAGATAAAAGTATATACTTCAGTAAATAAGGCTTCAGATTTTTTCATATTTTTTATTTATCAACGTTCTCAAATAACAGGAAGTTGAAAATCTTTTTGCTAAATTAGAGATAATTATGAGAAATAAGAATTTTTTGTTAGGATAATCAAATTTGGACATGAAAACAAGGAATCATCATCTGCATTTCAAGGGTTCAAATTCAATAAATTATTTTTTTAGCAAAACTAAAATGTCATAAGAAATTGGTTTATGAAAAGAATGAAATTGAAAGAATTTAAATTTTTCTAAATTTCATTGATTTTTAAGATTTATTTATTTTTATGTTTAATATCTATTTATTTTTGATTTTATATTAATCATAACATTTGTAATGATTACTAAAATTGCGAGAAAAATGTCTCACTTTGTTGTATATTAAATATCTGTAAATGGCTCTCCAAAATATCAAGCACTAAATTTTTCAGAAAAATTGTACTTATAATATTTTGTGCAATTTAACCTTACAATGGTGTATGGATTTTGTAATGGTGTATGGACTCAATTTTCCTCAAATTTCTGAAGTAACAGTTTACAAATTTTAGGATAGAATTGTGATACATTACAGAAATTAATGATTGGATTCAAATATGTTTGAAATGAAATTATTCAGTGTTAAAATATATACTAGCATTTTTCTATGCGTTTTGTTTTATGATTCGTAAGTTAGATCGACTTTCACTGAAAATGATATTTTGGAACGCATGATTTAGAGTGATGCATTAGAACTTCGACATGTCACCACATGATAATTTTATGATTATAAATAATTAGATTTCAATGTATAGACCAAAAAATAATTTGATACAAAATTGTTAATTTCTGTACCTGTAATACCTTTTCTACAGATTTAGTATAAATTAGTAAAATAATATATAGTTGTCTCACATTTTTCTATTTATAAAATAAAATCAAAAAATAAAAATAAAACTTAATTTTTGAGACTGATTTTTATTGGTCAAAATGGCTCAGTCTGAATTAAAATTAAATTTATAATGTATTCGAAAATACTTATTACTTTTTCTAAGAACTTTTATAAATTAAAAAAAACAAAATATTTCAGTATTCCAAGTATGTATACTTTTGGAAAAATCCACTGTTAAACCATATTCAAGAATATTGAATTATCTTTTGAGCAAATAATTGGAGAAATGTTAGCACGAGGAGGAGGGAATACATTTTATAAATTTGCAGATTAAAGGAAATTATATCGAGATTAATAAATTCATGCAAAGTTCGACAATTTAATAAAGCAATATATTTTCAATTTTTTTGGGGGGGAGGAATTCAGATAGAAGAAAACCAAACCAAAATGCTCAAGGAAACTCCAAAAATTGTAATTCATGCTATAAATTAGACGAATGTTCCTCAATATTTCACCTCTTATAATATTTGATAAGCCATATTTAAAAAACGCCTAACAGTAAAAAGCATAATGTCAAATGGTTTCCTGGAATATAATTTCTCAAAAAAATCTGAAAGAATCATTCTGAAAGAAATCGGTTCATTTCCTTTCAGAATCCTTAAATGGAAAACAAAACATTAAAAGTAATAATAATTTAATAATTTTGAAAAACTACTATAAAAAATAATTTTTTACTTCTGAATATATTATACTTGTAAATATTGAAAAAGTTGTACCAAGAGCAAATTCATTCAATAATAGGCGAGGAAACTTGAAACACATTTTGCAAAAAAGAAAAAAATAAGCAGATTGTTTTGGGGAATACTTAAAGGAATGCGGGAGATGTTCTTAGAAGTTATTACTGTTTCAAAAAATCTTCAGTATCGCTTTCACAAATAACTTTCTTTAATGTTGAGGAAAATAAATTATTGTTCATGTTAAGCAACATGAATATGAATCATTCCTGTCACTAATAATGATATCCTATCTGAAAGATCTTCTGTAAATTTATTAATTTTTATTAAACATATATTTTTTATATTTATTTTTAAAGAAAATAGCACTTTTCCTTGATCTTGTAATGTACAGTTAAAAAAACTGATATCCAAAATATTAATTATAAAATCCTTTATTAAGAACTTATCTAAATTGATCAATTTGATTAAATTATATTTTATTAAAAATTGGATATAGTATTTAAATTTATTTCATTCGACTGGAAGAAATTATATTCAGAATTTAATTAAGTAAGCATCATAACCAAACACACATAAGAGTACTGAACTCATTTGGCGTATTATCCACACACAAGTTTTCTTATTTTATTTCAATATCATATAATTCATAAGCACTAAGGTAATAACGTTCTATTAATAACGATAAATTACGTACTTTTAGGAATTGGTTCTTTCTGGAGAAGAGATATGAGTTCGTTTTCATTGCCACTATCATTGTTCTGGCTGTTTTCCTATAAAGGGAAATGAAAAGTATTAAGTAGAGACAAATAATCAAAAAATTGGAAACAATGAACTTAAAAATAAATGCTTTAAGAATATAAGATTCCTCGTGTCTATGAAAATACTATTTAATGGTAAAAGAAACGATTGTGCAAATGTTGGTGGGCATCAGAGTTTTAATTGTCAGTTTAGCAATTAGTAAAATTGACTCCACATTCCGTAGCTTAGTTGTTATAAGTTTGAAAAAAGTTTTTTTTTTAACTTTTTAACTGAAAATTATTTAATTGGGTCATTGAATTAGGAATTATTTTTAAGGTTTTGAAATATATGATCTGATATATAAAAATTATAATATTTAACAAAAATGTAAAATCATTTATAAATTATAATATATAAGTATTTCATTTCATGAATAAACATTTTTCCAATAATGACTCATTTATTTTTAAAAAAACTATCAAATGAAAAACTTATTGATAAACCATAACTATCGTTACAGTTTATCAGTCGAATATGCAGCATTCCATATAATTTGTAAGTTAAAATGTAATTCTTGTTTATATATTGTTTCACATAGGCAAATAAGCCTGTCACAATATAATTGAAAGATAATTTTAGTTATTAGAATACAGTATTTTTACAATTAGATTCCAAACAATTTATGAAATTTTTTTTAGGAAAGCAAGCAAACTATTTATAGAAAAATCTTATTTAGAAAAGATTAATTTAGTGCAAAAATAAGATTTTTGCACTAAATTTTGTCATGTTCACTGTTCTAAAGAGTATTTATTTGAATATTTAGTTTTTTTTAAAAAATCTATTGAGGTTAGGAAAAAACAAGTAATATTTTTAATTATCTAATCAATAATAATTTAAAATTTATTACTTTTATTCTCTAATTTCACGTTTCTCTGAAAGTGTTGGAGAGAACCTATTCTATGTATTAGCATTTGTAAGACTTTTTCAAATGCATGTTTATGTTCATTTTCAACAGTATAATTTAAGAAATTATAGATAACTGAACAGTAACCCTCAATTAAATGTAGCACCGACTTATCAGCTGTTCTTATTGGTTTATCTTGCAATGGATACTTTTTTCGAAAGAAGGAAAATTCAGTTGGGATATCTACTGTTTAAAGATGATTCGTAACAATAATAAGCATCTATGGTCTATAAATTAATTAAAATCACAAGCTGTTGAACTCAAATTCATACCAGTGTTACCAGCAAGACCATCATTTTCGTTACTGAGCCAAAGTGTAAGTTAAAAAAAATGAGAATTGAATTATTAACAATTTCCTAAACTAAAACTACACTAAAATGTAATCTACACTATACATCTTATAAATAGATTTTTCTGTATTAAGATTAAATTTAGTTAATGCTAGATTTTTATATATTAGAATATATAAGCCAGAAATTCCCATTTTACTGACATTAAATGTCGCCGATTTAGATTTCGTTTCATATAGAAGAAGCATTCCACGTATCTGAACCATTTCTCTATGATCTCACGTTTAAGTATCGAAATTAGATAATCATTGTTAAAATAGAACTTTGAGATTAATAAACTGCATTTTATCATATTAAATAAAATAGATTTCCTTCCATCCCTTGACTCTCACTCTTTCCTGATCCACTACTCGTGTGCCTTTATCCCTTCAACTCACGTCTTAGGACTTCGCAAAGATTATCGGTTTATTGACAGGGTTCTACAAATAGTATTAGATCATGGGATTTACATAATTCACACGTAATGTTTGCAGCCATGTGACCAGATTTGGGACATAAATACCTGTTTCTCTTCAGTTGCGGGTACGAGAAATGGAATGATGATGTCCAGACTAAGAAAGTTTCGACATTTATTCTTCATCGTTCCATCACTTCAAAAAAATTTCAACGCGTCATCTTTAAAGTTATTTAATGAATTCCCCAAGTAAAAATTATCAATTAACTAGTCATTTCTAAAATATAATATATTGAATGTTCAAATTAAAAATGCAACAGTAAATGCGTTAACTGCAAAAATAGAGAAAGTTAAATTTCAAAATGATTAAATACTCAGGAAATTATATAGATTTTGGATAAAATTCACACACACGAGACTTTCTTACGCTTTGTTTTTTTCGTTCAGAAAGTAAATGCATGAATTTCGATTATGTTTTTCCTGTACGAATTATCTTTGTTTCGTGTTGCAAATGAATAATGAAAAACACAATGGTGTGATTATTTTAAAATGAATGGTTTATGTCAAAATCATAATTGATATTTTTTACAGCAATAATATTTATGATTTGAGAACATGTAAAATTGATTTATTTGCATTTAAAGTATATTCTTACTTTTATTTGATAAGATAATCATTCTGTATAATATTCTTTTATAGTGATTTGAAATTTATTGCATATTTTGTATAGCTATTTTATTTTGATTCACAACTTTGAATTGCTTCGTAATATAGAAATGATTCCACTCATATGCTTAAATTTAACAACATATGTTTTATGATTTCAGTAATATACTTGCCTGGAGGCAATATTCAACAAAATATATTGAATGTAAAAGACTGCCGGAATGTACAATTTCTCAGCAAAAGAAATATATATTATTAAATTAAAGATTAAAAAGTAGGCAAGTATTTTGTAGGCAAATTTCAAATTGCTGTCAAAAATGTTAACACGCCCGTATCGTGGCAAAAAATTAAAAATTATATTTAATTAGATCAGTGTATGTTAAGGTAATGCTTAAATTGTATTTTTATGCCTTATGTTTTCTTTTATTTTATCCACATATGTAAATATTTACATCCTAATATATTGAAAGATTGAAAATAGTTTGTCAAAAGATTTAGAAATACAGATGGATAAACTTCATTTAGTGAACAAAATTAATGTTTATAAAACAATAAACTACAATATATAAAATATTTTGGTATATATAATTACTTTATTGCAAGTTATAGAAATTACAATTTAGTAATTGCAGTTTTCATAGTTGAAATAACAAATACAGATATTTCATAAAGTGTTTAAAGAAAAGAGAAAGGAAATTAATTATAACTGTAGTTTAAAATTTCGAGTTTTCTCAATTGATTAAAATGACTTTTCATAAATTTTATAAAATAATGTTCGCAATATAGTTTCAAAAGTACGAAATAACTCATGGCCTATAAATGAGGGATGAATAAAGCTCAGATTTAAATACGGAACGTTTATTTTATTTATTTTTTATATATTTTTATTAAATGTTTTCAATTTTCTTCGTATCAAATGAAATTTTTAGTTTTTTTAATGAATATTTTTTTTTAATTTAATAAATGAATAATAAAAATTTTTAATTTTAAATCAAATTTTATTTAAATTTTTTTGAATGAAAATCTTGTTTTGAAGAGATAAAATCATTATTTAAAACTCTTCAAACTACATAAGACTAACAAATAACAGATGTTTCATTCATCATTCTTTTGATTGAAAATTTTATCAAGAACATACCTTATATGTAGTTGAAATAGGATGTAATAATAAATGATTATTAAATGTATATATATATTAATATATATTTGTAGTTAAATATGATAGTATCCTTCAATAATTTTTAATAAGATAAATTGATTAAGGCTTGGTGTGCAAAATTTTTCAAACATATTTTGACATTTTACAACAATTTTCATTTTAAAGGATGAATAAATTTTCAAATCAAATAATTTTTTCAAATCAATGAAAATTTTTAGAAATAACTTAGTTCCTTTTAGCCATTAATTCTTTGTGTATTTTACTTTATTCTGAAGAAATCATACATTTGATTATGTTTTTACGTATTTGATTAAATAAAATAATTCATAATTTGAATAAAATGTTCTTATTTCTGTTGCATGAGCTGTAATATGATGCTGGGAATAATTTTTGCTTTAACTTGTAATATATATTTAAGTATTTCTTTATATTATTCCGAATTCTTGTTTCAAAATATTACATTTATGAAGGTTTAATATTTTACTGTTTACTAATGCTGATAATTTTGTAAAGTATATAGAAAATAAAATGTACCATGTAAAAAAACTAATATCGCATTAAATAAGTTTTAATTATTTAATTATTTTTAAAAATATAGAAACGAAGAAGATATTGTTATAGCATATTTAAAAATAAATTTGGTTATCAGACTGCGAGTAATTTCACAGAAAGTATCTATTTAATTCTTTTATAATGGATTAAAATACACTATTGTTACATCTTAGTCCTCATTTCTCAAATCAAACACTTCTGTAAATACGTTGGAAGGAAAAGATGCTCACTTTGAGAATCATACAGAATACTTACATTGCATAGCATGAAATAATCATGTTATGTAATTGTGAATGAGTAAAAAATAATGTAATGAATTTACAAACCATGATGAATTCAATCATATAAAGAGTTTACTAATTTATTATACACTGTTAACGTAGAACAATGATCTTTTTGCAACTTGAACTTAAAATACACCAAATAAATTAAGAATTACGCTTTAAAAATTAAGACACTTATAAAGAGGATAAGGATAAAAATAAGATAGAAAACACTCATAAGATAAATAGTTCTTTGACGGAATTCGTTCTAAAAGTTTGAAATTTAAAACCAATTGTCACAATATTTAATTAAGAAAAAGACTTCCATTTAATTTACTTAATTAAAATAAATAAGTAGTCATTAAGGTAGAAAGAGGAAAATAAGAGTCCTGAGAATATTCATTAATTCTTAGGCAGGTAAAAAGGAAGCAATTAAGAGAGGAACACAAAAGAATGTGTTTGCTTCGTTACGGCGTTTTCTTCTTGGAAAAATATTGTTTTTAGAGAGAGAATAAAATCAACTTTTATTACCATATTACTTAATTACCACGCCATTTATTACAGTTCAGAAATCATGTATTCAGTGTCTTAAAATGTCGTTAAGCACCTACGTTTTAATGGTTAATAAACTTTCAGCTGATAAAAGTTTTTAATTGGGTAAATTTTTACACGACTTGAGCTTCAGAAAAAAATTTTATAAGAAACTTATTTTATAAGAATGCGAAATTTGGTTCTGTGCTCCTTCTACAGATATTATAACTAGTAATATTTTATTCTTTTGTTAATTTGTAATGTTAAAGGAATTGACAGTAGCATCATAAGAATTAATAAATAATTCTACGCCTTGTTTGCAATAAATTTGCCTTAGAAGATGATTAAAGTTAATATGACATTATTTAGCATTCAATATCATTTAAACAGCATTATATTCTGGATCGAAACAGTATTGTTTCACTATATTGTGTTAATAATAATAAAATAATGCAATGCATATATATTGTTTAGATAAATCAAATAAAGCTATTGCTATAATCGATATGATCTATTTGAACAAATCTACTTTAATCTAAGTCAGTCAAATCTATATTTATAATTGAATCTACTTAAAAAGTTTCTTTGGTATTTTATTTGAAATGTTTAACTTTCGTTGAGGGATATATAAAATATTCATACTAGTATAACACTATCTCATTTATTTACAAATTAATTATTAAAGGTATATTAGATATTATATATTTTAGAAATAGAAATGCATTTAAACAATATTAAATGTCGACTATTAAGCTAATAACTCCAATTATTATTTTGATTTACTTGCTCACTAAATATTTATTTAAATAAATGAAATATCAATTATTTGAAAATAATAGAGAAAGTTAAAATGTTATCTAAATACATCAAGGATATGTGAAGGAAAGAGAGAAAAGATTACCATACATCACTAGAAGTTTTAGAGGCCTCTTATTCATAAAAATATTATTAAACTAATAAATATTTAAAAAAGTTGTTTTAATCTCAAAAAAATAATTTCAGATTAGTGGAGTAGAAAATTTAATATTTTCATACATAGTTTGATGTGCCATGGAAAAAGGAATAACTTCATAAAGACTTCGGATGGAAGTAGAGATCTCCCTCTCTCTCTGTATATATATATATATATTCTACAGGTGAAGTTATTGATCAAAAAATGTTTTTGCAGAACATATTAAATTTCTGAGAATTTGTTTCAGGGAATAAAAAATAGTTTAAAAACTCTCCTTTTTTTAGATGTTTCATAAGGAATTAATCATTACATACGTTTACGACAGAAACAACGTTTACGATGTTTCTTACATTTACGACAGAAACATACGTTTACGAAGTTTCTTACGTTTACGATAGAAACAAAATTTCACTGCCATAAGAAATATTCAAAAGAATGGCCATCATTTTCTCAGCTAACCTGTGGAAGAGTTAGAGAGCATATTTCACAGCGGGCTGCAATATTTCTGGAAATGCACCAAGCATGTCTGGAGTGCTGTTTTTAAGGTCAATTAAAGTTCTTAGATTATCAGGACTTATGAGTTGTTTCAAATACTTCGAAAAACATATGTCAAGGTTGAGGTAAGGAAATCGGGAGAAAACAGTGCACATAAGTTCAACTAATAACATTCTTCTGTGAAATAATTTTTGAGGACATCCTTAACACTAAAGCATAAAAATTGTGCATAGACAAAATAAGAAATGTAATATTGAAATCAAACAAAGGGAAAAGTAGTGATGTACTTGCATATCAAGATCAATTTTATTCTGAAATAACCATGCATAAGCCTCATACCACCATCTCCATCATGAAGTCTCTACCATACATCAGATCAAAATAGTTTTCAAAAATCACTCTCATCATTTCTCAAAATTTACATTGTCTTACAAACAAATATAATCTTATTCAGAAATTTTAATGTGAGCCTAAAAATTATTTTATCAATGATTAAATTATTCAGTATGATGTATTTTATACAATATTTATTCCATAACTGCTAATCAAATTTAGTTTTACGTTAGCAGCGTACATATTTTAGAAAGTGACTTGATATTTTTAATAATGAGTGAAAAATTACATTAATTAGTCTATTTTTCCCTTAGTATAATCAAGCTAATTATTAATTTGATTCATTTCTTTATTTATACCTTTAAGTTCATAAATAATCATTAATACCGAGAATATATTATTAATTAGGAAAAATTTTTATCTTAAAAATTTTTCTTCATTTATGAATTTTACTTTTTTGAGTTAAGAATTAGGAATTACATTTACATAAAATTGAAAAAAAATTTTTAAATATCTCAAGCTTTACCTAGAAAAGTGTGCTCTTAGTTAATTGGAAAAATAATATATATGAATATTAAAGATTATATTAAACAGCTGTTTTAAAAGCTCTTTTAATTAGAAAATCAGAATGTTAATAATTTAAGAAATATCTTCAATTAATTCAATGAAAAGAAATTTTTTCTAAAAGTATTTTTGATAGTATTACATAAAGAAAAAATATTAATGAGTTTCTGCAAATTTAAGAGAAACCAA
This sequence comes from Latrodectus hesperus, assembly GCA_037975125.1. Lineage (NCBI taxonomy): Eukaryota > Metazoa > Arthropoda > Arachnida > Araneae > Theridiidae > Latrodectus > Latrodectus hesperus. The sequence goes on along the minus strand of CM075854.1, from coordinate 109,146,680 downwards.
TTAAATGAAATATTTTTAAAAAAGTTATTCTAAAATTCAATTGCGTTTGTCGAGTTTTCAAATTAACCCTTAACTAAAATGAAAAATATTTTGCTGATATTCAAATATATTTTGATAATTTAAAATATTTTGCAAGAGCTTATTATAATGATGTCTTTAATTCTTTTCAGTTTATTTTAAAAAATTCATCTTGTGTTTCGAAAAAATTTCCTAGGTTTAATCTTATTGTATAATAAAAGAAAATTCTTAAAATAAGCTATATGAGAAATTATTTTGATTAATTATGTCTTGAAATAAGTAATTAATTTAATAAATTCATCGGCCTTAAAAGCAGTACAAATATTAATATGGGCAGTAAATCATTATTTTTTATCTCTTCTACATTTACTTCAGTGTGAATAAAAGTTATCATCTTAGAAACAAAAAAATAAAAACTTTAATATATATTTATCCTTATTAATTTATTTCTTTACACAAATATATTCAATCATATATAAGTAAGAAATAAATTACTAAAATTACCAATTCTCTTTCAATATGTATGCATTTATTATTTCGATAATGGGTATTAAAATTATAAAGTAAAATTGATTAAAATTTGATGTCCATTTGTAGCAAAAATTTTTGTAGAATTATTAAGGAAAATTGGAGGGAAATTACAAAATGGGAATTTTATGCAACACAAAACTTAAACCTTTGTGGAGTATACATTAGCTTCATACAGTACGCATCAATAAAACATTGCAAAATTCGGGGGTCTTATTTTGATAATGATATTTTGATGTAGTCCCCACCATTTTAAATTACCTTTAAAAAGCCTAAAATCATGTACTAAACGAATGATGACCGTCTTCAAATTCGAAACCATTATATAGTGTTTCTCGAAGCTAAAGGCATGTTCTGCTTTAGCATTAGTATTCCCTGTTACATAAAATTCCCAGTTTCTTATTATGTGGATTAATCTCGTTTAGCCAGTGGCCTAATTTTGTAAATTACAATCTGAAAGTTTAAAAGAGACATGCTTAGAGTCTGAATGCGCTGCTTACCATGAAATATTACACAAGCCATATGATATATATTTAAGCTAAGAATATGTGGTGCCATTTCAACTGCAGTTTTCCGCTATTTTTAATCAATTTTTTTATTTGCTACACAAAATTCCCAGCATCACATTATGCTGATAAATGGCATTTACTATTATAAATTACCATTTAAAAGTTTAAAATTATTTTTGCAACCACAGAGTATGGTAACTAACAAAAATTGTCATACAAATTGTTGTATTTCTTAAAGCTGGAGGGATGCAATAGCATCTAAACAGTAGTACTCAGTTTATTTGGTAGTTGGTTGACTGAGTTTTTGTGGTGATAAGTCTATATAGAAAAGGGTATGATGCTCCAAAACATAGATAATATATATTTATAAAATAAGTTCATGTGCCAGATAAGATTTTCAGCATTTCCTTACTACTTCACTCTCCAATTTTGAAACTGTGTTGCACAACTTTTGTTTGAGTTTGAAGTTCAGTTGGGTGATTAATATGCTTATAAGTTTAGAAAGCGAAAATACCATTTTCTATGAATGCTTGTATATAATATACATAGTAAATTTCAGAGCATTTAGGGCCTACAATCCCCCTTTTGGTATCGATTAAAATAGTAAATATTTAAAATAAATAATTTTAATAAATGAAATAATTCCGTTAATGGAAAAACATATATTTCAAATTTTAATAACCCTGGTTTGTAATTGAGTGTTTACTTTTTTATCCCTTAGGCTAATTTGTTCTTAACTATGTTTCCAAGTGGATACCAAATCAACAAAATCATTCCTCTTGATGTGGGAATTCACCACTCAAAATGTTAAAATGAAAACTAGAATGTTCATCTTTCAATAATCATTTTGGTCTGATACTCACATTGATAAATTAAATAACGGAGTTAAATATAAACAAATAAAAATGAGTTTATAAAATGATTTCTTACGTTAATTTACGAATAGAAAAGTGCTTGAATTCTTGTTCTAATCTCAGAAACCTATAAAAGCTTATGAATTTTATAAAATAAAGGCCTATATTTTATGAAGTTTCACTAGCATTTTTAAAACGTCTTTACAAATAATAACTCTTTTATGGTAATCTCAATCAAGTCTGTGAGTCCTATGATTTTTAAGAGCACTCTTCTTAACTGCGTTGTGTATTAACATAACTAAGATGTGTTACACAAAAAGAAACAATTGAATGCCTACGAAAAACTATTTCTCTTATGACACATTTTTTCGATCCGGATTACTAGAGACTAAAACAAGTTTTAGTAAATGAACTTTTAATATGTATCTACGAAGTTTCCTATCTAACTTTTCAATATTTCTTTAGTCATGATATCATCACATCATGCTGCCTAGAAATCAAATATTTTGAAAAGGAGCACTATTCTTATAAATAACAAATGCTTAGATATTTTTTTCCCAATACATGGCTGATCTCCAGAGTAATCCATTCAGCGCTACAAGAGGCGATGTCAGCTTGTACAGTGGGTGTGCCATATTTTGATCCCGAAAGTGGTAGGATCCAAAAACAGAGAGAGAGAGAAAGGAACATCTATGCGCGAACCAGGATTCGAGCTCGGGACCTACTTCTTTGAAGTTAGGGTCGCTAACCACTACGCCATCAGTCAGCACACAAAGATATAATTATTCCTATTGACGTTTGTTCTACACATTCAAGAAGTTTGTAAAATCAAAATATAATTTCTTTGAGTTAAGCTACCACTTATAATAGCCGGTAGGATACCATTTACAGGTATTCCATCAAATAAAGAATCTTTTCATATAATTTAAGTGTGGACTACAGAGAATATGATTGCTTTTGAGTAATCTTTAAGTATGAATTACAGAAAATAACATGCTAGTTAGAGTGTTAATTATCATCCCTAAATTTCAAATAAAATGGATAATTAGAGGATTCAAATTTTAGACTTAAATATTTTCTATAAGGGCATAAAGATTACTATATAGTAAAATAGTCAATTAGGAATTTATTTTAATTAATTATTCCAAAAATTAAATATTAAGAAAAACATTATATGCACTCTTACTTTGCTGGATCCATTATTTTCTTCAGATCGTGGACTGCTGAGAGTTCCATTGCTCAAAGGAGGGGTCTCTAAAATTAGTAATTTCAATGGTAATAAATGCTAGCAATCATACGCTCTATATAGTACATGATCACTCTATTATATATATTCAGACAGTATTATATATAAAATAGCATTGCATTCAAATATTGCTCTTGCATTAAAAGATCAAAAAAGCTTTACATTATGAAATATATTTTCCTTAAAAAATCTTGCAGCTTATGTAAAATAAGGATAATTTTATAACACTCAACACTTTGATTATCTAATGTTTATCGTTACAAATATACAAACATAATAATTTTATGAGAACTCCATGAATTTTTGTATACTAAAAACTTACTATTGGTCAACGGTAAGAATAAGAAATTTCAAGCGATAGGAACAAACTTACTGATCTTACTCGGTAGAGTTTCCATCAAAGAATTAAGAAATGTCTTAAGCTTTCAAGAAAAACTAGTCACGTGACATCTTACATGGCTTCTTAAGCGCTTAATCAGAAGAAACTCTTTTTATATAGGCCGACGAAGGCAAATTTAATTTTCTTAGTTTCTTTTTCTAAGAAACTTTTATAACTAATTTGGCAATTTTTAATACTGATGTGTATTTTAATTATAAAAAAAATTATAAGTAGTGCCAATTAAACTTGCCCTGGCTAAAGACAAAATAAAAATAATTAAATAGTGAAATTAAAAAAAACATTTATTTAACTTTTTTTAAGTTGGCTTAAGTAGCTAGTTTGAGTTGTTTGAATTATTTGTTGGGATTAAATCTAGTTTATAATTTAAATTCCGTTAATAATTTTTTCAAAATATTAAACTTTGAAGTTTCAGAACGTAGATGCATACTGTGTGCAATAAGTATGCACAGAGTATGCATTAAAGGAAAAAATATATACAGGTATTAATATATTATTGCATTGGAACATAATTTTGCTACGCATATTTTAAAACAACTTATTTACTTTTGCACATAATTTTATTAAAAGGAAAAATTCTAGTTATAACTTTACGCTTCTATATTATTCTTAAAATTATTCTATAAAATATGCACTATATTTGATTTCTAACAAATCAAATAATTTTAAAAATGGAGTTTTTCTCTCCAAAGAATTTTAAAACTTACAAATTAAATCAACTAACCTCGTTGTTAACGCTGAATTATTTTACTCTTAAGAGTAATATCAAAGATTTAATTCTCTTAAGAAAAATGAATCTTGAAGATAATTTAATAATTATGATTATAGATAAATGGAAGATACATGGTTTTAAACAGGAATGATACTACTATATAACAAATAATATTGTATTTTCAAACATAACACATAAATTACTTTTAAAAACAAATAATATCCATAAGTTTAGACATAAAACATTTCTTCAAAGAAATTATATTTCTGGAAAAATTTCGAAATGAAATGCGTTGAAATAAGATTATTATTTTAAACATAGTTATTTTTTAAAATACAATATAACAACATATTAATTTTTACTATAAAAATCAATATCACTAGAATGAAAATTACAATGAACATTTTAGAAATATCAAAATAAGTGATTCATAAACTAGAAATTTAAAATTTACTACCTACTATACAAATTAATATTACATTCAACAAAATGTTAATAATTCTCTGTACAAACAACCAATAACATTATAATTTTAAAAGGAATAAAATATATTGGAAAAAATTATTTAATTTCATAAAATTACATAAACTATAATTTATAATCCGTCAAAAATAATGTTTAGAAATAATTAAGTGCTCATTTACAAATACTTCTATTTTAAAAATGCAATTGCTCCAAAAATCAAAATTTCTCGAATTTATTTTGAAGAAACCTTTCAAATTAATGAAGTTAAAATTTAAAGTATACAATACTTGAATAAAATTCTAATTTTTTACAGATTTGTAAAGCTCCTCAAATTAATATTTTCAAAATTTCGCATGTGACATAGGCTTATATTAAATTTGAGTAAAGGTTAAAAAAAATATAACACAAAAATTTCCCAATTTTTCATTTCTAAGATTAAAAACAAAATTTTAAACAATTGTTTGCTACAAATAAACTGTAAAATCCCTTATACAAAATAAAAACATTTTTAAAAAATAGAAATTAATTTTTTTTTTTTTTTACTTTCAAGAAAATTTTGCAGAAATAAATATTCTATCATTTTGCTTAATGTAAGTATCTTTAATTTTATGATATTTTAATAATGTATACTACAAAAAAAATATTTCAAACAACTCTCTGTCAACTTTTTAAATACCTGTCTTTTCTTTATAAATATATATGCAGAAAAGTATGGGAAATATAATTCTTCAGAATAAAATAAAAAGCATAAAAATATGGTTTATGATAGTAATTTGGTTACATGTAAATTATAAACAATGTATTGCTTAAAAATGATGCAAAATGTTTAAGATGAGAAGCTAAAACTGCTACTCATTAATTTTATATAAATGGTATAGTGTTACCGATGTCGTAAGATTAATAGTTATAAATGGTATAGTGTTACCGATATAATTATAATATTTTATAATTTTTGGAGAATAGCTTTCCTGTCATAAAGTTGCTTCCAAACCTCGGACAGAAAAGAAAATCTTGGTTTTACAGCAACAGACATCCGAGAGTATCACTAACATACTAAAGTGAATTCATATCAGAAGAACATAATGGCTACTCTTTATGCTGCACTATTTCAGTTTCAAGCATATCATGCATTAGATGAGCAATATAATGTTTGGCATTGTTATGAATTAACAAAGAGGAATCTCAGACAGTTGCAGTGTAAGTTATTGCATGAGATTTTGTTATATCTTCTGTATACTTATGAACAGTTAAATTATTGTTGGGGATGATTTGCAGATTCTTTAATAGTATCCGAACAAATATGGGGTTTAGACTACTTCCTTCCCTCCATGTCAATAATCCTGGTTTCAAACTTCAAATTGAATCAGGATTCGCTAGTAATAATGACTTCATTCAATCTCAAAGACCCACCTTCAACTCTCCGTATGTAACTTTGATGTCAACGAAATGCATCCATAGATACTACCATGATGAAGCCTAATTTGGGATTGTCTTGAGATCTTTTGTCCTATTGACAAAAAAGCAAGTCTTTACGGATGAGTAGCGTTGCATATTTCATTTTGATGAATTTTTAACAAGATATATAGATAATTTGATAGAGTTGCGTGAATGAACTTGCCATAGTCAACTTCCAATATCCCCTTTACATTTCTTTGTGTTTGCCCAGTTTCTAGTTTCCCGATACTATGCCAAGTCTTGAATCCAAAAACGTCATATTGTCATGATACTTCCAATTCACTATTTCTTAAATAAGAGACTTAATAATTTAATTTCTATAATGAGAAGCAATAAAAAAGAAGTTTCTAGTTAAATCATGATTTCTGTGCTTACATCCTTTTATTGGCTTTCGACATCATGAACATGACATTTACTTATTCTTTATGGAAGCTTTAATTACGGATATTTTATTTGGCGTTAGTTATCTGTAAATATTGCATACTTGAATATATATATATATATATATATATATTCTATTGCCAAAAAATAGTACAGGAGTGCATATGTAAACAAGACAAACAATTTATGATAAGTAGACAGAATTTATACAAGGCAAAAATTGTTTCCTAAAGCTGTTATTGCCCATACAATGGCAGATAATCAAGCTTTAAGATGCTTTGAATGTGGAATTTTGATCAGAGCACAAGAGATGAGCCACAACATCCTGGAGGTAGTATGAAATTTGTATTTCTGCGTATAAAAATTCCCTGAGTATGATATGAAACACCATACATTGGTGCGGTTGTTAACGGTGTTGAAACAATGGGATCATGGATGGCTAACAATAATTTTTAAACAAAGTCAGTTTGTAAAATTCCCTCAAATGTTACAGATTTCAGTTATCTGATTTTGGTACAAGTATCTGATTTTGGGGACAGATAAATAAGCCAGTAATCCTACAGCATATCTGACTATGCTCTAATGAATATTAGTTAAGAAATTTTAATGCTTTATTTATAATATAATTTATCTGCATAAGAACTTCAAATTTCAATATAAATTTTTAGTGTTTAGAAATGAAAAATGTCAAATATAAAAAAAGCAATATTTAATAAATCTTGCATAATTTTAAGAAAAAAACAAACAACTAAACAGCTCAATTTTTTTCAAAAGATTTACCACATTTATATCTGAGATTAGAAAGAAATTTACTGCTATTCTACAGCAAAAATCATCGTAAAAATATTAATAAAGAATTATATATATACATTTTTATACAGAGACTGAAAATATTCATTCATTATAATATCCTTAAAGCATCCTTATAGATTTGTATTCAAAAACAGAAAGAGGCTTAACATAAATAACTTCATGCTTTCTGACTTCCAATTCTTATAAGAACATACTTTTAATAAAAATGCTGAAAAATTTAAGGAGCTTAAGGGGAGCTCGCAGAAATATAAAAGATGTACTAATAATTCAAGGGAAATTGTTCTGTCTAAAACGAAATTCAGATCTTTTCATAGTTTGTTCCTAAGAATCGGACGACTTAAAATTGTAACATAAAACTAAAAATGAAGCTTTGTTATCAAAATAATTTTCCCCAGGAGAAATCAATATTTTTAGTAGAAATTCCAGAAGGGGTTTCAGTAGATAACGAAATATATTTTTTCCCGATGAAAACTTATCAAATTATTTAAAATTATGTTTTTCCTACGTGTTAAGCATAAAAATAAATGTACAAACATTATATTTAACATTTTTGTCACAAGTCTTTTTACTTGAATAAGCGCAGTTCTTAAAAAATGGATGGCTATTTTTCTATTTTAAAAGTTAATGCCTCCCACACTATTTAGTTTTATGAAATAATAAGAAAAAACATACTCAATATACAAATATTCAATAAATAACAAAGAATAAAATTAAATCTGGCTACCATCATTTCTACAATTTGAACAAAAATTTTTAAATGCATGATTTTCCAACAAAATGTGTTAATTTATTAAATTTAAATTATTAAAAGTATATAAAAAGAAAACCGGATGCATTATCATTACATAAAAATGCATAAATGGCTAGAATAAAAGGAAATTATACTTTTCAAATTTAAAATTTAATTAATAAATGCAATGTTAAAGTATATTTGATATAAAATATAAATGGTATATTTACCGTTTAAATCACTTTTGTGCTAGTTATTAACAATTTAATTTTGAAAATTAATAGAAAATTTAACTTTTCAACTTTTTCCACGAACTTAACTTTTAATTCAGAATGTAAATGGCTGTTACAATTATAGTATATGTATTCTTGTATGTTAGAGTTTGGTTTCCTATTAGTTAAGTATTAAATTTTACATTATAAGTAACAGTTTTTTTATTTTTAATGAAAATAAATTCATATTCATTAAGCAAATATTATTTTTAATAAGAAGATGCTCATAAAGAATTTAAATATAAATATCGAAAAACTTCTTGTTTTTAAATTATTATAAATAATTTAATTTAGTTGTTTTTTTACTATTATTGCAACTTATTATAGGTCTTCAAGTTCATCACTGATCTGTTTTCTATAAGTAACAGGCACATTTGGTTTTAATTTATATAGGCTTATACACCCGGGATTTTATAATTTGAAGCCCTTATTACTTTAAATATCTGTTACAAGGCAATGATTTTTTAATTTTTTAATTTGTTTCTAATTACAAAATTTACTTTTTAGGGGAAAAAATTCCATGAATAACGTTCTATAAAGTTAACTTTTACCGAAAACGTGCAAAAAGACACAAAAGCAGTGCTTTCATTAGAATTGTTTTACAGTAGAATGTTAAGAAAACATAAATGCCTAAACAGTGCTGTTTTAATTGCTTTTAAAACTACATCTGCTAAGATTTCCTTTAAAATACAAACAATATTTACTAAAAAACTTATTTTTGTTATAAAACGAAAATAATAATTTATTTGAAAACTATTAAGTGCAAAAAATATATTTAAACAAATAGTTTTTATATTATTATATAATATTAAAATATGTTTTTAAAATTTTTATTAACAATGTGATTTTTTTAATTTCTTATAAACTTTTAAATTTAAAGAAGCTTTATGTTTTTATAAATAATGAAACTGTATACTGCGAATATATTCGGGCAAAATATATTTATCCAAAATTTTAAGAACTTATTGTTGCACAACTATCAGATAATAACTGAGATAGCTTTTACTTTGCTACTGTTATTTTATAAATTCAAAATGAATATTAAATATTTTCAGTGTGATCCTAGTTTTGCTCAATTCATTTACAAGTGATATCAATTCCACATATACCATGTCGTTTTGGAAAGCTAGTTTTAGACAAAAAAATCTATTATAAAATGAATATTTATCACACAATAGAGTTTTCTTTAATTAGTTTTCAGCTGCATTGTGAAATTTTATGATCCAAATTCTGAAACAATAATTTTTTTGTCTGAAAACTTGAGAAAGTTAATTTTCTTCGTTTCAAATTATATATATTTATGAAAACGTTCCTTGATTGCTTTATATCGTTTGACAAGGCAAATAATACAAATAAAACTAATCATTTGCATCTAGTCAAATTATACCATATTTTTTGATAAAAATGAAGGCTTTCTCTGCCTTTATAAATTTCAACTGCTAAATAACTTTTCTGCAATAATATAGTATTGTGTAGCCCCATATTATACACGAAACTGTCCATCTGTAAGTACTGTAATCAATTGCATGGTTTGGAAATAACTTAATAAAATAAGCCAGTTGTAAAATATATTTTGTGAGTTCTATCACACATTTCTTCCAAAAGAACATTTTAATAGATGAATTCGCGTGTCTCAAATGTCGAAATCCATAATCACCACTATCTACTATGACAGATCAACTTCTACTGAGCAGTAATGTAAAATTCATTTCTCCTTGTTCCAATGGGGTGCATACACAAACCTAAAAACAGTAATTGAGAAAATATTTCTTCTTATTTCAGCTATGGTGACCTGTATTTAATAATGATTTCTTCACATATGTTTTATCATTAACATTAGTATAGAATTCGTTCCATATTAAAGTTTTACTCTAAAATATTTTAATTTTAATCGAAATCAAGAGTTTCAAGGGAAGAAACTAAATACCAAACGTAAGAGTGGCAAGAAATAAATAATAAAAGGCACTTACATTTTTTAACTTTCTGATCAATGAGAAATTTGTCTTGCGGTAACTTGAAATGTTATTTATTTGTAAATGTAAATCAAGCACACAACTTTCATTTACATTACAACATATATTCTTTGTACTTTACACTATTTTGCTACACACTTCAAAAATTACTGGATCTGCGAATTTTAGAATTTTTTTCATTTTACTTAATTTTTATAACATAAATGAGTTGTATTTTTAATTAGCTTAGAAAATTGCAAATATAAAAAAATAATATAATTATTAAATATTTTCGGTATAACATATTTTACATTGTTTAAGATAAATTTATCTTGAAATCCAGTATTTCCCTGTAATACTCTACAAACTGCAGATATTTTATTAAATATACAGTTTATAGTTTTACAGAGATAAGGAGATATCAAAATAACAAATTTTTATTTAAAAAGTATAGCTTTATGTACATTGTTACAGAAAATTCAAGAAATACAAAAATTTAAATAACTTATAAAATAATTGTACATACAGCTTCTTTTATTGCTAGTAAAATAATGGAGTGAAATTCATATTTTACAGTGAAACACTTTAAAAAACTAATATATCAGGGAAAATTATAGCATTTTGAAACTTAGGAAATTACATTATTTATCTTTTAAAAGAATTGAGTTAATATTATTCTTATTAAGAATAAAAAGGTTTAAATTTTTCAAGAGAATTAAGCTTACCAAATCTTAGAGATATTGAGCACTCATTAAATTTTAAATCATAGACTATATGTAAGCATTATATAAACATTTTTGTTTTAGCTAATGTTATGTGATCAATATAATATATAAATAAATTATGAATATGTATTCCGCTATAAATCAAAATGCTAAAGTTACTTAAAATTGAATTATAATCTAAAAAATTGCACATTTCTTAAATATCTTAAAATAAATAATAAATTTCATAATTCATATGCGAATAGATGTGACTTTTTCCAGACAAATGTTATTATTTTCAAGCATATATGTGTTATAGCAAACACAATTGTAGATATAATTATTTTATATTAAATGCAAAAATTTAAAAAAAGATATTTTAAGAAAAAAATATTGATAATTCTAAAGACTTTAACACAAATTTTAATGTTCTATATAACTACGAAATGATGCATTTTTTTAAATAAAAAAACTCAGTTTTATAAATAAATAATTAAATAAATATTATGTGTGTCTGTATGTGTGCGAGTGTTTATATGCATGTGGGTGAAAATTCTGTTTACAATAATGATGACTTTCATAGTTTGGGAAAAACAAATTTTCACCAAAATATAAACTTACAGCTGTTTTTTCACAAAAAAACTGTCTACATTTAACATGTAATTTAATTCAAAAGTACAATAATGTGAATTAAATAAAAGTTTATTTTGAGGAAACTGAGTTATACTGAAAATAGATTAATGCTCAAGTAATCCATTATTTTTCTCTATCATTTTAAGGAGCTTCTATATAATAATTTTATGCATAAAATATTTTTTTAGACTTGTTATTTAAACATTTTTATAATGAATACTAGGAAAAAATTATAATATTTAAATAATGTTTATGAACATTTAAATAATATATTTCAAAAATTCTTCGAAGAAATGGATGAAAATGCATTAACGCCACTCACGTCTAACCGGGGATTTTCCTTTTATTCTGCTTGCGGTGTTTGCTAAGTAATTAGCGTTAACTTTGTGGCACCTTTTAATAACTTCTTCAAGATTGAGGTGTTCAGGATACTGCGTGTAGTAGTCCGCCATCTTTCCTTTCTGAAGAAAAAAGGTAATACATTTTTATAAAAAAGAAAAAAAATTTACCAAGCAGATTTCTAAATTTTACTCTTTCAGCTCTTTGTACTTCATAAAATATTTCACAAAGTGCTCTAAGTAATTTACTGTAGTAGTATCTTTGAACAGTTTCTTTCAAACATTCCTTAAAAAATATATTTCATCTCATTAATTTGCAATATCCTTACCCTTTTAGAAAAGCAGAATGATAAAAAATATGGGCTCGATTTATTAAATGTAAGTGGATACGACAATTTATATTTCCATGCACTTTTATTTGAGATCAAATATAAGAGCTCTAATTAAGAAAAAAGTCCATAAATTTAAATTTTATGTTGTGTCAATTGTTTGTAAATAAATTCTAAAATCAATTTATTAGTATTGTAAATAAATTTTGTTGTTATGAAAATATATTTTACATGTATTTCAAATTAACAAACAAGTTATTGACTGTATATAAGTCTCACATTTTTAGTGACAATAAGCACGCGTTGTTTACTTTAATTTTTTTCCATCAAAATCAGAAAAAACATGCATTTAATATAATTTATAAATTAAATAAAACCATTATTATATGCGTACCTTCATTTTCTAGTGCTAAATTATCGTATTTTTATGACAGCATTGAAAGTAGTCATCAATCTACATCAATATGAGATAATGAGACATAAAATATGCAATAAAATTTGTAAGATGTTTCCTCCAAATTAATAAAACAAAATTATTTTCACTACACTAAAAAATTAACAAGCTTTTATTTGTCCTGGATAGTTAAAAATAATTTTTTTAAGAGTAAAAAAGGAAATAATATTTGTTTTATTAAATATTACATTAAAACTTATTTATATGGAATAGTTTTATCTATAACCATATCATTAACATTTCCCGAAGCTAAGTGTAAACTTTGACTATATATAATAAAAGAAATGTGACTATATATAATTAAAATTATAGAAAAATATAATAACAAAAAATGTAAAAAACATTATAATATGATGTAAAATTTCTCCTTAAAATACTTAATCAAAATGAAAAAAGTAGCAACCTAAATATTAGATATAGTTTAAGCTTTATAATGATAAATTTAGTATGCTTTAAAACTGTATTTAACTGTTTTGCTTTATATCCTCTCTTACATTCCATCACAATGAAAACTTTTTAAAAGATAAAAAATATATCACTTGCAATTTAGCAAAAAATTTTGTAAACTAGGAAAGATGAAAAAAAGAATGAAAACAAAAATTCAAGCATATAATTTCATTTGAAATAAACTATTCGTTATACAAAATAAGATACATTTTCTAATATTTCAGTACTGCTGTTTGGGTATCAAACTATAATATTCTTTATGAAATGCCTAAAAATTATTTTAATAATATAAAAACATACTTGAATACAGAGGTTACGGTCACGAATTACTTGAAAGAACTTAACGTGATTACGTATTTCCAAATGGAAACTTTTTTTTAAATTATGTATATTTTATTACACTACTTTTAAATTGAGAACTATTTTTGAATGCAAATTTTAATTTTGTATATAGATCTTGGTTTAATAAGTTTTATGTAACAATGTTAAAGTTTTCAATCAGTATTTTTTTAACATTTTATTAACAATTTATTAGAAAGCTGTAATTGTTTAAAAAAAAAAGATCAGAATGTTCGATACACCTTTCTCAGCTAACAACCCTTATTGAATGAATATAGTAATTAAAACAAAACAACTTGAAACTACTATCTATATGAAAAGTATTCACATTTCTAATATTTAAGCCATTTCATTCACTCATTAAGTCTATATTTGTTACATACCTTAATTTAATTTACACATTTATTACTTATCAGGATTATTATTACTTTATTACTTATCAAGGATGTTGGTTCATGTTTGCAAATGAAACTTCTGACACGATTTCAATATTTTAAAATAAATATAAAATTTATTTCTATAGCCAATACAAACTAAAAGTAACTTTAAATTACGATTTTAAAATATGACTATTCAGAGAAAGACAGACATTTTATTAACTTTCTGCTTACTGGCAATACGAATCTAACTATACTTTCCTTATGCTTAATTATTATGACACTTAATTACTTGAACAAAATTGCACACGTACATTATCATATATTGCTTTATTTGCACCCGCTTCAGCAAGAATGCCATACATATTTTTGTTATCCTTTAAAGCAGCAGCATAATGAAGAGCAGTGCGTCCTTCCTAAAAGTGGTACATTAGAAAATAATTATGTATATATATATATATATATACAGTAATAAATAACTATTTAATTATAATATAAATCATAAATATGTACTCTAATGATATAATACCTTTTTAAACAAAAATTCCCATTACTTTATGTTTAAATGTAATTAAAAATTCAGAAATTTTTGCATAAATGTGTGATTATTCATTTCGAATAAAATGTAAATGTAATAATAATTATCATGAAATTTATAATTCTTAAAACACAAAAGTGTTAATTAATATTTAATGTAAATGAATTTGTTATTTAAGAAAATTTGTAGAACTTTATTCTACTTTCATTGACTGAATTTTTATTAAAATATTTTCTCTTTTTCACCAAATATAATGTTTGCGATGCCACTTACACTTATTTGTACTTATTTGAACAAAGCATTTGTGCTTTCTTTAATATATATATATATATATTAATATATATATATATATATATATATATATATATATATATATATATATATATATATATATATATATATATATATATATATATTATTTTAAACCGTTTTTCTTATTTACCTTGAAATTAAGGGAAATGAATAAGAAAATAAGATAAATTTATAAATAAAGAAAATGTCTTGTCTAAACAAAATTATGGTACTCATTTAACGAATAAAATAAAAATTTTAAGAAGCAATGCAGTCTTTTTTATTATTTAACGAAACCGTAAATATAAATTTCTCCTTTTTGTAGCACTGATTACGAATTTTAAAAAATCACGCAGTGTAATTTTTCCTTCTGATAAATTTCAAAGAAATGATAAAAGTTTACTTTTTTTTAGTAAATTGCTCCAATTCAAAATTAACAAAGAGGGGAAGTTAACAAATTTCTCTATTTATAAAGTAAATGGAGATTAATTATAGCTTATGTAATTTTTTTGTTAATTTAGATTCTCGAATAATACTTGAATAATTATTGATTAAAATATTGCAGCCAGCAAAAATTGCTTTAGAAAATGGTAACGTTTTAATTTGTTTTCATAAAAAAGTAAAAGCAAGAAAAAATAAAGACAAAATCTGTGATTAGATTTGACCAAATACATTACAAATCTTTAAATACTAAAAGATTTCTAGAAGAAAGATATTTTTAGAAGTTTAATGTAAGAAGTATTTCTAATAATATATTAGACAATTAATTTTTTCAATTAATTAGATTACTCTGAATATAATAATTTCTGTTGCTTTATATTTATATAATGATTTATGAAATGCAACTAACAGATTTCAGACTGTTAAGCGTTCTAATAAAAAAGTAGTTTTTAAATCATTAGCTCTAATGGTTAAAATCCGAGTGTTACTTTTAACTTTAAAATGTATAATATCATTTGTAACCAGAGTATTTATATGAATGAAATGATATTCATGCATCAATTTTTACTCCAAATTTGTGAAATTATTTATATTGCTTTGAGATTTTTTGATGTTATTATTGTATTAAAAAAGCAACAACAATTTCCAATGATATACATTAATATGAAATCATTTTCAGAAAGGAAGGTATTCATGATATAGTTAGAGAGAAACTTAGACTTTATGATACAAAAGTATTCTTAATAACAAATTTTAGAAATGTGAAGAATTTCTTCTTTTTGAAAAATGTTATTAAATATACGAATAACATACAAATAACAGTATAATATGATCAGGTTTGATTTGTTTGCCACTCAACAATCATTTATCGCTCACGAGGGCTAATTAAATTTGGATTTACAGTTTAAAGGGGATTATGAACCACTACAAGCATCCAAAACTGAAGTGGTATTCTAACTCACAAACTGTTGAACTGAAGGTTAGAATGGTAACTATTTGTCTTCCAGCTTGGAAAATTGAGCAGGAAATACCTGAAAAACGAATATTTCTTACCCACATAAGTATTCCATTTATTTTATATCAAGTATAATATATTTTGGAATTACTTTATTCTAATACACACAAAGTTACATCAATTTCACTTAAGGTAAATATCAATCAAGAATACTTTACATTCAAAACCCATTTTTTGTGTTCATAGTGTATCCTAACAAAAATTCATTAAAAATGACTTACGCCAATTTCTAAATAATCTCTAGAAATTAAGGCTATTGTAAATACTTTTTTTAATTTGCACAGAATAGAGACTGTAAAAATAAATTTTCAAGAATATAGTAATATATATTCAATTGTTGCAAAAGAAAAAAACACAAAACTTTTCGTTACATCAATTCCAATATATCTGAATGCAGAAATAATCCATCACCAACACTTCAACAGTGTTGTTGTTGTGCCATATCCCCCATGGCTTAGATAAACTAAGCCATGTTATATCAAGAACAACATCCCTTTATTTCAATAGTTGCCTCACAGAGGAGCCAATACAGTCTAAATATGAAAGGGAGATGCGACATGAGCGAAATACACAAATCTTCTCATCCCCATTGAACATGAGATACTTTATATGATCAGACTTAAGTTTAGCTAGAGAAGTCTGTGCAAGTCTTGAGCGGGAGCACTGCAAGGACAAGGATTTTATGTACAAATCAAACAAGTTATTATTATCTAAAAATCAATATATATATACATATATTTGTACGTCTTAATTTAAAAAATTCATAACAGAATAAGTAATGCTAAAACACTTTGTAGTATGTTTAAAAAGCTTTTGAAATTGTCCCAATAGCAAGAAACAAAATGGTTGAAAAGTGAATAGTGGATGTCAGTCATTGATCAAACTGAAATGATTTATGTAAACTAGTCAAACACAAAATCAAGAGACAAAAAAAATGGAGTACAAGATGATGCGATGCATTTTATTTTGACATGACAATAACATAAAATAGGAAATAAATGACGCGAATAATTACTCCTATTAGAGTTGTGTATAGCATGTCAGCAGAGCTGCTACCGATTACCTTTCGAGTTACGTGTTTTGGTTTCACTAATGTGACTGTAGATTCCCAGAAAATATGAAATTTTAGGTTTTCCCTCAAACAAAATATACAATATCAGATATGGTGATCAAAAGGGTCTTGTAAACTTGCATCTTCTGTATCTTTAATAGTCTGTGAAAGCTTCAAGGAGAAACACCAAGACGAAACATGCAACATGTGGCAGGACACGTTCTTGATCACAAGTGACGACTTGTAATTCAAGTCTGCTGGAAGCTCACCTAGTCTTGCCAACGTCATCTAGGTATGACTATTTTGCATACTGAGCCACCACTTTTTACATTAAATGAAAAGTGGGCTATTTATCCACCCAAAAGGCTTTCAGCAATCATAGTGGTCTACGTTCTATTTGCGCAAATGTCTATATTGTAAAGGCATGTATTTTACCATAATCTAAAAGTATTTACTGGTAAAGTTCCTAATTCTTGTACGAATACAGTTGCAAAATTCCATGAAAATATTTCGAATCGACATTTGTGGAATCTCCATATTATATCTACCTATTTCAAAACACTTATACTCCATGATGGTGTCTTAACTATGAAATCTAACAACAGAAATTCAGCTGCACCGATGAATGTAGGCTATTTCTAAATTAACGTTTTGTCAAAATCTAGTACTAAATACAGCATGATTTTCAACAAAATAGAGATTTCAATGCTTGTCTAATTGTCATAAAGTTTTTGGCTATGGCGAGTGAGCACCATCTATTGATCTTTTCTTAATGATTTTGTTTTTTGCAGTAAAATTTCTAGTGGCACTGCTTGTGAATCTACGAGTAAGTAATGCTTTTTATTTATTGGTATTGAAAATAAAACTTTTCTTTCTTTTTGTATGAACTAACAAAATTGTTCAATATTATTTGAAATAAAAAAATATTGCTGCTTAACAAAGGCTTCAACAGTTAATGAAAGCCATCATAAAAATATTAAATATCAAATATACAGAAATTTTAGAACAGAAAATTGATTTTTTAAATTAAGTAATTTTTTTCAAGATTTTATTGCATACGCGTATGTACCGTGAGTAACGAGAATATTGGAAAGCTGGTATTTCAAAATAGGAAATTCACTTATAAAACTATTAAAATCTCACAATAAAAATTCATAGTAAAATACTTTTCTTACTTAGTTTTCTCAGTTTCAATTTCCGTTTTACTTAAAACTATTAAAAAAATATTTTGGAGCATATATAGAAATTTTTGATGAAACAAATTAAAGCATTTTGACTATAATACAATGTATTTTGGGGATGGAAAATTAATTTTCAAAACACGTTCCATTATTATGCAAATACTATAATTTAACTATAAATCTGCTTATTTAAGTCTGAATCTGCAAGATGGAGAATGATATGTCTGTAAAAAATAGGAACACTGCAAGTTTGGCTTGTATAATATAATTCAACAGAAAAATGAAATATTATAGCATAACACTCTTTGAAATTATGTGGCACGTAACGGAAAATTCCGTCTCTCTCTCTGAGTTATACATATCATCATTTTCTTTCTTAACAGAAAATAAAAAGCAAGTTATGCCTATCAAGCGCTTTTTTTTGTTCGTCGTGTCATTTCAGTATATTTTCTTGTACTATATCAGAACAATAAATGCCTAGATGAGTGACATAAATATGTCATTCAGCTAAGCTCCATTGAATTATTCGATTACTAGTGTTCTTTTTATCTTTTTACTGAAAGAAAAATGCAGCGAAGGGAGAAATGTTTTCTAAGCAAAACTAATTTAGCTCCTTAAATGCTTGCCTAGTTTACGCACTCCGTGGCGCAGATGAACAATTCTTGTACAATATTAAGATTCTGCTGTCAGCGGAACAGTTGATTACTTTCTGCGTGAATACTTAGTTTAATACCAAGCTGTCTTCTTTTTTCTGAACTTGATAGGCAAATTTATGGTAGCAAACACAAAGTTAAACCTTCTGATACATACAGAGGTTTATTACTAATCTAATTTTTTTTAATAAAAAAACTATTTTATGATGTTTAATTTTTTATAAACTATACAGTAAAATATATCTGAGAGACGATACAACTAAATACTTTTCTCTAGGGCCTGGCTGAGAAGTTTAATGTTTAATCCGATTCAGCGCTACAAGGAGCGACATTTTATTTCCTGTTGGCCCCGAAATAAGAAGGAGAGAAAGAAACATCCATGTCCGATTCGCACCCAAGCCTACTACTTTGAAATAAGGGATGCTAACCCCTCCGTCATCAGTGTGCGACTAAATATATCAATCATTACAAAATTATTAAATTAAAATGTGATATGCTTTTAAGTTAAAAATTAATATAAAACTGTAGTTTTAAATTAATCATCAGTTATATATATATATATATATATATATATATATATATATATATATATATATATATATATATATATATATATAATATTTATATATATATATATATATATATATATATATATATATAGCTGAATTTTTTCACTAAGCAACAGATTATATGTAGGTAAGTATTTATATTTATCACAGAAATATATAAATGTTCCAAAGCATGAAGAAATCATATAAGTAATACACTGCTGTACAATTACTAAGGACGGATCACAAATTGCAATGTACCATAACATTAAGCATGAGACCTAGTAGGATAATGAGGCCTAGTAAGATAAAATATAGTTGCCACACTGTTCAGACATTAGAATAAAGAATATTTATTGTTCTGGAAAGTAGAAAAGCTGTGAAACATCTGAAAGAAAAAAAGATGTTCATTTGATGCAGCATACGGAAAAAGGAAACAATGCATCTAAAAGTCAGCAGGCACCTTGAAGAAAGGTATCAGTACGGGATATGTCCACCGTGAAATGTGATGCAACATTTCACACGTCGTATTATACTTTGCACAATATTATCCAGCAGCTGTTGAGGCAATTTATCCCATTCCTCTGGGAGTGACCGGATGAGGGTGTTCTTGTTTGTCGGAGGATAGTTTCGACCAGCAACTTGCCTCCCCAAAGCATCCCACACATTTTCAATGGTGTTTAGATCCGGAGAACGTGATGGTCAAATGAAGCGTTGAATACCCTCGCTGTCTAGACAATCCTGAACCACGAGTGTTCGATGACATGTTGCGTTGTCGTCCATAAAAACAAATTTGTCACTGACAGCACCACGGAAAAGACGAGCTTGAGGAAGTAGAACTTCATTAATGTATCGTTGGCCCGTCATGGTCCCATTCGCTACCATATGTAGGGGCGTGCGGCCATTGATCATGATGCCGGTCCACACCATGAAACTGCATGTCGGATATCGGTCCCTTTCCTGGATATTTTTTGGATGATAAGCAGTACCACTCTCGCGCCAGATCAGTTGGCGTCTACAATCCGATGACGGACTGAACCTACTCTCATCTGAGAATAGTACGCATGCCCAGTCCTGTTCAGTCCAATTGCAATGCTCACGACACCATTGCAAATGGGCAGTACGGTGCTGTCTGGTCAATGGGACACACACAACAGGCCTGCGGGCGTATAGTCCTCCTCCCCTAAAACGTCTGGCAACAGTTTTTTGGGAGATCTGCTTTCCTGAGGCAGCAAGAAACTGATTTAACACCTGCTGAGCTGTGGTGCGCCCGTCCCTTTTTGCTGATAGGACGATATATCTGTCTTCTGCAGGCGTTGTACTTCTAACACAACCTCCCTCGTGCCGCCTACTACACATTCCAGTAGTTTTAAATGAATTCCACAACCGTGAAACAACGCTGTGAGCGATGTCGAACTCCCTGGCAACATCTGTTATTTTTCGCCCTTCTTCGATATTTCCAAGAATTCAGCCACGCATCAAATCATCTAAGTGATGTCGGGAAGACATGCCAAAAATTTCAAGTTCGTCTATTAAATCTTTCCTGTAAAATTTTGACTTGAAACAACAACTGTCCACACGCGTCAAAACCTTTAAAGCTCTTATGAACGCTATCACGTGATGAACAAATGTGGAAAAAAAATTTGCATACGCATACTTCTTTACTATAATCCGCACTTATTCTAATTTTCCACATTTTGCTTCCTTTCATTTTGTGGCTGCTATGGATGATAGTGTTATCCGTCCTTAGCAAATGTCCAACAGTGTAATTTTCATGGTATAAGATTCTTTTGCTCTTCATAGTTTTAGAACAGATACAGATTGATACATAATGCCCGAGGAAGCTTACGTAATGGTTAACATTTTTTGGACGGAAGCCATAAATTGTTTCCAGGAAAGCTGTATTATTCGTGAAAGTAAGTAAAAATAAACTCTATTGTGAAATTTCAGAACAAAAATTCTTAAGTTCTTATATACATTCAAATTTAGAAGAATGCCAAATTTTTGTGACGTAAGGCATCATCTGAACATTTGCTCTACCATGAGCATGTAATGTGGTAAAACACTAGATATCAGTCAAAGAAGAAAATATAACAATTTTCTTTATTTTGAAAATATATTTACTTTCTTTGTCAGAGTTTAATAATAGTAAATTATATGAAAAAATAGTATCGTCGTGACACTAATTTCTAAGATATTGTGGTATAGGTAATTAATACTCTGTTAAAACCTTTTCCTTTACAACGATTGCTGCCACAATGATAGGAAATTTTTATTTTTAACTATCAAAACGCTAAATTGGATCCAAAATATTACCCGTATAAAATATTAAAAACAAAAGCAGATTGGCAAAATCTCTATTCTTGAGTAAATTTTTAAAAGTACCACATTCTGCACACTAATCTATGAGTGTAGCAGTATTCTATGACATAGACCTATGATATTCAGTCGAGAAAAACTTATTTTTGTCAGGTGATACTATTAAAAAAGTCTAAGATTGTGCTTTAAACTTTGAGATTATGAATTGTTTCAAATAATTGTCAAAATGATATTATTTTCATCTTAAAGATTTCCAGCTTGTTGGATTTTGGTGATGCTATACATAAACAGACATGAATGTAAGTATACATATTCAAAATTATTTGCATGCATCAAAATGTAAAAAGTTTCACATTACTTTATATATACTTTATAAACTAACACCAGATAAATCAAAAGGAAAAAAATTCAATGTGGAAGCTTTCTATCTCTCTTTTAACAATGTTCTTACTATATATACAGTTTATTCGTTATGTTTATATAGTAAATTCCATTAAAAAATTAAATATAGAAATGAAGTTAATTTGTGTGTGCACTACACAATACTACAATAAGTGCAGTTGATGTATTCAGTAAGTTTTCGAATTTAAACTTATTTTCATATTCTTCACATAAATACAATATTACTTGCAGCCTAATAGTCAAGACATAGCAAAATTTTAGACCATGAAATGTCATTGAACTTTTTTCTATTGACAGAGGAAAACGTTAGGCATTATCACTCTAGTTGCGTCACATTACGATACCATGAAAATAGCTAAAATAATGTCATTTGATTATTCGTTCACTCAGATATATTTACGTGTGAGCTTTTTAACGATTCCTGTTTCTTTAAACTTTTGAGTACTAGGATTTATTTTACTTATAGAAGTGATATCAATCATATTCCATTAATGATGAAGTAATTTATTTATATGTGCTTTGTAACTGTTCAGCAATATTAAAAAGACATGATAGGATTAAATTGTTAGGAAAAAATTCTATATTATTTATTATTTTAATACTAAACTATAAAAATATATCAAGTTTATTTTCAAAATTTGAATTACACTTACCATGTCAAGTGCATTCAGAGTCTCAGGAAATTGATTACTGATGTAATGGGCAATTTTGTAATGACCAAACCATACAGCTTTATGCAATGGTGTGGCCCCTAACTGATCCCGAGCTAAAGCCAATTTCCGGTTCTCGAGTAATATAGCAACATGCTCTAATTGGTCTCTCATAACAGCTCGGTGAACATCATAAATTCGCTCCTGTGTGTAATAAAAACATTCTATATTTATCCTTTATCTGATTCTAAAGACACACATTGAACCAAAAGATTATTTATACTTCTGTATTATTGTAATAAATTTAAGTCCTCAAAACTGACAGTAGTTTTATATTCAAACACTGGAAATGTAAAATAAAAATTTAATATAAATCTATATTCATTCTTTTGCTAAAATCACCTTCTTTTAAAATTAACTTCCTATTTTTTAAATTTCACAGGCGAACATTTTCATCTTAATTAACAAAAAATTAGATTCAAAACTCAATGTGATCTTAGGTTAGGATACACACATGTGTGATATTAACAAGGTATAAAAAGTTAAGAATTGCTGTCAAATATAATTTTTGGCCAAGACATCGCATTTTGAGGAGAAAAGACACATAATTTAGCTATAAATTGTTCGATGCATGTGTAAGCAATTAGACATCAAATTCTGTTCTATTAATTACTTATGGAAACCGACAGTACAGTATCCCCTACTTGCGCTAAACAGATTTAATTGAGTATCAACGTGTCTATCACTTGATAGAAGGTTGTATATAGTCAACGTTTAGGGAGACTAAGCACATCATTTGGCAATGCATAACAAGCAGGAAAAATAAGTTTATTGATATCATTACCTGTTTTAAAGAAGATGCATATAATGAAATATTTTCTATGCGTGATATCTGTTTTCAGATCTATTACTAGTAATTGACATGATTGACAATATTATATCCATTTGTCATAACTGGAAAATAATTTTTCTCAGACGCCCAGGAATACTGTAGCTGCCATATTTTAAATGATAGATAAGGATTTGCGATTTAGAAAGAGAAATTGTAAGCTTCAAGTTGTTACAGTATTTCGAAAAATGTTGCAAATATTCATTGCAATGGGATTGTAAGGGTGATTTTGTATTGCTTTCAACTACTAATAATGTGTCGTCGGCAAAGGCAATTACTTTGGTATGTTCTAGCCAGGATGATGTTAATAATTGATTAAAGAAGATGTTCCACAGGATGCGACCGCCAACAGATCCCTGTGGGCATCCCCTGGTGAAAGGAATTGTGCCGCACCATCCATCATGAACCGTGGTGAGCGATCTGTCTTCCAGAAAGCTGATGATCAAGGATGTTTAATTACTTGGACATCTAGTTTGTAGCAGTGCTTGGCCACCAAAGGGAGTCAAAAGCCTGCTGGATATCCAGCGCAATCAGTGCCATGTAGTTCTGCTTATGACATGATTCGTCAATTAGGTTCCTAAGTTTTTGGAATGCGTGTTCTGTCGAGCTGTTGCTTCGAAATCCGTATTGGTGATTAGTAAGGGAATTCGTTTTATGCAGGTGATGTTAGAAACTTCCTATGGTCAATCTCTCCAAAACCTTCCCTAGGGTTGATAATAAGCAGATTGCCCGATAGGAGATGAAAGATAATGTGAAGAAGAATACAGAGAAAAACCACAACTAGCATGCATTTAGTGGCAGAACGTAATAACAAAAGCTAAAGTGGTGTTGAATCGGATGACCTTGCAAATTGGATATTAATGCTCATCATTTCAGCCATATTTGATCAATTTGATTTTCAAGATCAGTATACCCTATCTTAGGAACTTTTCTTAATAAAGTAAGGCCCTGACCTATGGAATTGGATCTATGTAGATTATCTCTTGCTTTGTCAACATAGACTAGCAATTATCATTATTTACAACCTGATAAGCATCTGATTCAGATGGTCTGACTCCTAGAGTAGCCACTTTACAGTATAAAATATCTGCAGCAATTGTTGAATATCTTTCATAATGTGCTGTTTAATACGACTGGATATTTGTGTTTTAATCGTACATTTACACGCATGAATTAACACCAGGAATTATTGTGCCATTTTCTGACTGTAAAATTCATGGTACCATTATTTTTCCAAGGCCATTAAAATTAGTTATTTAACAATATGAGTTACATTTATAATTTATTTCAATAAAAACTGCAAAATTTTGTAATACTTCATTTTTTACGCAAGAACGTTTAATTACACTATGTTCTACTTAAAAAAAAACATTGTTAGTATGAAAATAAATTTAGGTATACTAAGACAAAAAAACTTACTTATAAGACTTATTATCTTAAAATATAGACTGATCATTCTTTAAAATATGAAAAATCAGAATATTCATTTATTTTCAATAGTAATAAAATGGCTTTAAGAAAATTATGTAGCTAAAAATAGCCTTACCATATACATTGGCACAATATTTAAGAAGGATTGGATTTTTGGAATAGAAGACGTTTCACCCAGCAGTCTGTCACCTTGACCTTGCAATACTAATTCTTCAAGTGCAGCAAGATTGCCGTCTGATATTAATTCCCTTATATGCGATTTACTTACAGTTTGTTCTGAAAATGAAATTTACACTCAATTAAATTAAAAAAGGCGTTTGTTTTATGTTATTAAGTGAATATAAAATTTTTCATACTTATTCTTTGGTTTAAAATCATAAGCTCTTATTTTATGTTTTTTTAAAATTAAAATAATAATCCAATTAATAATGTAAAACTATTTTAAAACTGAAAAATTAGTAACTGCTACTAATTTTTGAAAATTTCTTCTATTAAATAACTTAAAATAAGTAATATGATGCAAATTGATTAAATTTTATATGGAAAATATTAAATGAACCCATCAGTCAGTAGTTAAAATAAATGTACATGATTGTTTCGACTGATCATTTCCTTTTAGATTTTTTTTATTTATTACATTACATGTATTCAGCCTTGTATGCTTGATTATTGAGATCCGCTTGTAAGTCTTCGTCGAAAATAGGACAAATAGCACAATGACAGATGTACAACCACAGAAGGATAACGAAGAAAACACCCAGGACCACGGGAATCGAACCCACACTCCTACGCTCTCAAGCGATTAGCGGAGTGATACTTTGACTACTCAGCCACGGAGCGCCCTTCCTATTAGATAAGGTTTTAGCAAGATGATTTCAGCAAAATATTTCTGCGAAGTGTAGTTGTCAAACACAGCCAACCCCTTATAATATTAGGTCACAATAAAACGATGAGATTGACACTTGAGGTGGCACTCTCTTCTCAGAATTTCACAACTCAGTAGTAACAAAGAGATATTAGACCACATTAAAAAGTAACTTACATAGATTTTCTCAGCACAATGCTCCTCGGTTGGGTCACTCATCTACTGAGCCCACTATCTTCCGAATACGAAAAAGGTATCGCAACTTCCCTTCGATATAATAATTACCCTATATATTTATTTACAACCTTTTCGGCTGTCATGAAGTCACTTTAACACAGTCAAAAGTTTCTTAGTTTTCAGTAGCATTTAACTATCAAGGACTATATTTTAGTTGTCAATATTTTCTTTAAACTTTCATGCATCCCTAACTACGCATACTATATGAAACTAAATATCATGTGAAGACCATATTATCAAGACAGCTTTCGGATTTATCAAACTTCAGCTACAAACAAACACCAGCCCAAATCAGTGTAATGGGACTCTATAAAAGACACGTAGCTGCAAAAATTATCAGCATAAGAGTAGGAATTAAATTAAATGTTATTAACAAACTTTTTTCCACAACATTCTTGAATAATTCATAAAACGATTTTGATTGAAAGTTAAGCATTTTTAAAAGAATATTAATTAATAATTAAGATTAAATTGTAAATATTTACATAAATCACTTGAATCTGATGACAAGAAACGTAAAACTAAGTTCTTCAGGGAAAGAAGAATGAAAAAAAGAAACGTAGGCAACAGAGAGGAATGGAAAGTGTGTGTACAATAGATTTTTATTTGCAAAAGTTCGATTAATTTTTCGTTTACTTTCCCACTAGGACGATTAATTTACCCCACTTCGATTACGTTCTCACTACAATACGATTACTTTCTCACTACAATTCGATTACTTTCTCACTACATATAATATTAGTTCCTATGTTCCGTATATTAAACGGAACATAGGAACTAATATTATATAAAATTTGCTGCTGCAATATCGTGTATGACATTAACAGTAACATACACAATGAACACATATCGGGTGAAATGAACCAAAGAAATAATTTGTATCTTTTATCGCATAGAGCTGCAACATAGGCTGTTAATGATCTGCTAGTAGTGTAATTAATGAAATGCGCTGAAAAGAGTTTCAAGATACGAACAAAAATAGTGAAACAATGATCAAAAGCAAGTCTTTCATCTGTAATCAAAGCTCAATGTGCTTGGTTGGCTGTTATTCTATAGTCCCTTTTTACACACTAGAATTGAATCAACTAAGACTTAAAGTTAAATGTGGGATCCGAATCATTACAAGCATCCATACCCAAGAGGGAAATTGAACCACGGAATTGTTGAATCAGGTCAGGAAGCTAAGTATTCAGATAGTTGTGAAATTTAAATCTGAGTAGGGGAGAGAAAATGAAATGTCAGCAACTGTATATCATCAATAAAAATATTACAGAGCATCAGTTAAAGATTTTTGTATTATTAAATTATATACATATTTTCGAGGGCTGTGAGGGAAGCGTGAAAGAGACTCTGGTTCCCATAAGAAAATAAAACTCAAACACTGCAAGCTGTGATCAGTATTCAGAATGTTGATAGTCTTCTCCCCTTTTGAGCACTCTTCGCAAGGAGCTAGAAAACCTGATTATTGGAATTAATTTCATTTTGTTTTCCTTTACGCAATCAGAGACGACTCTATTGATAAGTCCTAATTACGTTAAAGTTGTCAGTCGTGCCCTACTAGTCTTCATTATTTTGGTGTTGAAGTTTGAAGAGGACGGATGAAGTCAACTCAAGTGTTGATCCTATCACTTGACCGCGACTCCACGTGCAGCTGGCTGTGTGAAAAGATCTTGAGCTGAGAGAAGAGAACGCAACAAAATAAAAGAAGTAAATATTATATTGGAAATTATTCAATGCATATCTATTTTATAGAGAAATCTGATAATAAATAAATTTTATTGTACTTTTCAAACGTACACTATTTTAATTTAGAATATGAAAAATATAAACTATTTTTCCAAAAATATTCACAACATTCTTAAAGTCTATTTCGTTTTCAAACTATGCAGGTATTCATCTGGGAGTATTTTAATTTAAAAAAAAGATATTTAAATTAATTTTACTGGAAAATGAAATTAAAATGTTTGGCTTTAAAATGCACAATATTTTATGCAAGATAAGAGGAAAAAATTGTTTAGATGTATAATATAGTAATTTAATTCATATAATGGTTTTAATTTTATTATTATATATAATAAAATAGTTTAATTCATATAACAGTTTAGAATTTCATATTTTATCTAATATTAATTTAAAATAAAATACGTATTTTTAAATTTTAAAATCTAAATTTTTTATGAGGCTTCTGTGATATGTAGACAATTTTCTCTACAATAAATATAATGTACACAAAAAGCAAATTTTTTATATTCCTAAGACTAAGATAAGCAATGTAGAGGCAAATTTTGACTCGTCAAGTTCTTTTTTATAGAAGTTAAATAAGATTTTACATCATTTTTAAGAGGTGATTAAAAATTATAAAACATTGGCAACAGAGAGAGAGAGAAAGAGAGAGAATAACTGTTAAATAATCTTTAATATTATTTCAATTTAAATGTGCATTATTATTTAAATAACAAAAAAATTAATGATAAATTTAAAAATTACTCTTAAGAACATCTTTTGAAAATAATTATTTCGGTTATTTAGTAGAATTTTTAGTAGAATAAGAAATTTAATGAAATTCTACACAACTATACATTAAATGAAGGCCAATCATTTAAGTAAATTCTTTCAAGACTTTAATTATATTCTTTCACAACTTTTTTTTATAATTTTGATATGCTTTATATTTCGTCCTCTAAAAAATTAATTTTTATAAGTATAATTGCATCAGTATGTAAGTTATCTATAATTCTTCAACTCAGACATCATTCCAGAAAATGATATTGAAAAAGGCAGTAAATTTAATCTTTTATTTCAAAATGAGTAATATTAACATATTTGATATATGTATTGCATTTATAAATTCAACTAAAATTTCATGGTATAACACATGATTTCAAACATAAATAGAAACATTCCATACCTTTATTTAATTGTAATAGTTTCATATTTTTTATAATGTTAAGTAAAACTTGTAAAATGTGTGTATAAGAGAAATATGTGTGATGAATAACTGCTAAGACCCAAGTCAGTAGATGAACATTCGTTACATCAAAGAATGTCCATACAATGTGGGTTGCATGCTGTTATGCATCATTCCTGCTGAAATGTAGTATTTCGTAGCGTTCAAATAAAGGGTAAATCCACTGCCCTTAACAGAAATGCAACAGTCACTAATCAAACTGCAGTCAATGTGGACAAGAGATGATCGAGATACATGTGCCCATGTCATAATATACCAACAATTAAGGGGATGGATCATTCTGGTGATATATAATGTGTGCTCACACATTGTGCATTCTCAACAATGCGGACAAACACAGATACGACCATCATGACGTAAAATAAAGCATAATTTGTCTAAAAGCACATCATGAGATTCGTTAGTCCAGGTTTGTGATTGATCATAACATTAAAGGGACGCCTGTCTGTCATTTAGCATCAAGGATCACATAAACAGGGTCACTGAATTGACAGTCCTTGATGCTTTAAACCTCTTCCAGCTGTTCGTGCAAACACTTGTCTTCCAAACAGCCCCATTTCTTGACTTACGACTCTTGACCTGGCTTAAAAATCCCTTGAGGTCATGTGGAAAAAGATTCTGTTTTCGCGGGTGTCATTAATGGTGAGTTGCTGCTATTCAACCTGGTATTGTTTATGGCATTTTTGAATCTATCAATTCAATATTCTAATGATAGTCCTGAAATCTAAACCAACGTGAATAGTAATACAATGATAAGAAAAATCGCAATATCGTCGACTACTGTTTGACTATTATCTTCTGCTCCATCAGGTAAGCATTTATCCCTCTTGCGGGGAACATTACAGCAATGTTTCAACAGGCAACAACGTTCAAATTTAATTTGTGTGTATGAGGAACTTCTATAATTTCTTTATCTAAGAATATTGTAGATACTGTTCCAATTTTACATAAATTAGTGATAAAGCTAATCATTTATAGGATTTTCAGATCATCAATTTGTCGCGTAAATTTGATGTATGTAGCATATCGTTTCCTTGGTGTAGCATTTTCAATGGCCAACAGTGATTTCTCATCCAATTATCATCATTAAACAATGTGATACACTTAGATAATTATTACATATATATCATGTAAAATTAAATTTTGTTGTTGGTTTTATACCTAGCAGAATCAAATAGGAGTAAAATAAAATTGAAGAATTGGAAAATGTTTTGTTTACTAATTTAAAAAGTTGTTGTTGTTGTTCCTTATTCCACTTGATCTAGTACAATCTAGACCAAGTCCAGTAGATCGTTCGCCCAGAGAAAGTCCCGAACCAGCGCAGGGTTTTCAAAAAGATCTCGCTTCTCCAAACCCAGACAGGAGAGCAGATGGTCCGGAGAAGCTTGGTGAAAATTACACCTGAGGCACACAGGGAACACTTTCTGACCCTGAACGAATGTAAGGGTGCGAGTATGTCCAGTAATGAGCCCGGTAATGGTGGTTTGCAATTTCCTATTGCCCTTCAGCTAAAGGGCAGCCCTAGGATGGTTTTGTTCGTACCAGAAAAGTTCGTATTTAAAAAGTTCTATGTAAAATAACGATCAAATAAACTAAATCGGCAAGTTATTTTGCATAAATTTTATTTTGTAATAAAAACTAAGGGTAATTAACGCTGTTATTTAGGTGTAATATTTTTGCTTTCAAAGTGCTAGAAAATTTCCTATTTTACAGCAAAATATATCTATGCAATTTATGTGACATTCAAGCCAATTCTTAGAATTCATATTTCGCACTATGTCTATTCAAATTTTTCATATTTAAAGTAGACACATCATAAACATGCACATTTATATTCATCATTCCTTATAATAAAAATAATATTAATATAATTATGCAAGGGATTCGATTTCCACTTCCTGCGTAGTTGTTTGCAGTAGCTCAGAATCCATTTTAAACTGTAGGTCAGAGTTGAAATTGATCTGTGGTAAAATTGAAAGAAAATCGACAAATGACTCTACCTACCTTAGAATAGAAGACTTTTGATTTTTTTCTTTACTATGAATTTCTTCCGAGTTTAAGACTTATATTTAGATAAAAAAAATTATCTAATCGGGTAAATTTTTACTTCGGAAAATATAAGTCATAATTATATAATTGAAAAACAAAATAATATCAGGTAAAAATTTCGAAAAGATGTGTTGCTATAGTAAATTTGAAAATACAACTAACAGTACTTTTTATGATGTAAATTATATTTTTCTGTTTAGGAATTTTTTTTTTTAAAAAAAGGCTCATAGTTTTCATCATGATAAATTTAAGAAGTCACAAAATTAGCAAAGAATAAAAATAAATAATTGCACATCAGTGCAACTCATTTTAATTAAAGTTTCACAACTCTTAAATTTATACTTAAATATTTATTTCAAACTGTAAAAATATATTTATTTCATGAAATGTTAGCATACGCAATATCAAAATATAAGCGATTAAACACTCATCTAAAAAATATGGCTTTTTATGACTCTTGTAGCAATTATCGCTACGAACATAGAAGATTTGCATTCGAATAAAATATTTCATTTGATTCCTTGCTACTTATTTGAAAGCAGCCTTATAGAAATTCAAATACTCTCAAAGGACCGTACTGTTTTCGGGCAAACAGCTCAACGAGACATGTAATTACATTAATCACGTTTAATTTCATTTCAAGATTATCGATTTTCTCTTCAGCTTGCTAACGAGATGAAAGCCATTAAATCATTTTCAGTCTTTTGCCCAAACTAGGTTTATTTCCTCTATTTATTTGGTAACGTGTCATCTTAATTATTAGTAGCGCAGTCGAAGAATTTTAACAAAGAACATATAAGTTTATATAATTACACAAATAATAAATAAAAACTAATTATCACTGTCTCATTTGATGATGAAATATTATAAGCATTTGTCAATTTAGTAAGAATAATTAATCAATATAAATATAACCACTAATTACAGAAATAGTTAACAACAATTAATTTGAAAAGTGTAAACTAAATAATTGAAATTTTCCGAATGTTCTTACAGTGCCACCTTTTTCATTTACTTATAAAAATTTATTTTTTTAGACAACTAATATAGGGTTAGTAATTATTTGCTTGTTGTTAATATTTTCATTGTTAAAGGTTTTATTATTCAAAAATTTTATAAATAATTTTCTTTAAATTTTATTTATAAAAAGCATATTGATGTGTGAATAACTTAAACAATGTTTAAACAAGTTTTAATATTAAAATTACAAATATGCATTAATGTATTTTAATAATAGAAATACAATAATAATGATATGTGTATATTTAGATAAAATTATATAAATATTAAAAAAAACTAATAGTAATTTTTACTATTTGATTTACTTGTGAAATATATACTATAGAGGACTTCTATAAACAACTATTATAATCTTGTAAGAATATTAAACATTGTTTTAAGCTACTAATTACAAAAATAATTAACAATAGTTAATTTTAAAAAGTATAAAGAAATTATTTGAAAATACTCGTAAGTATTTTTTAATAAACATTTTTTATTTCACTATGAAAATTAATTCATGAGTTTATTTTTGCATAACATAAGCTTATATCTGTTTAGTTATAGCTTATATGTGCTTAAGTATATACAAACAGCTCATATCTGTTTGAGTTATCAATCATTTATATTGTCAATTTTTAAGGCTTGTTATTAGTGAAATTAATACATCTATTTCCAGAGAAAACATATTAAATGTGTAAAATTTCAAAACTAAAGAATTTTTTATCAAGAAATACAGAAATACTATTCTAGCATGGATGCAAATAAGAATAACTAACAGATAAAAAGACCAATTAACCAACGTTTCTAATTCATATCGAATAATAAAAAATTTACCCCAAAAAATAAGAAAACTTTTACTTTATTAGGATTATGTACAATAAATTATTAATTATAATTGCCGTTATTTTTCGGAAAATAAAATTTTCTGATATCTATCAAAAAAAAAGCTATGGTTATATATATATATATATATATATATATATATATATATATATATATATATATATATATATATATATATATATATATATATATATATATTTATATATATATATACATAGTTCATATATATATATATATACATAGTGTTCGACATTTTTTTTATAAAATCTGCATTTACTTTATTTTTTTAAGCAGAAGACACTTGTGATAGTGAAAATTTAATACAATAAGAAAAATTATAGAAGACATTAAATATTCAATCAGCTAATTTACGATTCGTAGTGGAATCAGTTTTAAGAACATGCAACCATTAAGGTATAAGGTAGAACATGCAATCATTAAGGCACAATATAAACATGTTGCAACCATTAAGGTTGAAAGTTTAAAATTAATCATAATCTGGAAACATATTTATCGATGCTTATTACTAACAATTTACGTGTTTAAGATATTAATAAAAATATATTGTCTGCGCTTTTGATATTAAACGTTTAAACAGTTTTCTTTTGATTCTTGTTCAAATGTCTGCTTTTAATTTTAAAATCTTATATGAAATATTTATTCTACTAAATTTTTCATGTATTCGTAAATTTATCCTATGATATCGATTCTTGCAAAAGAAGTTAGTTCCATAATTCCACTTATTAAAAATCAAATTTTATCCAACTACTTACATACCATTACACTTCCTTTCAAATGTAAAATTTAGGCTTAACAGACTATAAATAAATTTAACACATTAAATGATTTTCAAAATATTCATTCTGGATATTCCATTTTCTTTTAAAAGTAGAGAAAAATTTAAGAAATAATTCATCAAAATATTTTTCAAACTTAGGAAACAATCAATATTTAATCTTCGTCGTGATGGGAGAAAGTTTCTTGGTATTTAACTCCAGTTTACTAAAAATCAATAACACTTTCAATCCGACAACAGAGTCTCATTTTCTAACTATTATTAAATATTATTCTTACTTTACCATAAAATAATTTATGGTTCCAGATTTATAAAGACACTTCGGTTTTAAAAGAGTTTCATTTAACATTCTGACCTGAAAAGACTTCATAAAGCTAATCTTTCACTTAGCATCAAGTAGGAATATTTTCCCCTTCTCTTCAAAAGCAACTCCTGCTAAGAGTCAAAATATCGTAATTGCTTAAATTAATCAATCGGACTTCAAAATTTCTCTTTAATAAGAGCCTCTTATTTTTATTTTGAAAAGAATTTAATTAGTCATATGTGATCCTTTTATTTTTCTAGTTTTATTAATATTTAGATTAAAATTCATCTAGAGCTTTATTTTGATGAGATCTGAATTGTGCAACAGAAAATAATTGTTTCATAACATACCAGAAATCATAATTTTGTGTTTACTGTGAGACAAGTATGTGCTTGTCTCATCACAATATATATCTGTATTTCTAATCACAGTATTTCATTAATTTGTATTTTCATGTGTATTGGTTGAATAAATATCTCAATAATTACGACTTATTTAAATCAATTATGCTTCATGTCTTTGTTAAACCATTCTTACATGTTTTGCTAAGTCATTGCCATGGTTCATTCACGGCTATCACTGGACATTTTTCTCTGTTTATATTAGGTATGCTTTATTTTTCATTGGGCTTTCTTTTGGGTTTGTTTCCATTCTCATAATTTTTATAGACTTCATAAGAAATTTATTCAATGAATGGTTTTTCTTTGGATTATTATACAAATATGTTTTTTCACTTCAATCATGTTTTTCAAGAAAAAATGCTGTTTTTAACTTCCTATTTCTTTTTTGATTACATTTGTTTCTGAATATTTCTTCTATTTTTTTGTTTAATTTTTATTTAATTATCTAATTTTTCTTGCAATTCCAAAATTTTTAGAGGGTTATTTAGTTTCATTTTATTTTTTTAATATTCACTATTTTTCTAATAGAAAAATCTAGTCTATCTTTAATATTAATACACACTAGTTTTTGCAAAATTATTGTATTTTCAAAGTTTTGTTATTCAATTTCTTTTTTAAACATTTTGTTCCGTTTCCACTACATTTTTAAATAAAAATGAGATCTGAATATTACAGGAGCTTCTTAAATCTTTATATACATTTAAAAAATTATTTCTCATGCCTCATATAATCCAAAATTGTACTAGATATATATTCATCTATTCTTATCTATAAATCACCATATCTTATTAATGCTGCTTTATATTTTAAATTTCAATAAACAATTTCCCACTTTAAATAATTGTAAGTATCATTTGTGATAAAAATGTATTTTAAAGCAAATCATTCGCATAATATATATATATATATATATATATATATATATATATATATATATATATATATATATATATATACATACAAATATATATGTATATATGTTAAACTATTGTTGATGCATTAAAGGAGTTACATACATAAAACTGACAAATAAAAATTCAAAGAAATCTTACTGTTAGAATTGGCGAAAGGTTGACCAGAAGGTACTTGATTATAATATCTTGGTTTGATCTTTCTTATACCATTTAAAGTTGATCCATCTCGAAGTTGCCTTAGCATAGTATCATTTTGGCCATCAAGATAAAAACTTGGTTGTCGACCATACTGAAAAAATGTAACTAATATGTCAACGATAGTTTTACAGTTTGTAAAATATAACTAATATATCATATTTTATAAACTATGAAAAAGTAATAAAAACATAATTATAAATGTATTTTTAAATTTAAATCCAGTAATTACTTTTAAACTCCATAGAAATATTTAAAACATAACATTTAATATAAGGAACCGAATTTCCCCAAGACTTTTCTTACTATTTACTAATGACTTGCATTCATAATGTTTTCAAATGGCAGACGACTATCATGCATTTCAATTATAATAAAAATCCTGGATATTTTTGCAACACATTAATGAAATAATCTTGTATTTCATTGAACTTGGCACAAAGAAAAACGATATATTTTTTAATTCCATTGAATCTCTTAATCACATTTATTTTACGAAATCACATATTACCCTGCTATCATAAAATTATTTTGAAAATTTGCCATTCATATCATACATTCTTTTAACTTCATAGCTTAAAATTTTAGTCTATAAAAATAAGTTTGGTTCATATATCGAATTTAAATGTGAATATATATACCTATTTATCAGTGTTTATGCAAAAAAAATTATAGTATATTGTAAGATATGATAATTATGCTGTAAAACCTACTTTTAAATTGAATACATTGATTAAAATAGTGTACTCTTTTCTGACATTATTTATTCTTCAAAGTGTCGAGTGGAATTCAGCAGGAAGTGGAATGAGTTATTCAGTTTGATGATTTAGTTGATTTCCCACGAGTTCAGTTCCTTTCTAA
The DNA here is from genome assembly GCA_037975125.1 of Latrodectus hesperus. Classification (NCBI taxonomy): domain Eukaryota; kingdom Metazoa; phylum Arthropoda; class Arachnida; order Araneae; family Theridiidae; genus Latrodectus; species Latrodectus hesperus. Next base: position 109,109,883 of record CM075854.1, on the reverse strand, counting down.
GAGCAACACGTAACGGCCCGAAGCAAAACTGTATACGAAATTTAATGTGGGTACTTTGCAAAATTATATTTCAGTTACTTAACTTAAAAGTACTATCTATTAGTTCAAAAATCACAATACATTATAATCAAATTATATAATATTGAACTTAATATATGATTTTTTATATTAATATCAAATATCTCTTGGCATTATTATAAAGAAAGCACTAGGTCAATAAGTGATTTGATTATTGCATTAATTTCATTTAATAAATCCAATAAGAAAGATGCTGCTACACTGGTACTTATTTAGTTAACACAAATGTGTAAAAAGGATTAATCAAATTAATATGTTTATGAAAGAACTTCATTTTCAGGTTGGGTTTTGGTTTGTTTGTCGCACACACACACACACACACAATGGTCTTCTTTTGCACACGAGGGCTAATTAGACCTGGACGCACGGTTTAAAGTGGATTCCGAACCACTACAAACATTCATGCCCAAGGTGAGATTCGATCCCACGAACTGTTGAACCGAAGGCAAAAGCGCTAACAATTCGGCTGCCAGCTCGGCACAACTTCATTCTTAGAAACAGTTTGAAAAACCTTACTTTTAAAAGGAACTATATAAACATTTATACATGATTGATCATAAAGTTTTATTGCGTAGACATTCTTTCAGTGAAGCTGTATGTACTTCGATTTGCGTCACATTTCACACAAAAACCATACCATGATGGCACACTCAATAATTTCATGAATCTTTATGCAATCATGATGAACATTATGACATGATAAAACAATCCTGTCATAAAAGTAACTTAAGTAAAAATAGATTTTAACGAAATTCAGATAAATGATTAAAAATTTTCTTTTCCATGTATTGGTGGAAATAAATGCAAGGGAAGAAATGAAAACCTGAGAGAAAAAAATATCTATGAAAGTAAATTTGCTTATTCTTCTTATTCAATAATCAATATATGATATGCAAGGTTATTGTTATTCTGTAACAGACAACATGAAAGTCATTTGGTTTTCTTACAAAACTGTTTAAGTTTAGCTAGTAGTGAAGTGTTGGATAACAGTTTAATATTTCCAACAAAAAGTAAATAAATATATAAATAAAATAAAAAATAAAGCAGTATAAGAAAGACTTTGATAATAGACGTCAGTCACAAGAAGAGGGCAGAACCCCACATTTTATATCAATAAAATTCAGAATCACAGAAATAGTTCATAAATCGGCTATTTAAGAACATAGTGAATGAAAAATTATGATGGAAAATTTTAATCAATATTTTTTATTTAAACTTCTATTACAATAGTTCATCCTGTTTATGAATATCCATTCATATCTGTTGATAAGAATCTGTGAGGCAAATTTTTGCCTGCTCTAGAATTTGAGATCGAGTAGAAGCCTTTCAATTCTCATCACCACTTTGCTCGGGTGATGTAGGATGGATCGAGTAGAAGCCTTTCGATTCTCATCACCACTTTGCTCGGGTGATGTAGGAATGATTGAGTAGAAGCCTTTCGATTCTCATCACCACTTTGCTCGGGTGATGTAGGATGGATCGAGTAGAAGCCTTTCGATTCTCATCACCACTTTGCTCGGGTGATGTAGGATGGATCGAGTAGAAGCCTTTCGATTCTCATCACCACTTTGCTCGGGTGATGTAGGACAACCCATCGATTCGTCATTGGGAAACCACACTTCTCGGGAAATTAATAGCAGCACCTGAGGCTTGAATTATTTTATTTAGAATAACTTTTAATCAACTGAAACACCAGTCAGCTCGAACTTGTGAGGTATTTTGACTAATTTGTGTCGAATTTTGTCCTCACAAATCAGAGGAAAAATTTTGATTAATAAAAAAGCAAATAAAATTTTTAAATATAGCTCTTTTAATCCAATTGAAATAATGAATTAAGGATATTCAAATCTAGGTGATATACACTCAGATATTTATGCACCATTGTGCCAAAGACAGCGTCAGTTCTGAGGAATATATGCAAAGACAAATTGTAACTATTATTAATTCTTCTAAGTTTATCTGTCTTCCTTTTTCAAGCACTTATCCTTTTCTTATTCAAAACGATATAAAATTACTCCACTTCAATAATTGGACTCATATGCAAGGTAAATATAGACAATTTTCAATTTATCTGTCCTAAATTAAAACGCACAAAGATTTATTATGCATACAAGATCACTTCTAGAGGATTTTGAATAGATTATTTATTTGTGTAAGTGAGTTTTATAACTTTATTATCTCTCTATACAAAAATAACTATATCTAATCGTAATTAACTATAAATAATAATGTATGTCGTTTTTGTACAGATTATAGATTTGTGTAGCCAATAATTCATTATCATATACAATATAGCCATTTTAAGATAAAAGGATAATATAAATCCAATACTAATAGACTTATTGTTGTCTTTGCACATGTTGTGCCCAAAACCGAAAACGTTTATGAACAAATATAAAAATTCTCAAAAAAAATGTATTTTAAGATTAAGGTCAGAGTATAATAAAACACTCTTATAATAAAATTAATTGCACAAATAAAAGTAATTACTCAGCAAATAATTCAGTAGATTAATAATTTTTAATATGACAATATTCTTAATTTTTTTAAAGTTAATTATAATTTTGCGATTTCATTTGATTATGGCAATTATTCAAATATTTTTCAGTGTATAATCTGCTATAAACGTATTCTAAATGTATATGAAATAAATGGGTTTCAAAATTGATAAAAAATTTACAGATAAAAAATTTGATAAATATTTGGTAAATTATTATTACTATACGAAATAGAGTTTTTCTATGAAAAGAGAATTAAGGATCCAAGAATTTACTTTTCAAGCGATAATGACTAAATTTCTTTTTAATAAAAACAAAACTCAAAATGAATTTTGTAATATCTAAACGATTACATTTTTTACTATTGGAAAAAATATTTTCTTTTCAAATTAATACTGTTACTTGGCTTATTGCAGACGAATGTTTTTGCTTCTATATCACTATCATGCAGATTAAGTTTCAGGTATTAAAAATGTTATATTTAGATTCCAAGGTGGGGAAAGTGCAGTAGGGGAAACCCCTTGAGGTGTCTACTTCATCACTAAACTGTCGTTCAAAAGTGACACATCAAGATGCTTCTATAAAAAGGATGGTCTCCTTGATGTGCACCAAAATAAATTATTGTAAATTGACTCAAAAATGATTTTATATATACGTATATATATTTGTTCAAACAACTCCCGGGTCGAATTTAATCTCTGGGTGGAATTATTTCCAATGATTCAGGATATATTTTAAACAGTTGGTCCTGATCTCATTATCTCGAATGCAAAAATTATCGTATGCAACAAATAAATATATTCTAAATGTAGAATATATTTTATTTTAATTTTTAACTATAACAGTAACATATTATTACTATCGCACATCTGACGCGTGTGTTGTGTTTTCGTACATAACTTCTTTAAAAATCCATTAATAATCAAACCTTATACTTGGTAAAAAAATTTCGCAAGAAACCCCTAGTCCCGTTCTAAGGCTATTTCAGTAGTTAATTACAATTTGACAAAAAATATAGTTATTTCATGATAGCAAAGATAATTGATTAGGTGTTTCGAATTTTATATTTAAAGTAAATGTTGCTTACTTCTAATCCAAAAATTTAATGCTGAATATTATTTTTTACCGCTTCAAAAAAAGGTGATGATGATAAATAAATTCTAACTATAGAAATGTGGATTCTAAATATAATTGTATCTCAAAATATGTTTGTATTGTTTTTTGAAAAATATATTTCTATATTTAATTTTGATAGAAGATACTCTTAAATCTTTTTAATAGTTTATTTTATAAATATTCGAAATACTTAAGAGATTTGTTTGCGTTACTTATAACTTGAATTTGGATACAAAAAAAGAATATTTTTGTCATGTCCTTATAAAATATTTCGCAGAACCCCATTCTATGAAAATAAAACATTTTGTTGGAATAAAATTTATCATTTGACAGATTCCTTTATAATACAGATAAAAATGGATTGTCCTATTAACAGCTGAAACGAGAACAACCTACTCTCTTCAATTCTATTGATTGATATCAATATGTAATGTTAAAACACACGCACTCTACCTGATTTCATAAAAGATTTTATCAATAACTTCAACTAGGGTAACGGTCATAAATCTGGTTTGTTAAGGGAAGTTGAAGTGATACAGTTCACAGTTAAACTACTTGGCATTGATATTTTATCGCCATTTAGGTCACAATTGCCATTTCTTTCGGAAAAGCTATTTTTTAAAACAATTCAGCACTTACTGTCGTCAATTTTAGTGAGTGGTGACATCAACGACCTTAAAATCGAGACATAATCATAAAAAAAGAGAAATATTATATAAAAATAGTTTCGAACAGAATTGTTTGATATAAATATCTTTAGCCTTGGAGAGAATTTGGGTAGTTTCCTATTAAGTTCAAGTTTTATCAAACTTAATTTTGTGCTTCAAGCTATTCTACTGAAAATTAATAATTATATAATTAATGCAACAACTTTTATTAAATAATTTTATAGAACATAGTGAATAAATAACCGTGTGAACCATCTAAAAAATCATTTCTTTTACAGAATAAAGAGAAAGATGATTTTTTTTGTACATCAATTTTTAAAATTCTAATAGTGATGAAATAAAATTTTACAGTCACCATGATTTTTCACAATTTAAGATTTAACAATATATAATTTATAAATATCAACAAGCCATCTTAAATTAGTTCTTTTATAAAATAAAATAAAACATAAAATTTTAAAAAATGTTTTTTTTTTTTTAATTCTGACTTGCATATGATAAAAGTTTACAATTAGCATGTGGTTTAAATTAATAAACTTAATGTTGATTAAGTTAATGGTGAATGATTAGGCTATTGATACAATTCTAGTTAATCAAATTTAAAAAATGAATTTTATATTAGTAAAAATTATGTTTATAATATACATAAGAAAAACCTTTTTGGTTAACTTACTTACTTCTTCCATATTACATCAAATAATATATTAATTCTTTCTTCCAGGGAGTTCACATAATGTAGCAATGCTTGTATTTACATTGTGTTCTACACATGTGTGTATGGATGTATAAATATTAATAAAATGTAAAGATCTTTCAATAATTAAATTGGTTCTCACATCTACATTAATTCTTCAGAGGACATTTCTCTAAGTTAAGAGACTAACAAAATAATGCGGTTTAAGTCTTTTATGGCATCTACAGCTTTGCTTTTTTTGGCCTTCCTGGTCTTTTTTAGCCTTTCTGTTGTAATTTCCATTGATAATCAGCAGCACTTATGGGTCGCAAGGGAGGAAACCTGATAAACCAGTGGATGTGCCGAGACAATACCTCAGTGCACTATTCCTCTTCCATGTCCAATACTGTCCAGGATTTAATTAAAGAGCTTATGCACTGAAGAGTTTGTTTTACTAGCTAAAAATGAGTTCGTAAAGCGCTTTTAAAGCATGCAAACCATTTTATCTGTAAATAATTTTACAAAAACTTTTGGCTATTTTTTAAAGCATTAACATTATTTTAAAGCTCACTGTATACACTATAAATCCTAAGATAATCCTAAGAGTTAGGAATAAGAATTACATTTTATAAAATAGTTTATGCAATTTTTACAAATATTGCCAAATTTTTAAGGTAGACATCATGGTAAAAATCACCTAAATATTAAATATTCTTCACTTTTTAAAAAAAATGCTATTTTCCATGCCTTTATAACATACCAAGGCTACTTGTTGGTATTTTGGTAATGATATGTAACACCTCTTATAACAATTATTTAGTGAATGAGGTAAGGTTTATCAGTTCTCTATTCTCTTTAAAGAACACATAAATGAAGCTGAATGTGGGAGTTAAGGTGCACGACACGACAGTCATTGGTGGAGTCTGAATTGGTCTTCTTACTTTTTAACAACCATAAAGATGATAATTTCACCATAACTGGTCTATTACGATCTAGTTAATAGGAAAAAAGTAATTTACTTTTTATTAGTTAATAAAGAAGTAAAATTTACATTCTTTTAAATGAGCAAAAACATTGTTCAGATGATATAGGTTAGTAGATCTAAACATTTAATTTTGTTACTTATTCACATGAGTTTTTCACTGATATTTTAATTATTTATTTTATTTATTATGTACAAATATACTATGTTCAAATTAAATGTAAATTTTAATAAATTAATATAATCTACTATTTTGCTTTAAAATATATACAAACACAAAAAATCTAATTCAAAAACTTCCAAGCTACCATCCCTACAGACGTGCATGCAAAAAACAGAAGAGATCTATTTATTCATAAAAACAGATCTATTTATTATTCAACAGTTGCTATACTCGAACGTTTAATCTTTTGATATGAAGCATGGTGTTCTACCACTAGATCAAAGTGTAGTCTTGTAGCATCTACTTATCTAATTGAGAAATTTTATTGCTATGCCTCAAGTCACAAATATTCACTTGAAGTCAATTTCACTTAACACGGCAAATTCAGCAACTAATAAATTTTTTTCTCATTTTCAACACTAAGATTCAATTACAAAACCTTTATTATGTAAATGATAAAAAATAATACCAGGAAACTATTGCATTTTAAATTAAGAAGAAATCAAAATAAAACCATATGGTGCAAATCATTAATGTTTTAATAAATTAATTAAGGAAATTACGAAAACAAATCAATACAATATGGATATAGCGTACTTTTTTTAAAATTAAAACGCAAGACACTATATTTTTGTAAAAACGATATTTCCAGAACAATATGTGTTCTCCGATGATAAGATTTGTTACAGAATTTTTTTTAAAAATGTTTTTGTAATTATAATTAGATGATTAAGTGTCGCAATTTTGCTTTAGAATTTTGTTCCCGTGTAAATTAGTTTTTCTTGTGATTTACTAAATACTCTACCCACTATATCTAAAATTCTGTTCTTTTTCAAGCTCTAATCCGTTGCTTTGTATTTTTATCTTCTAGAAAAATGCTTTAAAAATATGGCAAGGAATAAAGGAGAAACTGAAAAATTAAAGAACTTATTGTGAAAAGCGTCTGGCAGCAAAATGTGAAATAATTTAAATTGAGTTTGAAATAATGCTTTTCATTCCTTCTCGTGGCTTTTTTATCACTTTTACTAAAAGAGTTACGTACATATTATATCCCTTATGGAATGCACATATTTTCCGCATTTTATTAGCAATTGGTCTGCAAAAATTCATCGATTGCAAGGGGTAAAGTAATTTATATTTTCAAATCTAACAGTTAACTTTTTTCTACCATTATCTGAGCATTTCAAAAATTTAAGAATGATCCTTATTATCTACTTATTAAAAATATATTTAACTAAATGTTAAATACATTTTTTGGTAAGTGATGGCAACTAGAAATAACAGTAATATTTTCTTTTATTTTTATAATTCTTTTTAATAAATAAATATTTTTGTATAGTACAAGTAATATTTGTTTTTACATGAGTAAGATGTAATTTTTAAATTTTATGGATCATAGTTAAAAAAAACTGTTTAAAATTACTTATATGATATTCTAATTAATAGATACTATTTGCAAAAATGTTTTAAATTTGAAATTTTAGAAGAATCAGCAACCAAGAAACGAATCTTTCATATTCTTATTAAAGGCAAAGATCTTATCTCTAATTTTAATTATATCGTTAATAACGCAAGCTTTTTAATTACCTTCATTAGTTTAAAAGAACATATCTTTCTAATGATTAATTCTAAATGCCTAAATCTGCTGCAATAGCAAAAAATAAATAATAAGTAAAAAAAGCAATTAAGTAAATTACATAAAAAGAGTAAAGTGAATGTAATATTTCTCCGACGATAGTTCTCTTATAGGTGCATCTATAAAATCTTATATTTAAAAATCAGATCCATCTATTTGCTTTGAATGGGAATCTTTTTTTTTATTCTCAAACTGAAATGACAAAGGAAATATTCATCCTTCTTTTTTTTGGATGTTCATTCCCTATTTTTTATTGTTCTATAATTCATTTGTAAGAGCATGATGTGTATATATATACATACAAATAAAAAATTTTATAACTTCTTTCAAAACATGATACAGTTAATGTCAGCCATTTAATAATTAAACTAAAAAGTACATTATTGTCTTTGTGTGAAAAATATGAGAAAGTTTTTCCTTGAAATCATTAAATAACAATTGACATAGTAAGCAGAAATAATGTATAAGGCAGATTAGATTATTCTTAAGCCATAAATTTCAATTTATTAAAACAAAAATAATTTATCTCACTGAAAAAATAAAAAATAAAGAGACAGTTAATAAAAGGGTCAAGAATTATGCTTGATTGTGCATACAAGTTTAAACTTTGATGCATTCAAGCACATCAAAAACGTCACTGGACAAAGAAAAAATATTTCATTTGTTTATAAATTACCAGTGAAATATCATCGTCGTAAAAGAATAAGAATTTCAAAAATAAATTAAATCCCTATGTTAAGAAATTATCTGCCAAAAAAGCAGAAAGTAAAAGGTTTTTATCTATAACTTGACTAGTATTTTTATAGGAGTATGAAGTTTTTGTAATCTCGTGAAAGTTTTACTGTAATTCGCCCCGTAGAAAACGTAGTCACAAATAAACGTTTGTTTAAATATATCACTAGTTTCAAAATGATATTTTAACAATTTCATCTTAACAAGAGGCTAACAAATGTAATGTTTTAATCCTTTCTTCGCTTCAGCCGTTAAAAGTCTAACAGCTGATAATCTTTATTATGTATTTTAACATCCACTGTGTAGTGGAATCGAAAGTCCTGTGCTCGGTCGTTGAGCAGTTACCATGGGTGTAATGGTCTGGAGATATTTACTCCCCCTTCAGATCAATGCCAAAATTAAGGGAGTAGATCCTCTGGTGCTGCCATCTATCGGAGGATCTGAAGAGCAAAAGTCGTACTTTCACCTTCATGGTGCTCTGATTAAACGAAAGACGCTCCCAATTGACTTAAAGTCGCATAGCCTAGGCATAGCGAGCTTGGCTTGTCCAAGTGTCATTAGTAACAACAACAACAACACATCCACTGTGTAAATTGGCTTCCGCGAAAACTTTTCATATATATTGGACTGTATTCACACGTCGCAAGCGAGAAAAGCCGGAAAACTCCATGCAAAAGTTCCGTCCCCCATTGTTCGACAATGACTGTGATCGAGCCCGGTACCTTTACGTCACGAAAAGCGCTGCCCTACCATAATAGTACCCATGGTACTATTAATTCAAAGAAATACAAAATATCTTCTAACTCGCTATTTTATTATTAGAATTTATAAATTTAATTTTGAAAGGTTCACCACAATTTAGGTGCAGAACTGCACTCCTTGGAGTAAAATGTCCTAAGTTTGATCCTGACTATTGCTAAACTACAAGAGGTGTGAGTATGTTGTTCATATTCTCTGCATAATGAGTATTAAAGTGTTCTATTGCAATGAGTGTTAAGGAATTTTCTGGGTTTCCTCCCTGGCGACACGTAAACAGGATTCATTTTCTATGGAAATTCTCTAAGGAAAATAATACATGACTTACACAGTAGCTTATAACTCTTAGAGTATCCGCTACTCGTTGTTAAATCTAATTTTTAAATTCTTATACATTTTTCACTATTACTATGCTTCAAAATTTAATTGGAATGTTTGATATCTACATCTGATATACGTGTCTTTGTATTTATCTTACAAGAAGAAATAACTAAAATAGTCTTAGATGTTGTCAGATTTTGGTGTTATGAAAAGAAAAGCAAAGGATACCATAAACATTATATTATATTTTGATTTATTGATACTTAATATTGAATATCCTGACAACTGAAAGATTTGAAAAGTCATTTGAGAATATCCTTCACTTATTAATTTCTGAGAGGAATGTTTATTGATACTGGGCCATGTTTTCCTGTGTCGCAAGAAAAGCAACTTGGAAAATTCCTAAACAACCTCTAAAGCTTACTATGACCTAGTGGTTAGGCCATGTCATTTCAAGTGGAAAATCCTGGGTCCGATTCAAGCCACTTTTGAAAATTGAGAGATAGGTGCAAAGCTTCTGCTTCCAACATTCATACCTGCCTGAACGAGTGCTTGAGAATTTTTCGGATCTCCTCTCCTGAGACATATGAATACGACTCACTATCAAAAGATGCCCTATTTGGTGATAAAACACTTCAGAAATTAAAAGCTCTTGTAATAGAATTAAGCTATTAATTATTAAACTATATGCTTCCACTTCTCTCTCCACTGTAAATGTTCCTGCAGTAAAAAAAAACTGTTGTTTCTTGCTAAACGAAAGTTGGTATCGAATCTAAGAACTTAAATAGTGTGGTTTAGTCATTGGAACTCAGTAAGCTTTATATTTTGCAATATCCACAGAATTATCTGTTTTTATAAAATTTTCTCTCTATTTCGTAAAGGAAAGTAAATTAGTACAATCACAAAAAATTAATGTTTTAGTTATAATAGGGACGTGACTTTTTTTACAGTTTTAGAAATGTGTACCACTTTAACAAACACTAAAAAATTCCGTACATGGTAGATAGTTAAGCTTAATTCCCTACACTCTGTACTTGTATTATTATGATGGTTTTGCTGGAATTCTAAGAAAATATATTCAAAGATCACATCTGCTGTTGCCATTAAGCTTGACTGCTACCATAACAATTTCAGATGAGTAATTTGAAAAGATTTGCTGTTCCTACATCTTTCGATATACCTTAATAACAAAGTCTTATAGGATTGTTTGGAAAGGGAATTCAGGAAGCCCTAGAATTGGTATGAATTCCTAGGGTGACAGTTGTAGATTATTTTCCGCATCTGCTCTTTATGGTAATAAATGATAGATTTGTTAATACTAAGCGCTAAACAGTTGAATAAAGATGGATGCTGTTCATGCTGTATAGATATATGCTAACAAACATAATAAATTATGACTAACATGTAGATGAATATCTCAGGATAAATTTGATAAAATTCTTTTTTGAAAAATTTGCTATTAAAAATATTTCTTTTCATAGGATTACTTTTATAGGATTTTATACTTATTTTAGTAATTAAACGAAAGCAATATCACAAAATATAAAATTAAAAAATAATTACACAGAAGGAAATTTAAAAAATAATATCATATTAAAATCTTTATGAATTAGTTGATACATTTCCTATTATTTCAGCAAAATAACAATAATAAAACATTATTTAACAATTATTGCTATTCGAAGGAATAAGTAGCATATACAAAAGTATGATTTGTAATCAAATGACATCTCTAGTTAGTTCCGTCTGCTATATAAGGATCTTATTTCATTTTAATTACATCTTTTTGCTGCAATAAAGAGCAAAATATCAATCATTTGTACAATTTTTTATTAATGTTCAAAGTATTTTAATAGAGTTTATTTTATAGAATTAATAAATAAATTTGAGATAGTGATAGTTTTCAATCATCTGTCAAAATGGTGTTCCAAAAATTAAAGAAAGGTCGTATATTATGCAGAAAATATAACTTTTTTATTAAAGTCTTAAATCTTCAAACTTTTTCAGGGAAATGAATGTTTTTTAACTGAATCAAGATCATAGGTTTAGTATTTATTACTTACTGAAATGATTTTCCATAAAGTAAGGAAACAAAGCATATTAAGAAACAAAATAGGCTAAAATCTGTCCCATAGATATTTAATTACATTAAATAATTGATACTATAAAAACATACAACTTGTAAAAGAATATTTTTAAAAAATAATAATTTAAATATCGGTCGAATATTCAAAAAAATATTAGAATAAAGCATTACATTTAGTTACAAACCTTCTTTCGAATATACATAATAAATATCCTTTTAAATAAAAATAACATTTACAGAAGTAAAACAAAATATATAGGATGTCTGGCAAAATAACAAACCACATTCATATTTTCTCAACCGTTAGTCACAAATATATGCTTCCAAGTGTCAAAATGTTTTCCATGTGTAAGTTGTTTTTCAAAATACATAGTAATTTCAATCGACAGGTGCATATTGCATATGTATATTTCTTGCACAATCTCCAATATAAAAAGTTTGTAATAATATATTATGATATTCCAATATTTAGATAAATTTTTATAAAATTATTTAATGTCTTTAATTACAATATGTAGCATTATTCTGTAAACATTTTTCATGAAATGTTACTTTTATGATTATATTTAATTTATTCAAATAATTTGCTGCACCTATGTTATTATATTTTGTTTAGTTAATTCAATTACTAATTATTTGAAATTAATTCCAATATAAATTACTTTGTTAAGATTTCTTTTTTTATTGGGTGGCAAAAGTGATCATTTTCATCAACATTGTCTTTAGTAATCACACATCTACATATGTATATATTTAATTATTTCTTCCTATTTTGTCGTCGCATATTTTTTATTTATAGTTTTTCTATGTACACTACAATTGAAGGTGTAAAGAACATTTTGGACACTTGTTGTCACTATGCCATCGCAGAAAACCAAACATTTGTGCCAACACTGTCGATATTCCTATATATATATATATATATATATATATATATATATATATATATATATATATATATATATATATATATATATATATATATATATATATATATATATATATATATATATATATATATATATATATATATATATATATATATATATATATATATATATATATATATATTAGAGAGAAATAGAGGTATAATTAATTTGATATAATAAAGTCGATCATTACTTACTACATCCATCGCTCTTTCATCAGCACCTAAGGCCAGAAGGTACTGATAAATTTCTCCTCTATCTGGTAGAAAAGCGGCATAATGTAAAGCTGTTCTACCTTGCTGTAAAAAAAAGCATTATATTTATTTAACAATATTACGTGATGCCAAATTTTTTTAAAAAAATGACAAGTAATGAAGTGAAGTAACTTTTAGACACTAAAGTAACTTAATGAGGAAATATAAAGTATTAAAGATATGTAATTCATATTTTTAACTTAATTCTACATTACGGAATGCTGCTTATGAAACATTGTATTTCTTCAGAAAATCAATCAATTTCGTGCTAATTAAATGAAATTTGGCTCCTACTTTGTAGTAAAATAGTCTTAAAATGTTACTTCAAAATAAAACTTCACTGTTAAATTGGTATAAAAATTTTACAGTTACAGAAAAAACTTTAAAAACTAAAAATGTTTTCGTATATTCAACATATTAAATAATTATTATTGAAAATAAATTTGGACAAATATTATGATATGAAATTTATAGATATAATCATAATATAATAATTTTTTCATGTGTTAGACAAATTTATGAGAAAAAATTGAGGAAATTTATAATAATTAATCTTGCTTCTTCTATCTACTCACCTAATAATTTTTTTAACTTTAATTTGGTTTTTTTAATCCATACTTGACTTTTAAAATTTAATTATATAATGGTTTTAAGTGAAAATATCTTTAATTTTTTTAATTTTTTGTTGAAACTTACACAATTAAATATGCTATCAACTTTTTCCTTTTAGTTTTCAAAATAGAGAATTATGGATTTTAAAGTTAAGTTTTTAAATAAATGCCCGAAATAGTTGTGAATATGGAATTGATTGTATAGAATTTGTATGTATTTTATAGGCTTTTATAGAATTTAAAATGTAGTTTTTCTTTTTTAGCTATACTTGTTTTCTAAATTAGATTATGAGTTAGTTCATTTAAAAATAAAATTGAAAAAATATATCTGAATTGTCCCTGAAATGGGGACAAGTAAAATCAATTGTGCACCAAATTGTTAAGGAGATTTTTTTATTAGTCTGCTTATAAATTATAGCATTTAAAATATCTGGCTTAAAATCAATAATTAGAAACTTTTAAAATTGTAGATTTTTACTAGACTAAAATGAGATATTCTATTAATAATCTCAGAGGAAGTTGCATTCTTCAAAGATTTAAATTTCTTAAATTCGGTTGATCACGGTTCTTCCAATGCCTTTATTTGCTCTTTTGGACACAGGGTACTAAATTCTGAATTTTTTGGTGATGTAGAAATGTTGCCAAGAGGACGTATCGTAACGTACACGAAGACGTAAATACTAGGGTTGCCAAAATAGAATTTTCTGTCTCCATACCTATGAACAAATAAAAACCAGATTGCGACATACATTTGAAAAGTCGCCAAAAAATCATCAAACTCATAATTGGGCATCCTGGAATATACGGCATATGTGCTTTCCTTTGATTATTCAATATGCCTTTGATATGTTACTCATTGAATATATGTTAGATTATATGAATGTTATTCTTTTGTAATATTTATGGGGCAAAGAGTAAGGTTGAAAATTACAACACTATGCAGTGTGACATTATTTAACATTATGTTCAGGAAATATTTACTTAGACTGATAATAATACATAAAGCAGTATGTAAAATACATGACGCTACATTTTTTACAAACAGTAATGAATACTTCCATAGAATCTAAGAATTTAGAGAAGTAAAACAATTATGCTCTATTAAAAAGTTAACTTATGTTTTTCATAATTTATTTTCCTTTCTTGCATTCAATTGATTTAATTGATGTATTAAGAGTCAGATTAAAGAATTTAAAAAAACAAAACAGTATGGTGTTAGAAAGCATTAAGGAAATCTTTATTCTTTTATAAACTATAAAATAATCAACAAGTATTTAAATATTTTTCTTAATTTTTAAAGTCCTTAATTTGAAGTTAATATATAAGAGAAGGAGACATTGGTGTTTTATTATATCTGAATTTATAAACTCAACCACATAAGTGTACATTTTATTCTTCAACAGAATTATCTCATAACACATTAAAACTCTTGAATGGTTCTAAATTATAAATGAGGTTTTTCAAACAAAATGATGGAGAAAATTTTATTTTCATGATAAAATTTAAAAACATTTCATTTTAAATTGTTCTGAATATCAGATTAATATAATCCTTTTTGTTGTAAATTTTAATAGTAAACTTTTAGGAAAATGAATAAAATATTACTTTTTCTGATTTGAATTGAAAACCAAAATGATAGTTCAGATTTTCAGGTGAAGTCTGTGTATTTAGAAAGGATCTCCTCATAATCTTCAACTTGTTTCTCAATAATAAGTGATTAGGTGAAAAGTTACTATTCCACAAATTCTAAAATTCTTAAAGATGCACCTCCTCTAAATTATCTACATAGAAATTAAAGAAATTCTTTGTGGATTGTGTTTTAGAGTTCTATGTACACAAAGAGAACAATGTATAACAAGTTGTTAATATTATATGTGTATATTGAAAATTCTGAAATATATTTGCTAACATTTTCATGAAAAGTACATATTTCTGACAAAATAATAAACTGGGCAAATTAATTTATTGGATTCTCGTATCGAGCAAAGTTATTTTTGATAAAACTACTTTTTGAATTAAGCACTTTAATGTAATACGAGTACTTTTTTAAAAAAATTATGCTCCATTAAAAAGTTTACTTATGTTTTTCATAATTTATTTTCCTTTCTTGCATTCAATTGATTTAATTGATGTATTAAGAGTCAGATAAAAGAATTTAAAAAACAAAAAATTCTACATTGATTCACCTGGAAAACAGATTTTTACCTTGAAAAACATGTAACTTTTTAGAAAAATATTATGTGTTTCAAAATTTTACTTTATGCTGTTCATATAAATTTTGGAAATTAATGAAATTAAATTATCACACATCAAATTAATAATATAGTTTTTTAGTAATTTGTTTGAAATATTAAATTATTCTTAAAAATTCAGCTTATGAAAAGAGTAAATATTTTATAATTTTTTAAAAAAATAACTCAAATTCGTAAAAAAATTTTTAGCTACATAAATTCCACGAAATAAAAAATTTTAAGTGTTTCCCAAAAATTAATAATTAAAATACACTTAATTTAGTAATTAAACTAAGTTTAAATCCTTCTCTTATAATTGAAATATTGTGTTTCTCAAAAGATAAAAATTTAGCATCAGAAATTAATAAATCATTAATTTAATTGATAATCAAATGTTTTGAACCTATATTTATTTATACAAAGTAATTCTGGAAAAGATTAAGTTTCAGCTATTTCTAGAAGAAAAATGAAAACAAATACATTAATGCAAACTCATTTATGTATATATAAAAGTATTTCTTATTTTTGTAATTAAAATACAAGATAATATTGAAATAATATTAAATTATAATGCTTAAATTTGTCAGTTTCGTATGGTAAATTTCAAAAATATCAAGTAATAAATTATTTTATACCGTCTTCCAATTTAAATAATTAAAGTAACTCCTTAATTGCTTATTTCTAATTTATTTCTTAAAAATTATCTTTCATTTATTAATATTGTCTATATTAAACTTCAAACTGAAGTATGACAATCACATATTCTAAAAAATAGAAATGCCTGCATACTTAATTGATTTTTTATTAGATTTAAGGAATGCTTTATTAAATTATCACGATCGATAACATTTCAATACTCTTGTTCACCGAATTCCACACTTTACCTATAACAAAAAAATGTAGTTTTGTATATTACAGGTTATTTCTTCAAGAAAAATAATCTGCTCCAATTCCCTTAAAAAATTGTTTACTTTTGCTCAACACATAGTAAATATTTCATTAAGTAAATTATTTTCTTTCCGATTAGAGTGAAATTATCGATAGTTTTCTTGTAAAAAATATGTGTTTTTTATTTTCAATCACAATCCACTATTGAATAAGAAAAAGAAGAGAAATGTGTAGCTTTGAAAGAAAACTCATTAAGAACAGATTTATAAATTGACTTTTATGGGCTGCACTTTATCAAATTGAGGTTACGAGGGGAAAATTTGTTTACTTAAAGGAATAATTTTTAAGGAAAAAATAATGTATTCAACAACAGAAATTTCTTTTGTTTTGTATAATGAAAACGTTGCTTCCAAGTTTTTCTCCTTTTTCAATACAAATTAATTAGAATTTCGACTTTATAAATGAATTTCTTCTTTATTTAATTAAATATTATAATTAAAGATAATTTACTTCATGCTGAAAATCAAAAGTATTAGCCGTGCGTGTATTTTAACTTTGTTTATTTTAAAATGCTGATTTTTGTACTTTAAAAGTATTTTACGAAAATTGAATTATTTGAAAAAAAACAACCAACCCTATATATTAAATGGCATTCTTATATCATCTTACTAACTTATAAAGCTGAGAGAGGAAATTTAAATAAGTATTAAAAGCTAAAGATTGTTAGGATCCAGAAAATTCACATTTTAATTTTTTGAAATAAGAAATTCTATATAGATACTTAATACTGTACGCATTATGTTTGGAAACTAGAGAATACTAAATTATTTGTCACTAAATTAAAGTTAAAATATATTATATACTTTAAAATATATATTTATATAAAATATATATTTATATAAAATGAGAAAGAAATATGCAGTCTCAAATAAATGAGAAATAATTTTTTTGCAAAATTTTAATGTGCTGGGGAACATCATTTTTAACTATCTTAACTGATATTAATATTCATTTTCTTGTTTTTAATTACGGTTTTATTTTTGAATGTTGTAATACGTCTTGCAAATCCTTTGGAAACATTTAAGAATTTGATAAAGAAAATTATATAATCAACTAATAGATTTATTTAAGTAATTTAGAATTCATTGAAATATTCTCGATTAATAATATATGGTCTGAATACAGAGCTTGTATATAATGTTGATAGATTATTCAATATCGAACTATTATCATTGAAGATTTTATAGAAATTTTGTTTCCAAACATTTTCTTTGCCAAAATATAAGCATAAAAAAATCACTTAGTGTTGGACTTCCGTTGAGTTCAATAACGCTAAAGCAGAATGCTTTTCGGTAGTAATTTACTGTAGCAAATTTTAAAACAATTTTCCTTAAAAAAGCTTTTTGCTTTTTTTTAAATTTCTATTTCTGGTGAATAGCTAATTAAATATGATGGTATTTTTCTTAGAAACATTTACTGAAATTATAAATTACTTTAAATTTAATAGATTATATCATATTATTTATTATTTCAAATTTTATTTCACGGCGATTTGTCATATAAGAAAACACTAAAACTAGTTTCATTAACTTGTAACTATAAAACATTCAATTTTGAATTATATGATGTTTAACAAGCACAAATATTATTCATTCTAAAAACAACTCTAATAAAAATTTAACAATTCTAAGCTTAAATTCTAAGTAAAAAGTGCACTTAGTTTTCTACATGATGGAATTAGCTAAAAAAACGTATACTGTGAAAATCAGAAAATTCTGAGTCAAAATTTCTTGGGCATTAATATTTTTTATGTATTTCGAAAACTGCAGAGTTATCGAAATGGTTTCATTACTTTTATATCCATTTATTCAAATAGATGAGATTAATAATTTCTTTTTATCTCAATTTAAAAAAATTTTTAAAACATATATCTGCACATCCTGTTTTTACTGTTACACTATTTTGAAGCTAGCGGTGCTATTGTTTCCTTCTCAATACCAATATAACAACAATTCAATTAAAAAAATATATAAACGCGCGCGGTGTGCAAGAACTTATTATTTCTCTGTAAACCTCAGTGGTATTTTATAATTGCGTTTGTAGGTATACATTCAAAATTTCAGACTATTTATTTAAAATAGTTATACCAGATCTCATTTTTAAAACGTTCAACCACTTAATGTATATCTTTAAATATTTATAAATTTAAATCCAATTTTAATTAAAGAAAGCTTGTTCATATTTTACAATAATTGAAACCTAATATTTTAGTTGCTTACTTTTCTGTACTTTTTTTATACGTTAAAATTATGATACTTCTTCTTCTAAATTGATTCAAAGCAAACTATATTTGAAATTCGATCACAAAGTAAACGGGGAGAAATGGCCATAATTTCATTACATTTTTATGCAATTACCATAAAGCATAAATATATATTTTCCAATAACGACACAACAATGTTTTAATTTAGATTATTGTGGTTCTGTACTGCGCTAGATTGTAAAGTAAATTAACCCAAAACAACATCGCAGACTTTATACTCTCTACTAAAAGAGCAGACATCCTATTATCTGGTTCAATGAACTTATTAAATGGTAATTCTGAAATTAGACTTTACAATATTGAGGAAAATGTCTCATAAGTTGTTCAAATATTTTACTTTTAACGAAAGAAACAAAAGGCGATTCCACTTTTGTACTCAATATTTATTATTTATTCTGGATAAACGTAATAAAATATATCATATATTCATAATGGAATATGTATATTATATATATATATATGCATAATTAATATTATATTTTATAAAATTAATAATCAAAAGTTGGATGGAGAATAATACATTGAAAATAAGAAATATAGTAAATAGTTGGAAAAATGTTCAATATATATCTTAAAATTTCAAAGAAAATAAAAAATAATACATTGAAAATACGAAATATAGTAAACAGTTGGGAAAATGTTTAATATATATTTTAAAATTTCAAAGAAAAATATAAAATGGAACGAAGTACCAACATGACCAGCTTCGTCAGGGGGTGTTGACCACATCGGCACAAAGTATGGCTTTTCTGCACTGGCCCAAGACAGTCTTAAAAAGAAGCCAGTACACCCCAAAGCCAGACCAAAAAAATCAAACCAAAATATCAAGCCAGAATAAAAGAAGTAAAATTTAATCTAAAATATATAAGCCAAAATCCTATGTTGTCAAAATAAATTTAATTTATAATAATCAAATTAAAACCAGATCCAAATCCATATCCAAATACAAGTCCAAATCTGCAAGAAACGCACCAAATACTATATGTAAGCCAAATAAATACATAAATTAACGACTAAGTGTAAGCACTATTGGCATTTCAAGCTTCTTATAAGACGCTTATGATTCTTCTAATCTTGCATTATATATATATATATACTACATATCTGAATAATATATTATCTATAGTATACTAGAATTATATTAAGATTAGATTAACTTTATTAAATATATCTTATATATAATTAAAATGAAACTAATCTTAATAAATAATCGTTAATTATAATAATGAAATTAAAAATTCATAAAAAGTCAAATTACATATTCATTAGAAACTCAAAATTGAGATGTTTCTGATTATGTTGAATGGGATTCCAAGATGTATGACTTCTGATTTCATGTAAGTTAAAGATAAAATCGTATTCCCATGATCTCTTCAATTGCATTATTATGTTAAAATTGTTATTTTTCATTCACAAACTCTCAGTGTGTTCACCTTTAAATGTATAGATTGGGTGACAATTTTTTTAAAATATTTATAAATATATTCTTTCATTTTGAATTCATAATGAATTTTGATTCACATTCCCATTTTTTATAACTATTCCTTTCTATATATAAAATACCAAATACATAAGCATACGCAACTTAATTAATTCTTTCCGATAAAAAATTGTCAATAAATATGTACAAAAACAATACAACATTTTTTTAAATCTGAAAAAGCATTTTAGTTTTTTATCATACTTATATTCTTTTACTTTAGCATGACAATTTTTTACAGGAAATATTTTACAATTCTGTAAACCAATTAATAATATAAGTCATTTTGCTTCCTTAAGAAAAATAACTGGTTATCTAATTCTGAAGTAATTAATATTCTTTTTTATTGTTATTCCTTTTAATGTGCAAAAGATGCTAGAATCTATTCTGATTGAATTTAAAGTTTATACTTTTAAATGTATACTTATACATATATGAGTACGCATAACAAATTATATATTTATAACAAATCTTCATAATCTAACGATAGAAGTTCTTTTATCATTTAAATTAGACCATTCTAATACATTTTAATACTTGCATTCATTAATTTGCAAAAATTTATATTTTAAAATTAAATATATAATCTATATTTAAAACTTAAAATATCTTTAAAAAATTCCTAAATATATGATTTGATTTAGCCTTTATAATTTAAGGATTTGTTAATGATTTACACCCACAAATTATGCTTTCCCATATTAATAGTATCTGAATATAGTGATAGGGTATTTATCATTAATTAACGATCATAACCACAAAAAAATAACCGTAAATTTTTATTTTCGTTGTTTTCTGCAAAACATTTACTGGATTGCTTTCCAGTTTTAACAAGTGACATGATCAAGATATTTATTATTCTGCTTCTCAACGAAATGTTGTAAAGCAGTTTAAAAACTTGAACCAAAATACTAGAAAAATAAAACTTCAAAGCATAATTTTATTTCTTTAAGAGGAATAAATATAAAACGTTTATGTATTAAATTTTAGGCGTATTAAAAATCATTTTACAGCATTAGTCCTTGAAAACAGTGAAGTACTAAATTATTCTGCAAATTTATTAATTTTAATGAAAGAGAAAAAACTGGTATTTAATGAAAAAATTCAAATCTCTGAAAAGAATTAAGCTATATATATCTTTTATAGACTGATACTATTTTGAGATCCTAGTGGAAAGAAATGTGTGTTGATCATTGTATTTAACATAAAAAATAACTTATATTTGTTATATACAAGTTGAATGTGTTCGCTTTGTTCCTTTCCACTAAAATAAATTTACATCTGATTCAATTAACCTATAGTTGACACTTGACTTAGCACATGCTTACTTAGTTCAAGCCGACCTGGCAGCCGAATGGTTAGCGCTCTTGCCTTCTGTGCAACAGTTCGTGGGTTCGAATCCCACCTTGGGCGTGGATATTTAATTTATAGTGGTTCGGAATTCTCTTTAAACCGTAGGTCCCAGTCTAATTAGCCCTCGTGTGAAAAAAATGACCATTGAGCGAAAAACACAACAAACCTTACTTAGTTTAAATTTTACTAGATAAAAATATACCAAGATTCCAAAGAATTAAAAAAGATTTTTTAAAAAAAACTCTTTTTAACTTTATTGAATTTTTATTTTGTTTGCCAATTAATACATAAAATAAAGTTTTCTGTATAAACTAATTAAAATCAAATCGAATGAGGTGTAAAATTCTTTTAAATTTAATTTATTTACGAAATTATTAAATATGGAAGTCAGGACTCATCATTCGTTTCTAATAAATTTTTATCACTGATGATTATGGAAATTTAAAATCACATTCACTGGAGAGAGAAAAACTAAACAATATATATATATATATATATATATATATATATATATATATATATATATATATATATATATATATATATATATATATATATATATATATATGTATATATATATATATATATATAGAGAGAATGAAATAAAAATAGTTATATATATATATATATATATATTACTAAAAAAGTTGAAACTATTGAAATGTAGAAGGAAAATGGTATCCGATGCCATAGATAATTATTCTCTACACCCTGTATGTACGCATAAATAAGGCATTTAAAAGGAGAAAAAAACGCTTATTTTTAAAGCGGAATTTCCGGAACTTAAAGTTACGTTGCTTAAATAAAGTACATCGCAAAATTAGCAAACTTTACGGGATTTCAAATCTGCCTTAATTATGCTTTAAAGTAGTTATAAACTCTTTAATTAAAATTTCAAAATGAAAAGCAATTTTTATTTTAAGCTAGCCAGTGACTGATATCCCGATATAAATTAAACTCCACTCAGTGCTGTCGTTCTCATATTCTAAATTTAATGAATCTTGAAATTTCACAAAACTTTTTTTCTTATATTCTTGCACACATTTAAAGCTATTTAAATCTAAAAATTAAATAACTGTCAATTTTCAAAAAAAAATTATAAAAATTACTTTTTTTTAGATAAAAGTAAATTACTTGCTTATATATTTATTTTTACGAATGACTTAATTTTACAATTTTTACCATTCTTATGATTTTGCACTCATAAAATTCTAGAACTTTATTTGTGAAAAACACTCAACTAAGTGTCATTTGATCCCCTTAGAGATTTTTAGATAATAAGATGTTTTCCAAAATACAAAATAAACGGTAATTGGATGGTGAAATAGGAGAACTCCATGCTGGATTTAATTACAAATCCTAAATAAATCCGTTCAGGTTTCTTCGAAATACTTAAAAGGTCCATTTTGCTATTAAGAAAAACTGATCATTATTGCTAAAATTGCTCATTATTCTCGAATCAATTGGTTCATCTTGACTAATTTTTTAATATATAATTTTAAATGAGTCACTTAAATGAGCATTATTGAATATGAAAAGTGTAATTTTTTAATGCTATAACATTTTTTATTAATAAATGTCCTTTTTCGACTTATTTTTCTTATTGAAGCATATATCATGATAAGAAATGAATTAAATACTCTTTTATGTTTTTTCGCTACGGAAACCTAACATAACAAACCTAACAAAAACATTTTAATTGCAATACATTAAATAGTGTTTAATGATGTATGTATTACGTGTTTCTCTCATTAAAACATTTTTCTTTCATATAAATGTTTTCAGATCTTTCTCACGCCCAAAACCTCTGTTTCTTAATTAAATTAAGATAAAATGTAATATAAAATCATATATATTTACCATCTTTGGTTAACTTTAAACTTGTACTTTAATGCATAATATTCAAGGGGCTAATATCATAATACTGTTAGAGAGTTCATTAGTTTCTAAAGAAAACTCAGAAAAAGAGTCGGAGACTCACCTCCATAGATATACTTGTAGAAACCAATGTATAACAGCTGCTTCTCATTGTTCAACAGTGTGGCAGAATCGAACTTACAACACTTCGTACCGAGATTCGAGACCCTACTAATAATCCATGTATAATCGCTTATGATTTTGAAATTAAGAGAAATTAAGAATTAAATGCTTAATACATAAGCAGTTTTTTATGATCCTAAACTTAATTTCTTAAATTTGGTTTATTTTTATTATTTCTGTTAAGTATGTATTAAATACATGTTATGTTATAAATTTCTAATTTTAAACCTGATTTCTTAAAACTATCTTATTTTGTTTTTTAAAATAATGTGTAAAGTAAATTATACGATTTTAAATTCACACAGACTGCAATCTTCTCTAACCACATTATTTTTTTAAACTTAAACTTAAAGTTAAAAGGAATCATTCTGCAATATTTTGAGGGAAGTAAAATTATTAGTAGCAGAATAAAAATTCTAAGAAATGCCTTCGGTAAATTCTTTAATGTATACTTAAAACTTAATGAAATTCTCTTCAGCTCAAAATATTTTCTTGAACTGCTATATGCTCTTTACTTGATTGATTTTAACAAGAAATGTCTCTTCTCGAGAAAAACAAATATGTAAAATTCCGAGTATTTTAGTGATTTCTATTTTGGTGGTTAAAATATATTCTTATTTTTTCTTATATCAAATTTTGATTTTCCTTCACATATTTTATATGATTATTATATAAAAAATGGATAATTTTTTGTATAATCCTCAAATAAATCAACAATCACTGCTTTGAAAAATGGGTTTAAAATCCGCACATTTTGTTGCTATATTGAACATGTATCTGTAAAATGGTTGATTTGATTCTTTTTTAAAGACTGCACTTGAATAGCACTTTGACTAGCTGTTGAACAGTTCGTGGGTTCGACTCACTTTAAACGAGGAGATGTTTTTATTAGTTCCGAATCTATGTTTTAAACTGTAGATACTGATTAAATCAACCATTGTAAGCAAAAATTGAAAACAAGTAGCATAAACAAACCAACTTATAAAGTCAAATTTCTCAAAAAAAGTAAGATCTATTCTCTGACTATTAAATTTTCTATGTTTTTAATAATAAACCGTTTTATTCTTTAACTGAAAAATCACATAAGAATTTATTGTTATTATATACTAATGTTTGAATGAAAATTCTTATTAACTTATAAACATATTTTATGGGACTTCACTAAATAAAATTCCGTTGCAACCGTTAGAATCAAATTCAACATTAATAAAAGTTCTTATGATAAATTTGAATAAATTAAGTAGCTTCCATATTCTACAAATTGTTCTATCATTTATAAACTGTTCTTGAGACATTCATGTTTTAAAATTGTTAATTTGTAGCAAAAACATAATTATTATTTTAAATGAAATTTAATTACTTTCAGTATATTTTTCTATGTGCTATGCAGGTTGATTATTTTAATAAAAATTTTCATGGGGTAAATTATATCTTCATAAAAATATATTTCGGGTATTTACCTCTAATTTCCATTAACATTTAAATATAAATGTTTCTATTCTTAAGTATAAAATATGTATATATTAAGTATAATCTCTCTCTCTCTCTCTCAAAAGTAAATCTGGATGACTCATACATTTGTTAATCAATAACTTATTTAATTCTATAAATTTAACATGTAAATGTATAATTGTATTCTAATGCATTTGAGGTATTTTTAAATTAATGCAAGAAAATTATCAAAAGTATGATAATTAATCTAGTTCTGAAAAAATATATATAGTTCATATCTTTTAACTAAAATAATCATTCAGTTATTGAAACAATAATAAAAATTGTCCCATTTTATGATAAAATTACATATCTGTGTGTATGTGTGTTTGTGTCTTTGCACGCGCGCATGTGTGTTAGTTAGTTAGTTAATATATCCCTCTACACTACCACTAAACAAGATGGTATGTTTTTATGAGAAAATTTAAATATGGAGTGCATACTTCTTGAATCTAGACTTCAAATAACTGCAATACTAAAATAAAACTTTCTAAAATTATCTCAACACCAATCATGGTTAAACTATCAAATAAAACTTTCAGCTTCAAATATATAAACTGATCTACTGTTCATTATATTAAAATATGTGTAATCAAGTATTACTTGTTATCAAATCAGCCGCACAGAAAATGAATATTTATTAATTTCAGTTTTCAAAGAAGCGAGTGTTCATCGCTTTAATATTTAGTTCAAGACAATTATTAACCAATTTTTATGACAAAAGTAGTCAAGAAAGGAAAGTAGTTTTCATCGAGTTATATATAGTTTTGCAGTAAAACAGGAAAGAAAAATATAGCCGGAGACGTAGTCTATGACAAAGATATTCAATTAAAAACTGCAATCCCATAAAGAAAGGGTGCTCCCGAAAGAGGTGGGGAAACCTTGCGTGATGTCGTTCGTGGTTGCGTGTGGGTTGCAACTCACCATCTTCTCTGTGTGTGTGTGTGTGTGGTGGTGATGAAATAAATTTCATGAATGGAAGCATTTAGAAGCAGAATAACAGCACTAATGCTTCGAAGAACTGAACTGAGATTTGAGATTTGCATTAGAGTTATGAGTAACAACACCTAGAATGAAAACCCTTTGCTTTTCTTGTAATTCATTTTGAAATACTATCAATGATAAAATGAAAAGATGTCTGGAAACATGTATCATAAGTTCTAATATTGCTTAAAAATCATAAAATTTCAGTATGGTTATTTAAAAAATGATATAATCTCACTTATTACTTTGAACAAAAAAATTACTTTTAATTTTGATATTCTTAGACGTTATTGGAAGCTATTTTTTGAGACAGAAATGAAAAGGTATCAGTCAGGTACTTGGTACAGAATTTCCTCTTTAATAATTTTTAATTATACTTACTTTAAAAACGCAATGGTAAAATTCATTCTTTATCTTTGTTTAAGCAAAACAAATGGTCTGTATAATGAAACCAGTTTCTAGTAGAAATATTTCCCACAAATATGGTATTAATATTTCTTGATTCCCTGTTCAATATGATTTCCAAATATTAGGATACAATTAAGTAAAAATTAATGTCGAAGTGCAATGGATTTAGCTTGATGACTTAGAAAAATTCTAAATCTATCGTTAATAAAAGTTAAATGACAATTATTCATTTCTACACTTTAATGTAATTTCTGCATGAAGATGACCAAATATTTGTTTCTTAATAATTTACTTGAATTAAAATCATGTTTCTCAAACTATATTGGTAAATTTGAATTAATTTATTCAATAACAAATTAATAATTCACTTAAAAACGTTAATAATTCACTTTCGACCATTAAAAACTCTCTAAATAACTAAGTTAAAACTCACATTAATTGATTTTCAGCACTAATCAAGTTCATAAAGGGGATTATAAATTATGTGAATATAGTTAAAGTTAGTTTTGTAATATATAAAGATATTAAAATAACTAGAAGATATTCATAAATATTAAATTATTTTTCTCTATCATTTTTCGAGAAATACAAACAAAACTGAGTCATGATTACTGTCGAATTCAAAAACAAGATGAAAAAGAATTCACTTATGTGAATAGCTCTGTCTTGGTTTTTTGCTTTGGATTTGAAAACAGTTTCGTTCTCTCATTCATATGAATAAGAATTTCTGAATCTCAAACTTAGCATGAACATTAAAATAGATTAATAATGAAACACTTAATGAAGTTTATGTGGTTTGGGGTCAGTTTACTTTTCATGGTTTTTATATCATATTTGATAAATGCTATGTTTTACTTTATATAAAAAACGGGTTTATTTTTATATTCTTAGTTTTATTGATAAATTTATATGAAAAGTGGTTGAAATTTGTTTATATGAACAGTTGTTGAAAACATATTTTATTGAAAATAAATCAATTTTTATTAAAAGAAATTCATAGTATAATAATTAGTGTGTTTATTGCCATTTCTAATATTTAATTTGTTAAAAATAAGAGAAAGCATATGAAATTTTCCCTTGTGAATTTGCTTGCTCAAATAAAATATTTTTTTTAATTTAAGAGTATGACATTATTTAAAAATGCTTCCGATTTTCCACAGGACTTCAAATGTCTTAAAAATGTATGTAAAGATGAAATTTGTTTATAGCAAGCTTTTACAAAAAAATTTAATGATGTAATAATTCTAATATTAGATGCATGTAAATAGTTTTGAAAAAAATCAATTTACTCTTAAATTACACTAACAGACATAATTTTTAGTGTATGCATTTTAGTATAAAATATAACAGAAAATTCACAGCATCATTTTCTTTGATTTTAGGCAAACATTATTTGCTCATTAGAAATATTCATTGCGCAGGTTTTTAATATAAATGCCCATTTTTATAATATTGTATCTTATATTTTGCATTATTTAAGAGTTTATTTGAGTTCCCTTATTTTAGAAACCTCACTTTTATAAAATAATGTACTCATTTTAACTTAAACTTGTTAATATATTGTAAGTTTGATCATATAAGCTTCACACAACTAATCTCTATTCTTAACAGTTGGGCAGATCCAAGTCTAAGCTTAACAGTTGGAAGGAGAAAATCACCATCATGCTCTAGTGCAGGTGTTTTCCAAACGTCCACCAGTCTGATTGTAGGGAAAAGAATAAAAACTATTCTGTCTAAACATATTACTTTCTTTTACTTTCCAATCGATTAGGATTTGTGAATGTGATACCACTACACGATGAATGACATAAATATCTGTGACAAGTGGATTGATAATTTCCACCTAAAGGTCGGCTTATGAAAGAGACTTCTAACTGCAATCATTGAAGAATCCAGGAGCTGATTAAGCTCTGCGGTCACTTAAACAGCCTGCTGTGTTCTCTTTTGAGGCAATACAATCCTCTTCAATAGCAGTCGGATATTCAGATAGTCGATTCAGATATTTCCACTGAGATTCTCTTTCTGTTGACTACTTTGCTTTGGCAATAGCCTCGCTACATTGTGTGTATACTGTTATTATGTTAGACACCGTCCTTCTAGAAACGCTTACAATCTGAGAGGATTCGGTAACACTAGCTCCTACTACACAGACTTCTACAATATGGCTTCTTTGAAAATCTGTGAGGTCCGATATTTTACTTTTTTGAAAAACATCCAAGCCTTACCAAATTACAAAAAGCGAACACAAAAAAACCATAATATATACATTACAAATTATAAAGAAAAAACTGGTAGCTATCGTTATATTTTAATCCTTACGAAGTGTGGATTCAAGCTTAACACTTTTATACACGTGTTTCCATTATTTTGATAACTACTTGTATAAAACAATTATAAAAATAAGTTTAAATGCTTAAATAAACTCAAACATTACAGATAGCCTGTCAATTTAGTAGTGTTTTTGAATATATATATATATATATATATATATATATATATATATATATATATATATATATATATATATATATATATATATATATAATATCTTGTCAAAATAGTCTACCTGACGCTGACAAGACTGCTGAGCACTTCCGTTGAAGTCAAAGAGTCGGTGCCAAGACACTCTGGCCTAGCATACATTAGGCCTTCGATGAATTGACATCGTCACGTGTAAATGAGTAAAACAAAGGCTTCTATTGTAAAAAAAAATGGGTTGAAATCTTTTTTTGTGTTTTCTTGTTTGTTCGTTATTGCTTTTATCCATTTTCAGACATATTGCGTAAAAATACTTCGTAATCGTAAAATTATTTTAATAAAGAAAATATCAAAATTACTTAGCATTTTTGGTGACCTTTAGTGCGTGTCTTGTGATGCCAACTGAAATTTCGACTCAGTTTTTGTGAAAGCTACGTGCACAATCAACTTATTGAAAATTCTTTATAAATTAACTAGCAACAATGTTCTATGAATTACTAAGGTTTTAATATATAAAATTTGGAAAGAAGAGAATTCCATATCTTATATATACATATGACACCGTGGCAGAAAATTAAGAGATAAATATTTTTATTCTACATTAAATGTCAAGAAATTTTAATCTAACAAATCTACGCTACTGAAATAAGGCCCAGTATTTTAAGCATAATATTAATTACAATATAAAAAAGGAAATAATATAGTTTTGCAGTACATGCAAATATTTCCTAGGTAAATAATTCAGAGATTATAAATAATTATTTACTAACATTAATATGGAATGAAAGCAATAGAAACTATTTTTTGTATAATTTTTTTAAAATTAATTGTAATATGGAAAAATTACATGAAATATTAAGGATTCATTAAGAAATTAATCCTTGTGATTTTTCCAGGATTAAAAAGCAAAAAACTTTATTTATTAGCTAATCATTCTTTTATTTTTATTATGATAAATATTTAGTGGTATTTTATATTCCACTTATTTTTTATGTGAACAAGGAGTTTAGTCATGGTGTTAACTTTTCTGAGCTTTTCAAAAACTTCTTTTCACAACTAATTAATGAAATTTTCTTTCACTCATTTGAAATGAAGTGAAGTAACTCGGCATTATCTGAGAAATTTTGTTCGAAAGAAAAAGTTCTTTCTTTGCGTCTTATTATAATTAATCTGAATCTTTCCGTTTTCCACCGCATCATTCAATTATAATATTTCTTTTTTCTAATGGAAGCAAATTATTTAAGTAGTGAAAGATTTTCAGCTCTTTTACTCATTCAATTGGTAATGTGATATTTAAATAACACTATCGTATTCTTTCCAATTTAAGAAATTTTTCCTGGGATTTTATTTTCCCCACTGTTGTCTTCTTGGATTAGAAATTAAAAGAAAAACTTAAAATTCGATGAAGCAGTTAACTTTTTTAAAATAAAAATAAGTTCTCTTCCTAATAAGCCAAAAGTAAGTTTAATCCTAAGAAAATAGGTTCAATAAAAATAATTTTCTTTGAAATTTAACTTTTTTAATGGCATCTCTTCTTCGTGTTTTCTTTTCCAACATGCTTTTATTTCGGAGAAAATGATCAGAAACAATTCCTTTCCTCCTTTTATTTTACTCTCGATTCTCCCATTTAAACTTCACTTGAGCAACGAAATTTCTTTGCAGTTTTCAATTGTTTTTTTTTCCTCTGATAGAAAGCTGATATACTTCAACTTCAGACAATAACCAATCTCCCATGAACTACTCTGAAATTGGATGAATCATATTGCATCCATTCCTTTTACCTCTGATTTTTAAGTTCACTTCTCTATGTTTTAGCGGCGCAAAGTTTACGGTTCGCTTATGTACGTGAATTTTGATTCACAACTCTTTTTAAAAGTTATTTTAATGCGTGAAAGTTCAATAAATGAACGTAAAAAATATAGTAACCGGTTAATATTTAAAAGTCATTGCGTTTTGACATTTTATTAAACATTTCACCATTAATCTCAAGATAAAAATATTTTTATGTAAAACATCTTATATATTAACATAAATAATAATAAGTTTAAAAATGAAGAAAAAATTAAGCTGCATATTTAATAACTTTATTTAAATAATTTCTAGTAATTTGTAACTTAGATCTCTGAAACAATTTATATTAGAGCAATACAATGTGTTATACTCTGGTGATGGTTGATTTTAAATAAGATAAAGAACAATATCAATAAAAATCTTATCTTTTCTCGGATTTGAACTTTGACATTTATGCTGATAAAACGCTAAACATTATATTGTATTGACGGCATGCTAATGTTTATATTTCTTATAATATCCGCAGATACTGTGCTAATATTTTTCGCGCATGACTCCTAAATAAGAATAAATGGAATAAAAGTTTAGATGAAATTCTTCCTATGTAGAATACATAGTACAATGCAGAAGTGTAATTTCTATGAGATATACTTAAATGATATAGGATAAACTATAATTATTAGAATTTAAAATTATAACTTACAAAAACATTTAAAATTAACGAATTCTTAATGAATCAAATCCTTCAGTATTTTCTAAATAAGTTGTATAGGAAGTTGATTGTATTATCAAACTGTTGAATTAGTAGCAACACTCACTGAGTATGAATTGAATTGATATTTTAGTTTAAATTACAGCAATCATTATCATCGATGGAGGCATTAACGTGACGTAGTCCTGAATGAAAGAATATTTATAAATGAAATTTAGGAATAACGTTAAGAAAATTAGAGAGCTTTTTCTCTTTCTCAGAAAGTTTGAAAAATGGTTGATAATCGTGCCAATCATATTTGTGTTATTTATTAAAACTAACTGGTGATTATATTTTACAAATTACGCAATATAAAGTTTTCCGATATTTAATTGTATACCCGAAATATTGTAAAATATATTGTAATAAATCCCAACATATTTATCAAATGCTTCTCATTATGAAAATAAACTTCCCCAACTAAATGAATTATGCTATTAATGAATAAATGACCAACTACAATAACCTTTTATACTTGTTTTAATTTTTTTTATATTTCTTTTGTATTTTTGAAATAAGTTTATGAGTTTTTCTCTTAAAGTTCCATTTCTGTTTGTCTATTTAACTAATTTAATATTTGTTTGTCTATTTCACTAATTTACAATTGTATTTTAATAAAAAACTTACTGTATTCAACTAGTTACTTTTTTCCAATTTTTAATTTTATTTATATTGCATAAAAAATTAGAAAGATTCAAACAGGACTGGAATTGTTCTACTTTTCGAGAAAAGTTTTAATTTCTCATTTATATTTATCACCTATTTATAGTTTGTTGTCGCTCAATGATTATTTTTCTGCAAATGAAGAATTCAACCAGTTCTTACATTGGAATGTAAATTTTAAACCTCTATAAATAATAAATACCAAAAGCAGTAATCGAACCTCCACACTGTTGAATGGGAGGCTTGAATGGTTCCGCTGTCAGTTCAATGGAAAAGTAAATAAATTTACTTATGCAAAAAATAAAAATGCGAAATGCTTTTCTGTTTAGGTAAAAAAAATGGAAAATAAGATTTTTAAACAACAAGGAAACAAAGTAATTTCAGATTGTTATAAATCTTAATTTTACAAAAATAAATCAATATATTTCAGAAACTAATGAAACGGCATATTAAATTGAAACATAAATTAAAATGAAAATGTACGCAACAAACATTTTAATAGAAAATATAAGGCAAATTAACTTTAAGAAAACACTGTTTTTCGCAGGTAGCCTACATATTGACAAAACACCTGTATCCTTTTTCCGAAGAACAGGATATATTATATTATTTATTATATCTTCCCTCTAAATAATTTCAAAGCATCATAATCTTGTGAAGAGATACTGAGAATTTCTGGAGAATACTGGAGAATTTCTCATAGAAGACTTTGACACTTTTTCCTGAAATTCAGTCATAAATAGAAATATTTTATAGTGAACTCTCTTGTCTGCTGCCTTTATATAAAATAGCTGGCAAATATATAAGAAATAGTTTTTTTATTTTATATTTTGACATCTGAATTTTTGGCATTTTATACAATACTGGTCAAGTATATATCATAATAACCATCATCATGGTACTGCAGCATTTATAGAGACTTGATTTGCTTTAAAATTTTTAACCATTTTTTGCTATTGACTGACTTTTGCTTATAATTGGTAACTCCAAGCATTTTTATGCCTTTTTCCGTATGTTTTTTCACCCACCTCAAAATCTTCTCCTAAACATCGACTTCCCTGGGTTTTGTTTCTCCTATTTCGTAATCACATCTTCAATAGCTATCCAAGTTCTTTGAATTACTTTTTCTTAGTTTGAACAGAGTTCAATATTTTATATTTATGGTATCTCTCTTTATTTGTTCTAATAATCCAATGTCTATATTAGCAACATGATCCAAAAAAAATTTAGATGAATATTTATAAATATAATTCACACAAATTATCTATAATTATTAACCATATATGCTGGGGGATCTTAAATGAAAGTTAAGCATTAAGAGTCTTGTGAGTAAAGTATTTGACGAAATGTAACATTGCTTAGTGAGCGATTGCAAAAAAGCATATAGGATTTCAATTTTAAAAAAATTAATAGAGTAAAATAAAGTAATTTCACATGCTGCTTTCAAGGGATATTTTAGTCATATTTAACCTCATTTGTAATTAGCAATAAACATCTTCTTCCATTGTTAATTAATTATATACATTGTCTCATTTGACATTCACGTAACTATATTTTTCACATACATATTTGTATATTCGTACCTTTAGAAACGTAGCGCCAAAATATCCTCTGGGAGTGACATTTGGAAATGTTTTGGAAAACAAATTCCCATGTTCTACTCTCCCCAAATTTCGGAGAGTACTCTCACCAAATTTTGTTACGTTTCGTCACATAAATTACTCACTTGAAGCCCTGAATACCTTATTTTAATTTATACAATCACCCCGTATACGTTTTTTTTAATCTAAAAAACGGAACAGATGATGAATATGAATGTTAACATTTAATGAGTATAGTTACTTAACGTTAACAATCCTAAAAAGAAGATTAATTTATTTTTCGTTCCTTTACTATTTTTGCGCAAATTACATCATGAGTAATTAACTAATACAAACTAAACAACAAAAGGTTTAGCGAAAATACTTACGTGATCTCTAATATGAATGACACCCCCGTACCTCCTTACAAGATACTCTATTACGTCTTGATGACCAAAAATGACAGCTTTGTGCAAAGGACTTGCTCCGTTATGGTCTCGACAAAAGGCTAATTTTTTTCTATCAATGAGATGTTGAACGTCTCGAATTCGGCCTTGGGATACAGCTTGATGGATTTCTCGTATTTTACTCTATAAAAATAGTTTTTTTACTTAGAATTTATATATGTTTATATTATAATTATTAAGGCAAATACAAGTTAAAAATTACAGAAATATAATTATTTCTCAAACTTGAAAGTTTTGATTTTTTTATGTTAAAAGTATATATTTTAAAATTTTTAAATGGTGCAACATTACTTAATGGAAAAATTATATAATTTGAGATTTAAATTTCTTCAAAATGAAAAATAGAGTCTTAAAGTATATATTAAGATAACTATCTAATAGAATTCACATAAAAATATTTTATAAAAATAAAACATTTTTACTAAATTCAAAATCAAATTTATTTAAAAAAGGCATGTCTTAAATTAAGAATAATTCTAAATTTATCGTTAGTATTATTTGAATATAAAATGCACTTTGATATTAGTGAAGTTTATTCTCCATTATTTATTAAAACAAATATTTTTAAACGAATTTATTCAAACGAATATTATATTTTTGAGATAACTTATTCTCAAGGTAACTTAATTGAATATAAATTATATAGTTTTACAAGGTTTTTAGCTAATAAAGTAAAATGTCAAAATTCTGTTGTCATAAAACTTGCCATTTATTGGTAATTTAAAGTTCATGCGTCCTCTCCTGAGTTAAGAATCGAACCAACGAACTGTTGTTGAACTGCATGACAGAACTCTTACCATTAGATGCAAATTCAGCCATATCACCAAGGATATGAGTAATGAAGTAATCGGCTGTGTTTAATAGTTTCGATTGGCAGAAATAGTCATTCAGCATACCTCAATAACCAGAATTAATCTTAAAAATTTAGCCATGACAAATACATTAAGATTAAAAAAATAGGATATAATGATAATAAAAAGTCCTGTGACTCGGTATGTATTTCTTCAAGCCATAAAACTTAGTGCGTAGACTTTTATTAGACATTGTTGTAATAATTGTTGATGAGTTTCCTGTATCTCACTCCTCAAATTAATTTTTGTCTTTAAAAATGATATAGTTTTAAATATTATTAAGCATCAAATTAATCTTTAAAAGTACTAATTATGTTTTCAAATTTATAATTTTATTTCTCGTGAATGTTCCGTTATTATATTAAAAAATATATAAATTTTAAAGAAAATTCCAAAGCATAAGATGAAATATATTTTTTAAATCTTGCTTTATGTTAAATAATATTACGAATTGGTTTGGCTAAGGTTACTCTTTTAGCTACTAAGGATACTGTCTAAGGGTAATTCAAATGGAATCCACAATTTGAAGGGAATTTCAAACTACGCTACAAATTTCGTAGGTGGGAGTCGACACACGAACTAAAAGCCAGATAACAATTCAATGATAACAATTCTGTTCAGCAACTAACAGCGTGAAAGTTCATTAAAAATAGGGCGATCTGGTACTTGAAGGGTTAGTACATTCACCTTTACAATTTCAACAGTTTGGTGTTTCAATTCTCTCCTGAGACAAGTACAATTTTAATGATTCGGAATCCGCTTAAACTGTAGACTAGTGTCAAGTAAGTCCTACGTCCAAATAGTAACTGTAACCCCTTTCACACACACAATGCCATTCTTTTTCTTTTCCAAAATTAAGATAATGTACGGCTCAAATGGGTCGTATAAAATATAGTTATATTACTCTAAAATGTTAATAAAAATAAATTATGAATGTAATTATAAAAAATTGTTGGGACATGCACTACAATAAATTCTCCGCTTACTTACTCATTCGTTGATTTAAAAATATCAGCGGCACATATATATTTGTCTCGGTGGGGTCAAAAGGGAAAAAGAGTGACAAAGAAATCTCGCTATAGAAAGCTTCAATGGATTTTGGAAAATATTTAACATTATATTTACACAAATACCTCATTCCGTATTCTGTAATTTCTAATTGTGTATAAAGCAGTTTAAAATTATAAGCTCTTAAAAGCATTTCTCTTCTAATCGCTAATCTCTAAATAGTGAATGCGAATTTACGTTGTTTCAAGTTTTTGAAATCAAAATTATATAAATCCTTTTATCCCACGCTTCAATTAAAGAAACTTTTATTTTATACATTTTAATATTTTTTTCTGTAAAACACAAAGTTTTGAGAACTGTAAATGACTGTTTTTGTTTGTAATGAGGTATAATCTCAAGTCTGGCAACCGATTAGCAAAATATTTTCAAGGTAATAATAGTAACCAATTTGCTATAAAATACAAAGTTTTAAGAGGTATTTCCTACTTTAAGAGGTTTTAAGATGTTTCGATG
The DNA here is from genome assembly GCA_037975125.1 of Latrodectus hesperus. Lineage (NCBI taxonomy): Eukaryota > Metazoa > Arthropoda > Arachnida > Araneae > Theridiidae > Latrodectus > Latrodectus hesperus. The sequence goes on along the minus strand of CM075854.1, from coordinate 109,073,080 downwards.
TAAGATAAACTCTTTATTTTATATTTCAATATTAATCTCGTTATAAAAGATTAATAGGTAACTATATACAAATTAAACATGTATTTGGATTATTAAGTTCACTCCTATTAACAGAAAAAATTTATCTAATAGAATACAAATTTCTTCCCATAAATTTAAAAATAAATTAATATATAGAATGCGAGTTACTTTATGGTGCATTTAGAAAATATGTATGGAACTCTTTAAATCTCAAATTCTAATCTATAATTTTCTAAAACCAGAAATTGGATGAAATTAATGTTTTAAATTTAAATATAGGTTTTAAATAACTGAAATGAGTATCGTGTAACTTTTTTGTTGTTATATAATAAATATATTTTTTATTAATTTATAAAACTATTCTCATTTTAACATTATTAGTATAAAATAAATATGTAAAGTATATTCTTTATTATGTGTGTATCAAAAATATATTATTACATAAATGTTTCATACGATAAGAAATTTTGAATAAAAATGGTTTTGCATTAAAATCAATGTAAACTTGAAGTGGATACCATATTTCAGGTTAGTTTGAAATATTTTTTATTATATGTAAAGAAAATATAATTTATCAATGCCAGTAGATGACCTAATTTGAGAAATGGCTTTCTATAATGGAAGCTATATACTTTTTTCATGCAAATAGTGATGAAATGAATGTATACCAATGTTTAATCATTCATAGGGATAGATGTTGGCAGTGGTATAATCAAAATTACATTCAAATTACAAATTGAAAGGTAATTAACTAGTAAGAAAGTTTCTTTACTTCTTATGCTCTTTCTGACTTTAGACACCAAGTCTTTTAGGTAATTCTATGAGGCTATGACATATTTTGCGCTGAAACAAAAAGATTTCACTCGTTGCGAAAAATATCAATTTTCAATGGCAATCAAAAAGTTATTAGCAGAAAAATTTCATTCTAAATTCGTTTTTCTGTTATTAAAAAAGGGAAAATATTCTTATGAAATAAAATGTGATGGAAAAGTCAAACCACTGCTTTAAATTACTGTAAAATTTTGAATAGTTTCCTCAGGCAAAACAAGTACACTGGTGGAAACGCAATTAAAGACACTCAAAAATTCACTTATTTTTCATATAAATGTCCGTGAAATTTTCTTGTACTAACTTTATTTGAATTAAATTTTTTGTCTTCAATCATTGTGACCAAAACACTTGCAAAGAAAAACTAATTTAGTGATTATTTACATCATTTAGTTTCAAAAATCCAACATTTGGAGTGGAAATGCAATTAAAGACACTTACTTTAAATCTAGAATTTCAGCTATCTACCACTTCATTTTTGTTTCTAAAGTGCTTAAAAGGAGCAGTTTGTTGTCTCTAGCGTGTCTGATACTAAATATTTCAAAACATCTTGTCTCAAACACTTATTATTAAAGATAGTTATAGAATGGGACGTAACATCGGGCTTTCGTTTGAAGAGCGATCAAAATTTCTAATTTTAAAGGAAGAAGGCTACTCAAATAGGTCAATTGCAAAGAAATTAAATCGCTCTACAACTGTTGTGTGCAATTTTTCAAATATAGGTAATATGTATGGAGTTAAGAGGCGTCAAGGTATTTGTAGTAAATTAAATGACCGTCAAAAGCGGCAGATAATTCGCGAGGCATTAAGACCTAATGTAAATTCCACTGAAATTATAAGAGATTTATGCGTATATGTTACAACTGGAAGAAGCAGACAAATAATCAGTCAATCTGGAGTTGTTAAATGGGTGAAAAAACATCGCAAACATCTCTTAAGTATTCAGCATAAGAAGGCTCATTTGGAATCTGCAAAAAAACATGCAAATTGTGACTCTGAATGGAACGATGTGGTGTTCAGTGATGAGAAAATGTTTAGTTTAGATGGACCAGATCGAAACAAGTATTACTAGCATCGCATAGGAACCAAAAAAGAGATTTCAGTTAGCCGCAAATTTGGTGGAGGCACATTGATGGTGTGGGGAGCTTTCTCGAACAATGGAACAACCCCCATCTGTTGGATCACACCTAAAATGAATTCCTCCAATTACATTGAACTCCTAGATAACGTTCTGTTGAATTATGCTGAAGATATGGATGAAGATTCCAGGATATTGTAACAAGGCAATGCAAGCATTCACAACTCTAAAGCAACAAAAGCCTTTTTCATGGAGCGAAACATCAAGGTTATGGACTGGCCAGCTAGAAGTCCAGATCTGAACCCTATTGAAAATCTGGATATTGATAAGACAAAAAGTTTACGAAAATGGCCATTTGAGTCAGTAATGGACTTAAATGACAAAATTCATAATGTATGGTCAAATTTGCCATTAAATTACCTTCACAATCTTGTAAAATCGATGCCAAATAGAATGCATGAAATAATTGTAAGCATTGAAGGTCTCACTCATTAATTAATAAATTTGTTCGAAAAACAACAGGTGTCTTTAATTGTATTTCCACTCGAAATTTCTGATTTTTTGATTAAATGATCTAAATTCTCACTAAATTAAGTTATTTTTGCAATTTTCTTACACTAAATAATTGAAAACGAAAAATGTGATTTAAATAAAGGTAATTCAAAAAAATATCATGCACTTTTATATGAAAAATAAGTGCATTTTTGAGTCTTTAATTGCATTTCCATCAGTGTATAATAAATATTTAAGACAACCAAAAATTTTGCATAAAATATTATCACTGATGTATTGCAATTCCTATAAATAAAATCTGTTCTTTCATAGTAAGTAAAGAAATAAAATATATTAAGAATGTTTCCTTACTCTCTTTCTGTGAGAGCTATTCAGAGAGATTTTTACTTCTACTTAATTTTTTCGCTAATAATGGTTCAATTTTTTCCTTTCCACTAGCATAATTTAATAAGCACAACTTTTAAAATTTTCAAAGCTGCATTTTCTCTCTAATTATTTTTTGCCTGAAAAATATATAAATTTCCTTTTTGAAACATCACATTCTTATCAATTATTAGCCAGTAGTAAAACTTTATACCAATTCTGAACATAATTTATATTTAAGAAAATGCAAGAGCGTTCGTTAAAAAATAATTATACATTTAGTACATTAAAAATATTTTTTAATTCGAGTAAATTTTTTTTGAAAAGTAAGTAAAGAATTCGACTTTAATTTTTATTACTTAACAATAAAGCAGTCCACTGATTCTACTCAAAAAAATATTTTATTATTCCAAATAAAAATAATCAATAAGTCATAGATAAGCACTTTAAGTTGCAAAAAGTTTTTAACTTTCAATATTTTAACATGTTTAATAAGATTTGGGAAGAGTGATGAAAAATGCTTAACGTTAACTTTTATTGTAAATTAATAACAAAATGTTAAGCTACGTTGGATTCGTAAAGAAAGACGTCGTTCTCCTTATCGGAAGGGAGCTTTACTATTTAATTAAAGATAAGTCTGATTCACTGTAACACGTTAAATAGGTCATGCTCGTAACGTTCTCTAAGTGGGATGCAACTTCTGGTTTTGGTTTGTTTGTCGCTCAACGGTAGTTTTTTGCACACGAAGGCTAATTAGACCGGGACCTACGGCTTAAAGTGGATATTGAACCACTAAAAACATCCATGCCCAAGGTGGGATTCGAACCCACGAACTGTTGAACCGAAGGCAAGAGCGCTAACCATTCGGCTGCCAGCTCGGCATGCAACTTCTGTGTATGGCATATCAAGTCTTCTGGTTGGTTTATGCTCCTAAGTTAGGAAGACTCTCAACCATCTTCAATTCCTAAAAAAATCTCTCATTAATGTGAGTTAACAATTTTACTTTAACAGAGTCACAAATATTTTACTCATGTTAACTTTCTGCACTTTGAGTCTAAAATAAGAAAATAGCTTTACAATTTACATTAAAATTTTATAAAATCGTGGCTGGTAAAGTGGTTTAGCCCTTTTCACTTCAATTTTCCTCAAAACTTCCTCAAAATATCTTAATCTGAGGAATTGTTTCATTCTATTTCTTCGAAATAAATAAAATGAGGTTAAAGATATTTTGCCAAATTAATAGTTTGACTGATAATTTATTCAGAATTTTGATTTGGTTTGTTGCCCTACGGTCAATATAATTTCTTACAAAGATCAATCGACTAGAACCAACGTTATAAAATTGTTTCCAAACTATGACACACAGATATGTCCTACGGGGAATCAAGTCCACAAACTGTTTAACTGTTATTTTTTCTTGTCTGCATCAAAAAAGGAGTTGTTTCATTCTAAGATTTTATGGAATTAAACTCAATTTTTTTTTCTTCTCGGAAAAGAAAACAAGATTACTTTATTAAATGTTATATGAAAAAAGAGAGATTTTTTTCTACTTTAATTTAAAATAGAATTTGTTTCTTTAATTAAAGAATTGTTTTAAAGTTCATGATGAAGTTCATTTCACCTCTTCTGACTTTTTTATCAAAATCATTTAATTCATTTTAAAATTGAAATACTTTGATTTTAATATTTAGTACTGATAATAGCAATTTTTCTTCCAAAACCCACAAGAAAAAATATCATGAAAAATTAATATATCCTCAATTGACAGTTTTACACCTGTACACCTGTCACCTCAATTGACAGTTTTACACCATACGAAAGCTATTCCCAAAGAAAATATGCAAAAATTATTAAAAAAGTTAATACGCAAATTTCTAAAATCATAAATACTTTTCCACCACTTGATCAAGTGGTTATTTTATCTTTCAATTATAAGTTGATACTCAGAAAATTGTTCTTTGTATTTTTGAAAGGATTCTTTTGATTTTAAACATGTCACAAAAAAAAGGATTTTGTTACTTAAGTTATTTACAGAAGAATCCTTAAAATGGGAATTGAAAACAAATATGTTCAGCTTCTAGTTACCAAGAATAATTTGACACTCAGTCAAGGGAAATTGAGTCCACTGGACATGTTGAGAATTTTACTTGACAGCACCATTATCTCGATAGTCAAACTAAGTCAAAGTTAAAAATACATTTTGTTTATATTTGTTAATAAGTTCCTTGTTTCTTTGACGTCCAAAACAGCAAACACGCTCTGTAAGGCAAAGACAAAGTTTAATCATTTTCAACCAACAGCTTTATTTATTTATCTCATTTAGACAAACAACCATTTTTTGAACTGTTTAGTAAAACCAAAAGCAGAAAAACCATTTGCTCATATAGTAGTTGCTTATTTATCATAAAAAAAACAGATGAAACAGTTACAGATTCTTGTGTCAGAAAGAATTTTATCAAAACATCTGAATGAATGTCAATCGTCCTGGTTATTATTAGGTTTGTTTTTATTGACAGCTAAACGCCACTTCTTAACATAAAGTGACTTAATTTTTGCTGTGTTCTAAATGTTTGAATTATTTTATTTTGTTAAAATAAAAAGGAAGTTACCAACTTTAATTTCAGATAAGAATTTCTGTTGTTACAGATTTATACTGTATCTTAAATTCATATTTACGTAAAGGATTTGCTAAAGTTATGATATTCGTGAGATTCACAAGATTTTAACACATTTTACTTTGGGATTGAATGCAAGAAAAATATATAGTACCTCATTAAACTATTTAATATGTTTTTATTTATTTCAACACATCACCTAAAACAAATATCTAAGCTAAAAAGTCTAATCTAAAATCAACCTAATCTAAAATTACGTCTAAATAATACTTAAAATCGTTATAAGAAAAGAAAACAATTTATTTTTACTTTTATATAATGAATTTGAAGTATTTTAATAAATAATTTCCCTTTCTTGGTGAATCAGTATTCACTTCAGATCAAATCTATTGATAAATTCTCTAACATAGTTACACAAAATTTAAAATATTTGGGTTTTTAAACATTTAAGACATTCACAATTTTACTGCAATGTACAACCACTAATTCAATTTGAAAATAAATGATATTGGTATAAAATATACACAACTGAAATGGTTAGCATTAATGATACCCTCCTTGAGATGACGTCGAAATACTTAATCGAAAACTTTTTAATCAGAACGAAAAAGTAGTCACACATATATACAAATGGTTTTCAGTTTTATTTTCATTTATAAAATTTTTCTTAACTTGTATTTCCGCATTTGATATTTCAGCAAATACTTTTCTATACTCTTTTGTTATCTAAGAGCTACTGATATTGGTCTTAAGCAGTTAAAAATATTTACATAAGTTTCAAAATAATTGTTAATTATATTGATTGTAATTCTTTAGTTATTAATATATATTTGTAATGTAAGAAATTCCTTAAAGATTTTATTCGTATTTTAAAAGCTTATTTTTCCATTTCTAGATTTATGTTAAAATTTACCAGCAAATATTTCTAATAATGTTCAAAAATTGTAATTTTGTGTGTGTGTAACACTTCTTGACTTAATTTGTTTTTTACTAATTTATTCTTCCCTTTAATTCTTCATATATAAAGTATTACATTATAAATCAAAATGTAAGTGTTAATTATAGGGTAACGTAAATTCAGGCATATGAAAATTGAAATTTCTTGCTAACTGTAGTACTAAATTAAAATACCAATGTCTTGATCAGCATACTTTAATCTTGAGTAGTAATTATTTTTTTCAACAACGGGCACTTGGGTGACGAACCCTATGCCACAACAAGGCCAGAAACTTCTACTCATTTGTATTTACCCAGCGAGCACCTGCGAACCAAGTCACGAGGCGAGTAGCGTTGCCGTACCACCTCAAACCCGTTTATAGGGTGGGCCACATTCATACATCATCACGAAAAAAAGGATAGAGAAACACAGAGAAAGAAAGTAACATCCATGCCTGAACCGGGATTCGAACCCGAGACCCACAGCTCAGGAGTCAGACGCACTAACCACTCAGCCATCGGTCGGCTGAGTAGTAATTAAGAGGAGATCACTATTTGATACAATAGATTCTTATAGATTTAAAGAGGAAAGCTCACTCCTACTTGAGAAGTTGTGATAGAATAGTGAAACAGAGTGAACTCTATTATTTCAATGGATTTGAAATAAATTTCTTTTAAAAATTGCTCAATGGATTCAATGTATTTGCGCGTAATATAAAATTATTGCTCCTCTCAATAAACACTTCTGAAACTTGAATCTATTTTTGCCCTCTTGTTTTAAATATAATTGTAATAAAGTATATTCTATTTTTAAAAATAAACGTGCATTTTTGAAATTAGTCTTGCAAAAGAAATAAAATTCTTTTTGTAATTTTTTATTATTTAATTGCCAGAATGTTATAGAAAAGAATAAATAACTTATAAATTTAAAAATTTTGATAGTTCTTTTGTGTTAAAAAGAGTATCGAACATTTGATTTTTCGAACTGCATATTTTATGAACTCATCAAACAAAAAACAATTTCTACAAAGAGAATTTTCCAAAAATTTATTAATTACCAAATACATTTTTAGTATTTTGTAAAAAGAAATTTAATAAACTATGCACTAAAAGTATAATGTATTACAAATTTTAAATATAAATTTCAAAAAAAGATTATAACAAGTGAAAATATGGTGAAAGATTGAAGTATGTTTGATCATGAACTTTCGAAGCATGTCTAGTTTTAAATCATGTACAACAACTCATGGAATCTTTTCATTTTATCAAATAATTACAAGTTCAGACCCTTTCATTCCATTGTTTAAGTTACACAATAAAGAGTCATTTAAGCAGCTTTCAAACGCTGTAAACATGAAGTATATTCTTTTCGATAATTCATGGGGATAAAATATTTTTCCGAAGTCAACTACAAAAGAAACTGCGGTCAGTTGTACTTGTTAACAAGCATTCCTCTAGAAAATTCAATGTAGAATGTTATAAAACGCAGATTCATGAAATTAATGGGGAGATTTTAATATACATGAGTGAAGAATCAAAATATGTAAAATCTATAGAATAAATTGGATCTTTGAATACGAGTTTGAGAAAATAAAAATGTTATTTCAAGAAAAATTATCGAAATAAAGAAATGAAATGCGTCATTTATCAACTATCTAAAAATAAAATTGAAAAAATAAAATGATAATTATAGGAGTATGTGAATATCACCATGAAATCCTAAGAACTTAAATCATTGTAAGAAAGTATAAATTATATATTTAAGTGTGTGTTAGTCATATTTAAAACGAATGCAAGCATTGTTTTGCCGAGAAATAGGGTTTTCTTGTAGTAATTGCTTGTTTAAGTGACATTTATCGATTTTAATATATTTCAATAGATTTGCTAAAATTTTATAAACACTAAAGGGTTAATAAATGTAACATTTTCGGAATATAATAGGCAATTAACGATAAACAATGTGAACTATTAACTTGTTTTATCTATTAAACGAGTAAATGCTATACTAAGTATTGCATCTAATCGTCATCAAACTTTGAAATTCTAAAATGCTTAAATGAGAGTATAGTATACTCACATTTAAGCATTTTAGAATTTCTAAGTTTCAAGAGGTTAGATATATAAGATTAGTATTTTTTTCTCATGTGTTTGATATAAGAACGCATGGAAAATTAATGCTACATAAATAAAAAAAGTTTTATTTCCTAAAAAAAAACAATGAGAAAAGTTTATAAGAAATAACTTCATATTTCTCTTGATATATTGAATTGAATATCACCGTAATGAACACAAGAGAGAGGGTCGCTTTTAATTCAGTTACATAACGGAAATGATAAATTTTTCCTTTCAGTATTTTAATAAAACAAATTTTAAAATCTTATTTATATGTATTATGCTTATTCATTAAATATATTTTTAAAAAGTTCTCATAGATATACTAGTTTATTGCCTCTAGGTTGATTGCTCATACTACGGTTGTCTTTTTCAAATGAGAACTAATTTGGTTCAGAAATATAATTTAAAGAGGATTTAACACTTCTAAAATCAACCGCAGACAAACTGAAAATAGATCCCATAAATTTTTGAATTAAAGGCTGGAGTTATATCCATTCAACTTGGTTAGTTGGAAAACTTAGAATCTAAGGAAACACCCATAAGTGCTTAAAAATGATCGAATTGAGTATAATATCAATCATTATCTGCCTAAAATCAAGATACCTTCTAAATAAAATATTGATTATTATCTAGAGGGAAGCTCTGAGTAGCATCTGGAGTTTGAGACATTTTTAGACACAGTAGGAAATAGTACCGCATCCATTAACAGCCATTGCTTTTTTAAGGATTCAAACCAAGATCCATGAAGAACAAAATCAAAACATTTATTCTATTAATGCAATATAATACCCGTATGAATATTATTAGGGTACATGTTTCAATTTTCCATTTCGTTGGGGATAGTTTCAGAATTATTGGATGCTTTTGTGCGTGTACGTATTTGCGTTTACAATGCATATAATCTTACTTTATGTAAATATAAATCAATTGGAGTTAGTCTTAACTGCATTCACTAAGACAAACACCTATAGATTAAGTGGGGCTAGTTAAATTGTTTTTCAATTTGTTGTGTACATAAATGTTAACGTAGTCATGAATCAAAACTGTGTGAGATTAATGGTTTTATATGGTTTCTTGGTGTAAGTTTGATTGCTTGGGTGTAAGAAACCATTACAAACAATTATGAAACATTAAGCCCGTTTAGGATGATTAAAGTAACTATCCATTGATTATTTTCAAGTTTGCTCGTATGTAAGTTAGACGTTATATGTGAATAAGTAAATAAGAATTCAATAAATTGCAATCAAAAGCAAATTAAGGTAGTTTTTCAAAAAATGATTGGAGATTAAAAAAAAGCGATTGTTGAGTTTTAAAAGGACAAATAATTAAAAAGATCACATCGACTTTCAGAAAGAGGAATGCTTAAGATTTGGATTGCAATCAGTTGGGCTATCAGAAAATAAATATAAATTATTTCATGGGGAATCAGGCAAGTTCAATATTATTCATAAATGTCTGTAAACGAATGCAAATTTGTGATTTGAGGTACAAGATTTATCTCCATCTTATATATTCTGATGATTGCTCTCCTCAAATTTATATGCATTTCAAAATTTGGACATTTTTATAGAATAGATGATTCTCTGTTTGAGATACTACCGTTAATGCTTTCACAGTTTTTACAACATTATGATGACATCTTCTGACTCAATAGCACTTTTTAAGAATACTTTCGGAATAATGTATACTAGCTCGAAGCAGATGACTGGCTTAGTAAAATATTCTCTTGTTTCTTGGGATATTTTCTTTCCGTCAACCTTATTTAATATTTATGAAACTGCCTTACAGAATTTATATTGCAAATTTAAAATATTTTTATTTAAAAGTAATAATACATACAAGAATATTCTAAGCATTAATTAGAGTAATTTTAAAATTAAATACTCTCTTAAGTACTCTCTCTCTCTCCTTTGTATATATATCTTTGTATAATATATATATATATATATATATATATATATATATATATATATATATATATATATATATATATATATAAAGCGAACTTATATATATATATAAGTTCGCTTGGTTATATAAATTCTCTAAAGGCTCTTATACTTTGTTAATAATCTCTTATATTAGAAAAATTAAAAATGCCTTTAATGAATACTAAACAATAACTTCTTGGAATAACTGTTATAGGATTTATAATCTTATTCATCTTTTTATCAGAAGAATAAGAAGGGAATATTTTGCTTTTCTGATGTAAAAGATTTAAAATCATAAGATTTGAGTATGATATAAGTATATGATCTAACACATATAATCTAACTACACTTGAAAGCGGATTTATATATAAAATATGGTAAAATAACTATATCTTTTATTCGCAACTATCTAAAACACTGTTAAAATACCTAAGAATATATTTAATTTTTTTTTTTTTTTGCAGATTTTCCGCTTTTAAACAGACGCTATAATCTATCCTGACTTTTCCCATACACTCCAAAATGTTGCAAATAGTGAATGTCTCAAAGAATTACTTAAAAAGTGGCTCACTCTGAAATTGAAGCCACAAAAGATGCGAATAAAATACTAGCAAGAGCAAATATTTATATTAAGTAGCATTTGAATTTCTTAAGAACATTCACAATTTTAAATTCAAAAAGATATGGTTAAATCTCAATAAGAATTTTGACATCTCAGGAAATAGATTGAAACATCTTAGTAAAAAGACTTTTTAATTTTTTTTTCTCTTTTAATTCTGTCTCGTTAAACAACTAAAGTACGAAATAAATCAATAAAAATAAAACTTTAATTGAAAAGTGCATGAATAAATATAAAAAATATAAATAAAGTCAACATATTTCGAATTTTTCATCCATGAAATGTTAGACGCCTAAATAATATCAAGTCACTAGTATGAAAAAATTAAGTTATTATTTAGCAGATTAAAAGGAATTTATCTCCATTGCTGCGTTAAAGCTGCGTAAGTGTGTTTTTATAAAAGATAACCGATTAAAACGGTTCTTAACGGTACAAAAAGCAGAGAACAGTTTCTAAAATATATCGGTGTATGTAATACTGTTAAATATTTAAGAAAAATTGATTCTTTAAACATTTATGTTAAACTTCTGCAATTCTTAACGCTTAGATGTACATATTTATGAGATTTTGTTTTCAGATATATTGTGTTCATAATATTTGAAAAATGAATATAAATTTCTTAAAAGTTCCATGATTTATATTCATGAATATCATATTAGAGCTTGGCATGATAAGTTCTGTATTTCTAAAATGTATATAAAGAATTACGCCTTTGTAATTCTATAAAACATTAAATTACTTATCAATCACATTTTTCAGCATTATAGTTTTATTGATCTTTGCCATTCAATACTGAAAGCTCTTAATGAATTTTGGTCTTTTATTTTACTTTCAAATATATTTTTATTAGTTAACTAGATAATCTAGGTGAGACATTTAATGAAAAAAATACCTCTATTCACATTAAAATATTTGCATTGCAATGACAATGGTTAAAATAAGCTTTATAAGAGACGTTAAATATTTTTCATCATTTCGATGCAGTTTATTGTATAATTTTCTAAAAAAATGAATTGAAACTATTATTTTATTGTGTAGGAATTACACATAATTCTCACATAGATCATGGAAACGGTTATTTTTGAAAATATTTTTACCTAGAATTGTGTGCTTTCCAATTTATAAGTCTTATTTTCATTTTCTGTTTATAAATAACAACTTAAGAAATATTATGTTTCTTAAAGTTTAGAGTAGTTCAAAATATCTCTGAGCAGTCAGCTGAATGGTTAGCGTTCTGGACTTGAATTCAAATGGTCGTTGATTCGATTCCCGTCTCGGGTATAAAAGTTTGCAATTGTCTGTATTTTGATATTGTCCCAGTCGAAATACACTTAGTGTGCGAACTGTCATAAAAGAGGGACATCAAGACGGAATCATAAAACATTGTTCCACATTCTTTTTTAACCCTTTTTCCTCCCACCCCTATGGATCGTAATTATTTATAAAACAAATTGAGTTATATTATACAGGACCAACAGCAAAATATTTTGTTGTAAAACAATATCAATGCTTAAGAAATTCTGATGAGCATACCTAGGTATGTATCTTTTAATAAATAATATTTTATCTTTTCTCTTCTTTCGCAAAATATATTCGCTTTGCTTTCCCCAAATATATAAGTATTTTATTCTTTTGTGCTAACTTTCTTTTCACATACGCTAGAGTGGAATTCGAGATGAAATATATTGCTGAAGACGAATAACTTTAAAAAAGGGTATGCTTTAAATTTAAATCCGCAGTTTCATCATGACTGAAATTATTTTCACAAAAATTAAAAAAACAATGTATTTTGCATGAATTGAATTCTAATACATTCACAGCAATAATTACAGTTTCAATATCAAAAGAGTAATAAAAAATTCTGTAATCATTAAAATAGAAAAATCATATTTATATAAGAACACAAAATCAATTTTAGAATTTTGAAATAATTTTCATATATTTATATTTCACAAAATATAATAAAAAAAAGAAGAAATGTAAATTTTTTGAAATTGTTTAGTATGTGCTTAAAATATTTTTACATAAAATTATCTCATTTGTGTATGTTATTTCTCTCGGCTAGAATGAAAATAAAAAGCTTAGGAATACATAATGGTAAATGTAATATTTTGTCTCATTCTACAAGTCGCAGAACTTTGTTTTATCATGCATAAGAACTTCACAATTTAAGAAAAATCAGGACAATACACGCACAAGGACTTTTTAGCAATATAATTTTGAAATTTGAAAAACTACCCAGCACAAAAAAATTAAGTGGGCAACTGAATTGTTAGAGCTCTGGATTTCAATTCACAAGTCCAAGTTCTCACCTCAGAAGAAGATATTTGTAATGGTTTGAAATCCACTTTGAACCAAGTTGGTCATAGTGTAAAAAAATTGACAATAAAAGATCGAACAAGGCTATCACTAATAACTGTGTTTTATCCGTAAATTTTTTATTCAATAAAAATTTATTAGTCCTTTATGTAAAGTATCTGACCTGCATTATATAAAGATAAAATAATTTTAAAAATCGTATCAATCTAAAGTATTCTATTTTCCAGAAATTATTCTCACATAAAATAAATTTCAATATTCTTGCAAGATTAACATACGGAGCCTACTTAAAAACTTTTTCCATTTTTTTTATTTTAAATACTCCGGTGTGTGTGTGTGTGTGTGTGTGTGTGTGTGTGTGTGTGTGTGTGTGTGTGTGTGTGTGTGTGTGTGTGTGTGTGTGTGTGTGTGTGTGTGTGTGTGTGTGTGTGTGTGTGTGTGTGTGTGTGTGTGTGTGTTATTTCTTTTTCTTTATATTTATGCTGGATTAAAATTTCTTCTTAAAAGTTTGCATTACCTAATAACTTTAGAATCCAGTATCAGAAAGGGAATTTGATCTGTACAAAAATGTACAATTTTATAAATATAATTAAATTAAGAAGCATTAATTTAATATTTTGAAAAGCATTAGTTAATGTCATTATTTGTTCAAAACATTTATCAGCAAATTTTAAACTGAAATAAAATAATGATTTTTAATATCAGTTAATTTATAACTCATTAATTTTGAATAGATCGAACAAGTTTCATTAACTCATCTCCTCAATTAAGTGAAATATTCTAATAAACCGCAAAAGATAACGGAATATTCATAATATATTTAAAATAAAATAGGAGCAAATCTTGCTTCACATTGAAAAGAACTCCTGTTACATAGATTTTATGTACAAGCAAAACTTTAAAGCGGACTTTTAAAAATAAAAATATGAAACTAAATTCCTTTTAAAATGACTTGATTAATTGTTTTGTCGTTATAAACATTAGTTTTCTATGAGTAGCTAGCATTACAATACACATGTGTGTTATTTATTTTACATTGCGAAGTTATCTGCATTACATCGCAGATAACCACACTAAATCAATATATCACTTAGAGAAAATAAATCTAGTCTTATAGCAAATAAATGAAATCCAAAATATATAGAAGAAGGTATAATCCTTCTTCTATCTCTATCCTATAATGGATAGAGCTCGCTGAGTTCAACAAACAATAAATTCCCAAAATACTTCAACAAAACCGACTGAGCTCAAATTCCAAAGTATTAAGACTAAATTTTTTCATTCCTTCTAAGAACATTTTAGTGTATTTTATAGCGATAGTAATCTCCTTAAAATCATTTCACAACACATACCATTCATATTTATATTTAGAGTATTAGCTTTTCACTTGAGCGAGATTGGGGGAATTATTGGCAAAGGTCTAAGATTGAAATCTTCAGAAATCTACCAAAGAAAAAGTTTTTACAAGCGAATTAAAAGAGTAACTATGCATTTCTTTCACTTTCCTTGCGATTTGAGTTTAAGTTAACTAGACAAGAAAGCACTCTGTTAGCTTATGAAATAAAAATTTATACTTTAATTGACAATTCAAGATTAAAAATCTATACTTTAAGGGACAATTCAAGATTAACAATAAGTATATTAAGGAACAGTTCTCAATTCAAATTATTGACTAACAATGTATACTTTAAGGGACAATTCAAGTATTCACAAAATATAATATTTAAAAAGGTTTCTAATTAAAAGCTTGTGCTCCTTGAAACCTTATTATTGACTGGAATTTTTTACAAAAAATGTAAGGATTCTAGTTTGCCACTGATAAAACAAAGGAGATAAAATCTACAGTTCTTCTTTATCTAGATGTCAGGAAGGGGGTTGGTTGGTTGGATGGGTTTTATGGCGCAAGGATGGACATGCTGCGCCATGTCAGAAGGGGTGATTTAAGGTCAGGCTTAAAATATTTTGATGATGCCTATCTATGCTGTTATTCCTCAGTTTGACAATGTGCTATTACAAAACCGAAAAAAATCAACTTTTATTTTACATTAATTCAACAGTTATTTGAAACAAATCTCGAGCATTTCGTTTTAATGCGAAATATCTTATCCAGAGATTTCCTAATTTTTATTCTCGATTCATGGGTATGAACCATTATGTGAAAATGCTTCATGAAAATACGATTTTAATCACTAAAAATCTTACTAAATATCGAGCAAATTATCTATAGACACTATCTGTCTACGTCATATACTATCAGTTTTGATCTCTATTCAGCTAAATTGTCCAATACGTCAACAGTATTAACTACAAAATAGTATGAAAAAAACGTATGATTTTTAAAATAGAGTTTAAATTTTTAAATTGTACATATAGAGATTTTAAATAAATTTCATATAGCCAGAACATTTGCGAATAAAACATTCGAATATAGCAACATTCTCACGATATTTTTATGAAAACATTAGATACAGGTGCATACGATAAACAGAAGAAAATGTTATTATGAGATTTCAGATTGTGGCAAATAATGATTAATATTTACAGCAATTCTTGTATTTTTACTGATTCGTATCAAATTTAAAGTATTTTTTCATTTAAGCAAATATTGTTAAAATTGTATGCTAATTTTATTGCAAAAACCTTTATACTATTGTCGTATAAAAATGCCTTGGAAATTTAATTTTATTCCGATAATCATTTTTGATAAAAACTGATAAACATTCAGAAAATTAATGGAACCGTTACTCCTTTTATATTTTTATTTAGAAGATTTCTATCATAACATATACTTCGACTTCTAACTTATGTTATGCAGATATTTTAACTTTCAGAGAAACGCCCTTTTATAAAAGCTTATTTTAATGCCATTACTTTGTTAAAGTTTATTTTCTGTAACATTTTGTAATTTATATATAATATCTCATTCCAACACACCATAGAACACTTATATTTTGCATCATCTTACTATATTTGACATCAACACTTATCAACAATTGTAGAGAAATTAAATAATTTTTCTTAAAATTATATATGAAACCTATTTTTTGGCAGATGAATATCAACATTATTCCCACAGTTAGAGAAATTTAAATAATTTTAGGAATCCCATTGTAATTAGTAACAAGAATAACATACTTTGGTAATAATCAAATTTTTTCAAAATGTATCACTTTTATTTTTTCTTCTTTCGGCGTACTTATTGGAAGAAATCTTCTCCAATATAGTTAGATGCTTCTTTCCTGACAGTGTAATTGACTAGCAACGAGAACTAGAAACACATCGATAAAAAATAAATAGCCAAAATAAACCACACGGGCAGTAAGATGTGCGTCATACTTTTGCTTCAAATAGATTTCTTAAATATTTATACAGAAATCGATCACAAACTGTGTCAATCTAAATTTGTAACTCACGCCTACTTTCTAAAAATCTCATTTTTGTGATTGAATATTAAAATTATATTAGTTGTCTACTTCTAAAGTTCATAGAGAAAATCTTTGCTTTTATTTAGTACAAATATAATTTTAGAATTGCTCTTCAAGAATGAAGTAGTTGATTTTACCATAATTTTTACACGTGAGCCATATTATTTGCGATTTTTGTATAATTTAAATAAATCCCTGTCCCTAAAGTTAGGCTGCATTTACAAAATTAGCAAAAAGAAAAATTGATACAAGCAGTTTATAATCATGGTTTATAAACTGCTTTTCTAAGCATTTCTACATTCTTTCGATTAGATATTTGATAAAAAAAACTATGAAAACTGAAAATTGCTTAGGGAAATCATCTTAAAAAAACAATTTAAAAATATAGGAAGATACCGTAGCCAAGTTTTTATGGTTTTGTTTTCAAAAATATTCTAACACTGAAATCAAAGATCATAACATCTAAAATACTTAATGTATAAATTTATTAGCATCCACATAAATTAACTTTGATGATTTTGTATCAATAAATCGCTGTATTATGTTTGAGATTGGGTGAATTTCATTTGTATGTTTTTAGTAAACTTAAACTATATTTTTGTGAACTGTATTCTTAAGTATCGGTTTTTATTTAAGCTAATTTTTATTTTTACACTCGATTTAATATTAAAGAATGTCAAAGAAAGCATTTTCTTATTCCTTATTTTTTATACATTTACGTAAAGGATTTGAAACGTTCAAGGGATTTCATAAATTCTGAATTTATTAAGAACTTTCAAGGTTGTATTTGTATTTGAAAAAAAAAATTGAAGATTTCTTGTTTTAATGACTTGACATAAGCCACCTTTATTTTCATGTGAATTATAAGAGCAAAACGCTATAATCTTTGGTATGAAATATAATCATCTTCTTATCTTTATCCTTTTACTTCTCTTGATGGAACTAGTATACAGGCTTTAAAGCATTCAAGCGATATCCCTGTATTCTGAACCCTTTAAAAGTTTAAAAGTTTTTGTGAGATTCGGATGTGAAAAATATTTCAAATTTCCTTGCCTTTACTTTCATGAAGCAATTTTCATTTGCAAGTGAATTATAGAAGAACCGAAATTATAATATCATTTGTATATTTATGTTTCCGGCTGCCTATTTCTGCCGACACAAAAACTGCTAAACACAACCAGCCTCCTTATAATTTTGAATCACTATCAACCAACTAAATTGGCACCTGAGCTAGAAGCGTCCTCTCCATGCCACGCCTTACCAATGGAAGGACACACTTTAAGACCACGCTTT
This sequence comes from Latrodectus hesperus, assembly GCA_037975125.1. Lineage (NCBI taxonomy): Eukaryota > Metazoa > Arthropoda > Arachnida > Araneae > Theridiidae > Latrodectus > Latrodectus hesperus. Next base: position 109,055,024 of record CM075854.1, on the reverse strand, counting down.
ATTTTACATATTCCATTCTTCATTAGGCAATATGACGGGCCTCCAATAAGTCTGGTAAAACTCGTCATCTCCAGGTCACAAAAACGACGCGTTGCCTAATCAATGGCTTTCCCACCTAAATTTATAGTGACATACAATGTGTTTCTCTTCTACTTCTTGGTGCAGCTGTTCTTTTTTGGACATTGCGCCAAAAAACCTAACCAACCAGCCTTCTGTATACTTCTAGAACATTTTTTGACGTTCATATAAACTATACAAATTTTTCGTTTAATTTTGAAAGAGATTTCAAGTAATTTTTTTCTTGGATGCTTACAGTTTGCTTTCCTTGGATCATATACGCACACATGCAGTCAAACAGTAACTATATAATTTAACAGCATGGGTTAACTTATGTAGTTTCTGAGCCATGAGTAGGAATGATAAAACTGGAGTTAAATTGATCTTAAAGTAGTATTTCAGTGAGATCTTGGTATCTTTCTTGATACTTTTTCGGTATTTTTTCAACAATTTAATATTTTGTAGTAAAAATCAATTAAATTATCATCAAAGCGATACTGAACACAGAAAGGAAATTATTGATTAAAATAAATCTAGTATTGAAATAATAAATAGCATTGATTAAAAATGGCAAAAAATGAAACTAAAAATATTGATATGGTATTAATAATGGAACCAATTCAGTGTCCAAACATTTTTTTGTGTCGTAATATCTTTATACTCTCACTTTTATTAATCCTAAAGTACTTTTCTTTTTTTACCATAACTTAGAAATTTAACACAATTCCAGAGCAATTTTCAGACTTTTAAAAGTAATTTTAAATGAAGCTTTTAAATAGAGTATTACTTCTCCAATATATACCAAAATTGATAATCAAAATAAAGACTAGTAACGATAAAGCCAAATTGCTCACTTACACTAAAACTTTTAAATTACTCCTTTTTCCAGAAATAATCTTATAAAAAAAATAAATAATTAAGCAGATACTAATCTTAATTATATATCATTTATTTTCTATGTGGTGGGAGTCAGTTAATATTATAATATAAAATAATTTATACAACCGATAAATTTCACATTATTTTGAAGTTTAAGAAACATAATTACTGTTTTCCAATAAAAAAAACGTCCCTCATCTCATTGTTCTTAATAAGCAAATATTAATATCTTAATTATGTATTTAGTCCCTATATGTAAGTTTTTCGCATATTAATTGCACATAAAAGTCTTAAATCTGGTAGTAAAGGAAATGGCTGCTCCTTTTTGTAAGTTGCAGAATTCTGTAAAATTCTAATCGTGATTTTAAATAATGTTTTTAATATCTTATTTTAAGTAAATGCATATTTTAATATATTTATTAATGATAACAAGGTGAAAAAGTGTTGAGTAAAATAAAAAATATATTGGTAATTTATATATATTTGTTTTTAAAAATGTATTTGCTCTCAATAAATATATTTGTTCATAAAATAACTTGAAGCTTGCCATTTGTCGTAACTGAAATTCTTATATATACGTTTATTATTATTTTTATTATATATATATATATATATATATATATATATATATATATATATATATATATATATATATATATATATATATATATATATATATATATATATATATATATATATATTCTTACATATAAAATCTTTTCCAACTGTTTTCAATGAAAAACATTAAAATGTTTGCCTTAAGTTAGACTTTTTATCTGCTTTGTGATCTTCTGATGTATTCCTACCTCAAATACTTACATCCAACAACTGTAAAATAATCCAATTCGATTTACCTGAAACAATGGAACTTGCTTCAGGAATTTGTTCACTTGAGGGATTCTTGATGTTTTTCCACACAGCTGATCACCATAACCATCAAGTACTGCCTGTTCCAGCTTTTCTAAGGCTCCAAGTTTTAACCACAGAGCAATTGTCTCTTCACTAATGGATGTCATAAGAGAAAGTGGAACATGACAAGATGTCCTCACAGGAGGAAGGCTGCTGGTTGCCGTCGACGTAGCAGTCATCTTGACACTACCTGAAAAGAAAACCTGAAAATTATAGTATCAAAGCTTAAAGATAAATATTACACTATCTCACAAATCTCAATTTTTTATACTCCATGATTTACGCTAATACGATTAAGCTAATGCACACCACATATGTTCTAGACATTGAAAATTCTTATAAATAATATTTCTCACAAGATTAGTTATGAGCAACTTATCTTGAGGGTTTTTAATACAAGCTACTTGAATTATTTAAACTAATCATTTTTGACACTCTTAAATTACTCTCAGAATAGTCAATTTAAATACTCGATAAAAATAACTATTATGAATACTACTGACTAGTTAAAAAACATATTTTTGTGTGGAACATTATTCGATTAAATATAAGTAAAGTTATGAAATACTGACATATTAGCAGCTTTTTATGAATTTAAGAAATTTAGGATATTGTAGAATATTTTAGAAAATTTATAAATTATAGAATTTGTTAAAGAACTATATAATACTGATAAATAAACTTTTAAAATATCAGAAACATAAAAATTACTTTTTTATTACTATATACACCATTCAACAGAATTAAAAATTATTTTTTTATATAGATTGAAATTTTAATTATGTATAAAGATGCCACTGTCATAGTTTTTGAACCAATAACTTTTCGTTAAAAATTTGTTTCTTATCTAAATTTTAATAATAGGAAAGAAATTTCAAGAAGTTTTTTACAGAATTTTGAAAATTTGTTTCGATATATTTCATAAAGCTCTAATGGTTAAACATATTACTGTACTATTGAATAGCACTAAATATTTGAACATATTTTAAGTATTTTATTATTAAATCATTTTAATAACTCCAAACCTTTGCAAAAATTTTTCCTACTAATTTTTTTTAACGGAAGAAAAATTAAGTTTATTAAAGTCTTACAAGCATTTTTGTAATATTCCTGTTGTTGCAGGTAAGTATTTTTCATTAATCTGTCTAATCAGTAATTTTAATTTTTAACTAATAAAAAATATTCAAACTATAAGCATTCTTAAGTTTATTTTTGCCTATCAAAACGAGAATTACAAGAAAAGTATATAACTTAAATTCTCCTAATATTTAATAAGTGTAATCTATAAAATATTTTCTTAATTTTTTATATTCTTTAAGTTATTAAAAATTTTAACACAAATGGCTAAAATTTTATTCTCCATTATAAATTTAACTCAATCATCCCACTGAATCAACTGTAACAAATCGGCTTAAGCAATTTGAACCTGCATTCAGGTAAATCCCTAAATAAATTTGATGTTTAGGAATCAATGAATCTGTATGTTTCTTAATTTCTTAGTTTCTTACGAAATGCAATGCTTTTTACTAGCTTTGAAACTCTTTTTGGATCTTCCAACTTATAATGATTTCTGAAAACTAAAAGAAGGGCATGAAAGAATGTAATCACAGAAATCTTGAACCTCGTCGATCTATTACAAAAATGCATATTATTACTAAGAATTGAATGCATAAAATATACGCTTATAGAGTTGCTGTGTTCAAATGCATGGACGTTGAAGAAAGGAATTAACACCTGCTGTTAGATTCGTTTGTTATTTTTATGTTAAGATCTTGCCTGCTATCTGGATAGTGCTTTTTATCATTAATATGACAATTGATCATTTCTAAATGCTTCATAATCTAAGTTTTGTAAATCATAGCTCCATAAATAAGAATTTCGTGTATTCTATTCTTTATTACTACGTAATGCACAGCCTGATGGACTAAGACTATTGAAAAGCATTTTACTGTACATCACGTACATTATCTCCCTCGAGAACCTGTCACAGATAATGAGACATAATCACGTTCCACCAACAAGGTAACCTCGAAAAGTCCCAAGCACCCACCCTGATAGACGTGCATACAGAGAACTCCTGTTGTTCGACGGCAGCTGAGATTCAATAGAGATCTTTCCAAAATTTATGCTGAAGGCAGTTGTTGGTAGTCTTGTCTAATTGTCCATAGCCATTTTTCCATATTAAACCACTATTTTATTAAATACAGCTATCAGTTTTCAAATATTTGGATATGGAATAAAAATCAGAAGAAACCCTTCTTTAATAGACTTTATTATGTCCAATGATTATTTAATATTAATAAATTTATGTGCAATTATTATTTCTCTTGAACATTTATTAGTTGAACATTTATTATAATATTTTTAACTTATTGATAAAATAATCTTAAAAATGTTGTTAGTTACAAATTGCTTTTAATAAAAAATTATTTTTGATACATTATATATATAAATGCCAATATAATTTTTAAAAGTCAATTAAATAATAAAAAGTTATACATCAACGTCTTAGATTTTAGAATGAATTGTATAAGTGACTTGACGATGAATTTTAATTATTATAAATTTAAACTAAATGTCCATTCAATATGGGTATATGCCTTAATAAATCTGAAAACAGCTCTTACTTAAATGCCCTTAGTGCTAAAATAACGTAATTGAACTTACGACTATTAAGAAAAATATATTCTCATTGCTTTATTGTTTGCAACTTCAATTATGAATTAAAAAGCCAAACAATTCTATATTAGCGATAACCACTTTTTAATCGATTGGTTTTTAGTAAAAGCAAAATTTACTTTAAAAAATTGTTCTTATGTTTCCGCAAAATATTGAAGATTTTACTTTATTGCGAAAGTACAAAATAAAATCAATGCTTTCATCACACAGCTCTAAGATGAATTTGAAAATGATACAAAATGATGTAGCACTTGAAATGGCGTAGAAAATTAGTCCTTTTGATTCAGTTTTCATCGTGAAATTACGGATTTCCAGTCGTTTTCAAGGTGTGAGATAAATGCGAAATCTGTCATAGCGTACATGTCCATTTTTTTTCTTTAAGAATAAAGAAAGAATCGATATCAGTAGTATGTGACTGACCCCTCGCGTTTCATAGCTAATGACAGAAGAGAACAATAACTTTCCAAGAACCGAAACTTCCATAAAGAATTTCCTTTTGCCCAAAAGTAAGAGACATTATTGCTCCTCACCTTCAGGGGGATTCTAAAACGTTAGTCATATTTCGTGATGAAAAAGTTGAAAGTAAGAGGGGGGTGTCTTATAATTATACATTTGAGAAAAATGATGGCAACTATGAGGCATTCACCCAGCACGCGACGAAATTTTTTGGCGGATGCAACTAAAAATAGATGAGAAAATAACAGAAAGATGTAATGCTCCCCTCTCCGCAGGAAAGACAATTTTGGTAGCAAATTTATTTTTCCCGAAATAGCATTAAGATGCAATATTTTTTTCCTGAATTAATTTATTGAAGAAGACATAAGATGTAGTGAACTGAGATTCCATTCACTATACCTTAAATTTTAATTAAGATAAAAATTAGGTTGTTTTTAAATATCGCTTTTTTATTTAAAGTGTTAATATTTGAGATATAATAAATTTTTCTTACATGATATCTTAAATGTAAAGAAGTCTTTGCTGAATTTTTTCAATAAAATAAGCACCAATTTTATTAAAAAGATATTGAATATTTTCAAAACAAAACCTGACTAATAGTTTCATTTATTTCGGTATATGGACTTATGCGGAGGCGTGGAAGAGGATACATCACTCTCATAAGGGGAAGTTGGCAGGTTCCTGGCTCGAATTATCTACAGAACATGAGGATTAAGTTTGTGTCGGATGTCTCTCCATTAGTGTGGTGTCAAAGTTCGGAATTATATTCCCAACTCAACTTTGTCAATGCTTAGTGTTTCAAAATTATTACGCAGTTGAAACAAACTCAATAGAGGAAAACAGTTTTAAAAAGTTAATTGGTAAATACGTGTGAAATGAGAAACAAAAAAAATTACTTAAAGAAAGCGGTGTTAAAAATTAGTTAAAAATCTTTAATTTTAATTACGAACAAATGTACGCACTAATTTAAAATTTTGATTAGATAATTTCATATTTCTTAATGTAAAAATCGCATTTTTTTCGGAGAAAAGAAATAAAATTTCATTTATATAAAATTCAAAAGCTAAATTCATAAGTTGAATTAAAACGATAAAAATAATATAATCATTTTAATAAATGATTAGAAATATATGCATATATATATATATATATATATATATTTCTAATAAACTATTACCTAATACAGTGCAAAAAAATATTTAATTAATTACTACTGAAATATAAACATTAGCATGAATTCTTACTTTATAAAAATGCATTTAAATCATATGTCCAAGATGAATGTCATTATAATCGTATTATTTTTAATATATTTCATGCAACTTTAATCCTTTAAGAATTAATTGAATGAATAAATTATTGAACTGTTTCTCAAACATATGAATTCTTCCCATTATTCTCTGTGACATTTGAGTCTTTTTTTTTAAATTATCAAAACAAGAAAGGCAATATATGTAAATTGACAATTTAATGCTCAGTTTTTCTCATACAAACTAATAAATTCCTGCTTACATTTCCTATAATTTATTTATTTTGTATAAATAATTACATTGCTTTGCCATTCACGTAAATACATTTTCCACGTTATAAGAACTGCATTGCATGAAATTAACGGAAAAAGTTTTCAGTAAAATAATGAAAAATTTTAAAAATGTTTGCCATAAAGATTTCATTTATATTCTGTTAATTATATTCTATAGATAATCTTTATATTTAGGAAGCTCCCACAAAAAATTATATTAAATTATTTCCGTAAACTAAGCTAAGATACCTTGACGTTTTATGTGAATTTTTATTTTAAAAACCCGTCTAGATTATGAAACTTACAGTTTACGTATATACATATCATACGAGGGTTACTCTAAAATTTTTGAGATACGCGCAGACGAGAATTTACATAATAAAAATAACGGTTTAATTTTAAAGTACATAGTATTTTAACACAGAAGACGATTTTTTACTGACTTACTTCAACTTGGTTAGCGTGGAATAAATTTTAAACAGAAGAGAAAATGGAGTTGACGCGAAAACATTTTCACGCTATGATTTTCTATGATTTCAAAGCAGGAATAAATCAAGAAGAATGCGTTCAACGGTTGTAATTAGCATTTGGTGATGAATCTCCTGCTCGTGCTGTATTCAGATGGTTTAGAGAATTTAGAAGAGGTCGCAATTTTCTTCAGGATGAAGAACACACAGGAAGGACGCCGTCGGCAGTAATCCCGGATAATGTGTCTGCCATACGAAAAATGTTAATGGATGATAATCGCTGTACCTATCAAATGATAAAGAAGGAACTTAACATTGGATCCGCAGCCATACACAAAATCATTCACGAAGAATTACATATGAAAAAATAGTTTGCCGTTGGGTTCCCCATAATCTAACTGAGCATCAAAAAGAGGAGCGTGTCAGAATCAGTAAAGAAACTCTTAATATGCGGAATGATGGTGGCCACCGCATCATTTCTAAAATTGTAACAGGTGATGAAACGTACATACCGTTTTTTTTTTGACGTTCCAACACGTCAAGAAAGCAAAGTATGGGTCTTTGAAGATGATCCCACGCCGACAATGGTGAAAAAACAACGGGCACTGAAAAAAGTGATGTTTGCCGTTTTCTTCAGAAGTACGAGATTGGTCAAAGCCATCAAATTGGAAGGACAGAAGACAGTAACAGCAAACTGGTATACGACTCAATGTCTTCCAGAAATTCTACAAGAACTGAATGTTAGGGGACTAATGCTTCACCATGACAATGCATCTTCACATACAGCCGGATTAACAGTGGAGTTTCTTAAACAAAAACAACTTAAAGTGTCAAACATCCACCGTATTCACCTAATCTAGCTACGTGCGACTTTTGGTTATTCTTTAATCTAAAAAAGAACTTACGTGGACGTCATGTTCATTCTGAAAAAGAGATTGATGTGGCTATAAATGCATTTTTTCATCTATTCGAAGAAATGAATGGCTTGAGGCATTTAATCTGTGGAAAATTCGTCTACAAAAATGCATTGATGCTGGAGGAGACTACTTTGAACAAACCTAAAATTTTGTAAGTATAACTTTAAAAACCTAGTTTTATCTCAAAAATTTTAGAGTGACTCTCGTATAACATTTTCCATTTAAAAATTACGACGCTTGTAATTTTTTCATTTTTCATAAAAATATTTATTGAAATTTATTCCCTTAAGTTGAAATAACTTCCATTATTTGAAAATTATTCTGTTTCATCATTTCCGCAAAGATATATATTTAGAAAAATGGTTCCATATATAGAATCCTATTTAATATTGCATTACAGCTAAAAAATTAATCTTGGCTTTTACGATAAAATATCTCAAAAATTTACTGAATTTAAAAAATACAAGCGTCGAAATCAACAGCAATTTTAACAAGCATTTTTCATAAAACAATACAATGTATAGTCAGTGTAGTCTATATTAATATAATTCTTCACAGAAAAAGGAAATAAATTATGTATTCTGAGATGGAACCTTATAAAATTATGTTCAATGAAAGTTATAAGCTTTTTAAAAATTTGGAAAGTCTGTGGCTTTTTAAATGCTTAAGTTTGTTATAATTATTAATAATATATGTGTCACATACACACCTGAGTTAGATAAGCAATTAAATTAAAACTCTGAAACGCTTTTAACATTAACAGTATTTATATTTCTACTTCATATATGATATTTCATATATTTCTTCTGATTATTGCAGTATTGGCAGCCGAATGGTTAGCGCTTTTACCTTCGGTACAACAGTTCGCGTGTTTTAATCCCATACTGGGCTTGGAAGTTTGTAAAGGTTCTTAATCCATTTTAAAGCTTATGTTCCTGTCTAATTAACTCTCGTTTGCAAAACATGACTTAAATGATTACTTTATTATGAAAATATGTAATAATCGTCTTAATCATAAAAACAAATCTGACGCTTTACACAAAGATTCTGCTAGCAGATTTATAAATATCACTCCAGAGAAATTATACCCGACTTCATGCGTTTATATAACCCTTTAAATAATTGGCTACATCATGAAATCAAAAGAGTTTTAAGTACATCAAAACTTTAATTTTAACACTGTGAATTTTTTTCATGTATAACTAACGCACACACATACTTATTTAACTATTTTAATCTTTGTATTATAATTTCTAAATTGTTGTTAGTTGATTGTACCAAGTAATTTATTGATTTTCTTAACTGGAAATTTTAAATACCAAAAAATAAATTAACATCACATTAATTAATCAGTATATAGAAACAGTCTCTATATACACACATACATGCATGCATATATATGCATTTATATATATATATATATATATATATATATATATATATATATATATATATATATATATATATATATATATATATATATATAAAGCTAAAAGAACTAATTTCTTCATAATAAATAAAGCATATTTCAGGTGTTTTAAAATATAGATAAAACATGACACACATAATGGTTTTTCTTCGTGAATTTAAAAAGTTCTTTTCAAAACAAATTTACATAAAAAACTAATAAAAGTTAATATAGTAAAAAACTAGCTTTTACTTCTTAATTTCACACAGGTCTTACTAAATATAATGATTAACACTTCACTCAAATATCCAGTATTTCACTACTTCTTGCCCAATCTATCTTAACCTTTCAAAACTAATTACATGTTCTTCGTTAACTATAATCTCCTAGAATTTATATAAACATTAATTAAACTTTAAACCAACGAACTAAAATTAAAATTTAATTTCTTTTTCAAATTACTTAAATCTTTTATTTTAAATTTTTTCTGAGACAAATTCAGCTTAGAACTAAATATTTTACGCTGAAAAGTTTTGTAAACTTTCCTCTTATACTTCTTAGATAATTATAATTTGAAAATAGGACCGTTTTTGTTAAAAAATATGGATGGTGGTGGTGTGTGTGTGTATATATATATATATATAATAAAGAAGTAAAACGATATTATTTTCTTTTTAATTTAGGTATTTTCTATATGTAATTATATATATATATATAATTACATACAGAAAATACCTAAATTAAAAAGGAAATATCGATGTTTTAATTCTTTATTTTAGAAATTTCTATCATGCACAGAAAGAAATATATATATTTATATTAATTTTTTTCCTAGATTTTTTTATTGTTGAAGCAATCTCAAAAATAATGCACAGTAAAATAACTTTCATCTAAAAAGACTACTTTCATTTTTTCATGTTATTTCCTGTTTGAGTTTTCAAACTTTCCTCTATGATTAAATAGATTAAAAAACTATTCGGGGAAAATATCTCTTGCATTTAATTGGATTCTTTTATTATTGCATTTAATAAAAAACAGAGCTCTCTCCATCTCATTATTTAGATAAGATGTAAAACAGTTTCAGATGGGTTTAAAAGAAAAAGATAGTCATGCCCCTTTATCATAAAATTTGCCTCTCCCGCTATTTAGGTAGCCTCTATCGCATGCATTTCTTCATTTAAAATAATTTGTTTTATCTTGGATACTTGAATTTTTTCTAAATTTATTTATTTATTTTATATTTTGGAACGAAATTTAAGATCAAAATGTTTGTAATTCAGCTTGAAAGATTTTTACTGTGCTTGTATAGAAAGTTATACCGTTCAGGTTATGACAAAAATATGCATGTTTCCTCATCAATCAATCTAAAAAATAAGTATAAAAACAAAATTAGTTTTTGAAAAACATTTTTAGTTAAAATAATATTGAGCTATTTGTATAATCTTATGAATGACCATTAATCACCGATAGATGACCATTTGTCAGTGAAAAAGCGATATGTTTCATGACTGCTAGTACAAAATTTTAAAATACTATTATAACATCACAGTAAATGATATTATTTTTCAAATAAATATAAATTTTTTCATGACAATATTCTTTATGCTGTTACTGCATTTTTTAAATGAATATAATTTATGAGTTGTTTCATTTTTTTGATATATTCTTTTAGTAATTTAAGATAAAATTGTCCAGTTTAGTAAAATATTCGCAAATGGTGGTCAAATTTCGCACAGGCAAATTTAAATTTTATTAATAAGCAGTAATTAGACATTAACAAAATGTATATTGAGTGGACATTACTGCATCTTAATCAAAGTCATAATATCTAAACACAAGCATGTGTGTATCATAAAATGTACATATTTACTTAAATACTCTCTCAAATCTCAAATAATGATGCATTTATTTAATAACGTACTAAACTTAATAACAATCAATCTGTGGAGCTCTGCATAATATTAACAATTACTTAATAACACCCATAGACGCAGATTCGGTATATTAGCTGGAGTATTGTTTCCTCGTCTGGTAGATACGGGCTGATAATTGAGAGAAATGCTAATTATTAATTAATAAGAATGTTAATTAATGGGTATTTCGTAACCTATATGAAGTTACTTTTCTGTCTCGTCTTCGAATTTTATATATCAAATCGAGTTCAACATCTTAATGAACTACAACAATGTGATAAACATTTGGAAATTATAACGTGATAAATTTTTGAAATTAGCGATCATTTATTTTTTTCATTAATTACCACTCTAGAAAGATTAAATTAATTTAATCTGAGAAATGTTTAGTAATTGTTTTCAAATTTTTAGAATAAAGAGGAAATTTATTTTCACTGGCAAATGCATCTAAAGTTTTCCTTACTCTCCCCATAAAATGTAATATTTTCTCCAATTTACAGAAATAAATTACACCTCGAAATATAGTTTTTTGTAACTCAATTTTATTTGTATGAAGTTAATAATATTGATTCTTTGTCTATGATTATTTCGATTTTTTGGGATTCTTTGATATATTTTTAAAAATTCAGTTTTAATCAATCGTTTATGGTTATAGAATTTGGAAATAATTCTGTTGAATATATTCGAATTCAAATTATTCAATTCTCAAGAAATGTTTTAGTATGTTTAAGAGAAATCACAATGTAAATTGCCATTTTTATTACATATAGTCGATTTTCTATATCACAAATGAATATATCTGGCTTTACAGGCTTCTTTTGTTGCTTCTACATATATATATATATATATATATATATATATATATATATATATATATATATATATATATCTGCTAGACATTTGCTAAGGACGGATAACACTATCATCCATAGCAACCACAAAATGAAAGGAAGCAAAATGTGGGAAAGTGGAAAATTAGAATAAGTGCTGGATATAGTAAGAAGAAGTATGCGTATGCAATTTTTCTTCCACGTCTGTTCATCACGTGATAGCGTTCATAAGAACTTTAAAGGTTTTGACGCGTGTGGACAGTTGTTCTTTCAAGTCAAAGTTTTACAGGAAAGGTTTAATAGACGAACTTGAAATTTTTGGCATGTACTTCCGACATCACTCAGATGCTTTTATGCGTGGCCGAATTATTGGAAAGATCGAAGAAGGGCGAAAAATAACAGATGTTGCCAGGGAATTAGACATCGCTCACAGCGTTGTTTCACGGCTGATGAAGTCATTTAAAACTACTGGAATGTGTAGTAGGCGGCACGGGGGAGGTAGTGTTAAAAGTACGACGCCTGCAGAAGACAGATATATCGTCCTATCAGCAAAAAGGAGCAGGCGCACCACAGCTCAGCAGGTGGCAAATCAGTTTCTTGCTGCCTCAGGAAAGCAGATCTCCCGAAAAACTGTTGCCAGACGTTTGAGGGGAGGAGGACTATACGCCCGCAGACCTGTTGTGTGTGTCCCATTGACCAGACAGCACCGTACTGCCCGTTTGCAATGGTGTCGTGAGCATCGCAATTGGACTGAACAGGACTGGTCATGCGTACTATTCTCAGATGAGAGTAGGTTCAATTTGTCATCGGATTGTAGACGCCAACTGATCTGGCGCGAGAGTGGTTCTGCTTATCATCCAAAAATTAAAAAGGAAAGGGACCGATATCCGACATACAGTGTCATGGTGTTGGCCGGCATCATGATCAATGGCCGCACACCCCTACATGTGGTTGCGGATTGGACTATGACGGGCCAACGATACGTTAATGAAGTTCTACTTCCTCATGTTCGTCTTTTCGTGGTGCTGTCGGTGATAAATTTGTTTTTACAGGACGACAACGCAACATGTTATCGAGCGCTCGCTGTTCAGGATTGTCTAGACAGCGAGGATATTCAATGCCTCGTATGGCCATCACGTTCTCCGGATCTAAACACCGTTGAAAATGTGTGGGATGCTTTGGGGAGGCAAGTTGCTGGTCGAAACTATCCTCCGACAAACAAGAACACCCTCATCCGTGCACTCCCAGAGGAATGGGATAAATTGCCTCAACAGCTGCTGGATATTGTTGTGCAAAGTATGATACGACGTGTGGAATGTTGCATCACACTCCACGGTGGACATATCCCGTACTGATACCTTTCTTCAAGGTGTCTGCTGACTTTTAGATGCATTGTTCCATTTTTCCGTATGCAGCATCAAATGAACATCTTTTTTCTTTCATGATGTTTCACAGCTTTTGTACTTTCCAGAACAATAAATATTCTTTATTCTAATGTCTGAACAGTGTGGCAACTATATTTTATCCTACTAGGCCTCATGTGTCTCGCTTAATGTTATGCTACATTGCAATTTGTGATCCGTCCTTAGCAATTGTCCAGCAGTGTATATATATGAGTTTCAATCTAATATTACGATATATTATTTTAACCTTTTACATAGTTAAATATTTTCTATTTTAATTTAAAAACTTAAAGATTTTTTTTTCTATAAGTCGAAGTTCACTTATCTGATTTCCTTAAAGCAGCATTTTTAAGCTACCTTGCTTGACTTTTTATTTCACATTTTTTTCTTTCTGTACATTGCCTTTTTTGGATTTTCTAGTTTCAACGAGAAGAAATGTAAGCGTGATGCCCTACACAAGTTATCCTTCAAAAAAAAATACTTTAGAAGCTAAACAACAAAGAAAACCCCTCGATTTTTATCATTAATACCGGGCATCAAATATTCATTCTTTTATTGATTGCTTGAAAACTATTCCATAAAATGTATTGAGCGGGTTGCATAAAATAAATAATGTATAGAAGGATACACTAAATCAAAACAAGCATGAAAAACAAGTAAGACCTTCAACACCAATTCAAATATGACAAACATTGTTTATTCATATCTGTTTATGATTTTTATCACTATGCTCCTATTATTATCTTGATAGAGAATAGTAGAGGTATAAGAATAAAAAATAAAAAATTAGTATCTAAAAAATAGAATGTATTCAGTTCATATCCTGAATTGTAAGATGATGTCTACTTATTCAATACCTCAGTGAATAAATATTTACTAATTGACGTGAAATGATGATATACATGATATATGTATTCTAAATGTATATTCGAACTTCAGTTCAACAATTCATGGATTTGATTCCCACTTAGAGAGTTGATATTTCAAGTGGTTTGGAATCCACATAAAACAGTTTGTCCTGGCCTAATCAGCCCTAAGTTTATCTTGGTCTAATTAGGTCTAATTCATGTGCAAATAATGACAGTTGTATGTCAAACAAACTATTAATATCAACGAATTTAAGAAATTTACTTTTTAATGTTATAAATAACTCAGTTCTTGCACAGGACTGTGTACCAAAATCGTTTCTGGTATGGTATCCTAATAATACGAGGTAGGTTTAAAAATGCAGTACACACAACAAATTTCGGCTGCTAGGCTAATCATTATACGTAGTATCAAATATCTGTACACAGCAATCATATATTTTTTCACATCAATATTACAGTCAATAAACTATATAAATGAACTAAAATAGCTAATAACATTAAATATTGGTGAATATTTTTATCTAATTGGAAGAAACGTTTTTGCTTACAATTCAAAACTTTCAGCCATAAAGAAGTTTTACTCAATAAAAATGTAGTGGGATTTAATAATTTCGGGGTTCAGTTTTTGTTTTATTTTTGTATATTTGAATACTGAAGAAATATCCATCAGTAACATGTAAGTAGAAGTATAAAATTTTATATATCTCTGAAATTATTGTTATAAAATTACCTCTGGTAAGAACTTTTGATTCTTTAGCGTCATAAGGCTATGATCTAATGCTCAAAAGGAAATATAAGAAGTTATTTTCTTACCAAAGAAATTAAACCTAGATTAGGTGTACCTATTCTATATTTCATTGAGAAAATATTTGCTTATTTGTGTACATATGAAAAAACATCAATAATTTTTCAAAATTTAAGTCAGTATTTAAATTTTTAAGAATTAAGGTAAATAATCAATGTATTGTAGCATTTCCTTCATTTATGGTACGCAATGTTTTTAATTAACTAGCTTTCTAGAATAGAAAACATCATAAAACAAAAGCAGCTCCTTATATTTCTCTGTGAAACAATAAAAATTTGACTATCATTCTAGAAATATTATTTAGTAATGTTCCAAAAATGATAGCTAAGTAAGAATTTAAAAATTCAAATTTAATAATTTGAGTTTTTAAATTCTAACTTAGATAAATGGGTGTGTTAAGTTAGAACTTAATGATTCCAGTTTTAACTTATCATACGTAGACCTATAAAAACGGTTAGACTTCATAAAAGCATTCATAAATTACCATAAATGAAACTACGCTGGTGAACAAAACTTAAGCAACAAGTATTTATTTTTATCTTAACTCCTCGAGAAACTTCTGAAACGTGAGGCAGCATTTTGTATTTAAATGATTGCTGAAGCACAGTTGCCTAAAAATAAATACAATGCATACAGCATGAAATCAAATAAAAAATGCTTTATTGAACACATGATTGTCTTTCCAAGAGGAAGAACAATAAGCAAATGCTCCTTAGTATGAGATATACGCTCTCCTTACTGTAATGATTACTTCACGTCGCCTTTGAATACTCAGTACCAGATTTTCCAACAGTTCTTCAGGTCTGGGTGCTTATCATTCAATCAGTATCTATTTCAGTTATTGGATGTTCCCCGGAAGCTGCAATAGCGCCTGAAAGTCATCTCCCCAAGAAACCTCACACATGGGATTTAAATCAAGGGAGTATACTGGCTCATCCATTTTAAGGATGTCTCCACTTTCCAGTAGCTAATAAACAATAGGATTCCGATTTTGACGTGCTTTCTCATCCATACAAACAAAATCTCGGATCACACGAACAGGGAATCTTGGAACCAATGGAACCTCGGAACAAATGAGTGAGGAGAAAGATCACCTTCTTATAATGTTTACCTCCGGTTACAGAATTTCTGCCGAAAACTTAGAGCTTAGTCCTCCCGTTCAGAATAATTTCTTTGCATATGACAACTCTAGGACCACCATAATGTTCCCTTACTGTGATGTTACTGGGATGAAATTGTGTACCGAACTCTCTCCAAATCAATTAGTATTGATAATCGCTTGTCGCACTAAAACGACTCTCATCCGTAAGGACACGACTCTATTTGTTAGATCTCCAGCTTTTGTACTCCTTGCACAGCTCTAAATAGTGGACCTGATATCCAACCTTTCTAAATTCAACTTTCAAAAAGAAATTGTTTAAAAATTAAATTACCATATGATACACTTATAACCTGTGTAAGACTTTTTAGTTAGGAAACAGAGAACAGTGCAAAAATGTTCTGAAGATAGTCAAACAGGTTTAACTTAGATTCAAATATACAAGTTGAAATAAAATTGAGATAAATAAAATAGCTTTTCATGAATCTATAAATATGATTCTAATAATCTATTTTCTAATACAGTTTATTTATGTATTCTAAAGAGGAAAGGAAAGAGCTATTTGTTCTTATTGCAAAACATAATGGAAAATATTAAAATTTTTGAAGTTTTGTTACTGCATATCATTCCAATAAATATGAAACTTATGACGTAATAAAACATCATATTTTATTAATAAAATCAAGTTGAAAATGAAATTCCATAATAAGCAATTTTGCTTTATTTTTTAATCTAAAAGTTAAACTTGATAAACGTACACTCTCTGTTTACCAATAACTGATATTTCAACTAAATCAACTAATAAGTAGTATTTCAACTAAAACAACCAATGACTAATATTTCAATTATCTACACAAATTAGTGAATTCATTGTAACTTAATTAATAATTAAATAGGGACCTTTTTCTTTTGTTTATATACAGAACAATTATATGCTTTGAAAATGACACTGCACGCACGCGAGGGCAGTAAACAGCTTAACAGTCGAAGACCGTTAGTCTTTTTACAGCTCCTTTTAGACTTTTGAAGAAAGGTTTCTTCATAGATAGAAGGACGTTTTTAGGAATAACAAAGAAAGAAAGCTAGAAAACAACCAAGTACTCATCTCGAAAGATGTTCATGAAGAAATCAGAAATGCAACACCTATGTCTCGTTTTTCAATTCTGGTTAGGATCAAACACATGATTTATCACTCAGAAGAGAGTTATCTTACTCTATTAATCCGAAGTATTCTAAGCAACTTTTCTTAAGCAATTATTCATTGCTTTAGAAATATTTTTAAAGTATGCAATGTTGAATTTTAAAGTTTTTTGCTAGTAGTGCTACACTTGTACAGAAATTATTTATTTCGCCAGTTAGAATTTTAATTAAATATTTAATCGCTCATAAATTGGATTTAATCGCTCATAAATTGAAATGTAATTACATATGATAAATATGTAATTATAATACATTGTATACATGATGATAAATGCAGAAAATATGAAATATGATTTGAGTTATTACGTGTTAAAACGATATAATACAAAAATTATTAAATTTGCCCGTTAGAGGTTAAAAAATGTCGTCTTATCTCTAACAGTTGAAATAAAATAAAAAATAGAATTACATGTAATAAATATACTAAATAGCTTTATATCATGAAAGACTGAGATAAAACTGCAATTAAATAATAACAAAAATCTGTTTTGAATGACGATTGGGACCGTTAATGAAATTCTGTCGACTTAAAATATTATTCTTACTATTGTTAATCCAACTGATTTCCAAATTCGGTTCTAGAAGCAGATCACTTACCAAATTAACTAGTTGAAAAGGAAAAAATTCCTTTCGTGCATTTAAAGTCACTGCAATGAAAACTTTACCATTGTGAGGAGTATTTTGACCTCGGACACTAGCAAATAAGTCACAGGCTTCAAAACTTACGACTTGTCATGAATATATTTCCCAGAGGCTTCCATGAAAAAATATGAATGCATCATTTGGTTTTATGATATTCAAACAAAGTTGCTAAGGGCAACTCGTGGTGTGGTATCATGTACATAACCACCTATAAAGATAGACGATATCCACCATTCCTTTTCAATTCTAGATATAGTTTTCAAATATCTAGAATATATAATGAGAACAAGCTGTGGAAAGTTGAAAAATGCCATGTACATGAAAAAATAACCTGTTAGTTAATTGTACAAAATGAAATATTCCACTGTATCTGTATTCTGTGTACAAAAATACAAATATATTACTGTATATCGATAT
Organism: Latrodectus hesperus; assembly: GCA_037975125.1. NCBI lineage: Eukaryota > Metazoa > Arthropoda > Arachnida > Araneae > Theridiidae > Latrodectus > Latrodectus hesperus. The sequence goes on along the minus strand of CM075854.1, from coordinate 109,036,552 downwards.
GTAAGTCTAATTATTTAAAATAGTTACCTACATATTGCAGTCAATAACGTAGGTTTATATTAATATGTAAGCTTTGTAAGATATAAAATATAAGCAATAGATCTCAGAGTATTCATAAATTTATCCAATACTTATTTACTATAAAAAATATTAAATTATAATTTCAATATTTATTAAAACATTCATAAATTTGTTTGTGATATTAAATAAATTTATAAATATTTTTATTTTTATTTATTATATAAATATTAAATATTTTATATTTATATCAACAATTTTAATATTTATAAGCATTCAACATCTTTTTAGGGAAGATATTAAGAAGTTGATATATTCTTTAGTTAGAATTCTTTATTAAGAAGTTGAAATATTATTTTTTTCATGCATAAAAATTTTGAGTAATTCATCGATTATACTTAAGTAAATAAAATTTATGTTTTTGCACATAATATGTTTCTTTTATTTATAAATTTTTAACGTGTTTTATTTATAATTATTTATTCAAAAAAAAACAATGTTTTTAAAGAAATTTTAAAATCTAAATCGTGTTTAAATGTATGTAAATATATTTAAACGCAATTTCTGAAGCATATAATATTTCACTCTATAAATGTAAAAAAAGTGTACATAGGAATCTTAAAGGTTTAGTGTACAAAAGTACATAATTTATTTTAAATCCAATTTAATAAGGCTTTTAAAATATAAATCTTCAGGCAATAAACGCATCTTATTAGGATAATGTTCATATTTCATAACTTTTAATTTGTGCTATATCTGTGGAATGATACTTATATATTTTAACATGTGTGCAATATATTCAACAAAATTTAATAGATTATTTAAAACAAAAGTGTCTTTTTATTCCCTATTTTATTCCCTCAATTCCACAAAAAGTTCTATTAATTATTTATATATAAATATATCAAGAAAATATCATTTCAAAAATGAATTACTTATAATAAACCATAAAAGTTTGTCAATTTAACTCAAAAAGACACAAGAGAAATTATCGTGGTGAGTTTTCTGACAAAATAGTATCAGTTTCTTAATTATGTGTTTGTTAATATCACATTTGTTTTTACCATATGGTACAATAGAGACAAGTTTGATGTTATTGATATTCATATAATGATCTGTTGTCAGTTTTAATTACATTATTAGATCTTTAACAATAATAATTTCAATAATATTTTTAAAATCTAGCAAATAACTAAAAACATAAGCGTTTAATAAACATTTATTCGTAACACGTTTGTACTCACGCATCTCATAAATGCAGATATATTAAATATTTTTAATATTTTTCACGTTGGTATTTCTACGATACACTATTCAATATAAAGTTTCTATAAGATAATTAGAGCAAATTATTTTTTTGGACTTTATCCGTAATACTTATGTTGTATTTAAATATGCTAACAAAAATTAAATTATTGAAATTCAAGCCCCTGTGTATAAAATTTCCTATTGTTAAATGACTAATTGAATTTCTCTACTATATACAAGGATATATTATTTTTTGAAATATACTTTGCAAACAAAATAGTTCATAAATTATTTCTGATAGTGTTTTAAATATAATATTTAATAAATCTCGATTTCATTCTCACTACCAGTATTGTAAAATAAAATAAAATGTATAATAAAATATATTACATAGGTTCCGCTACCTGTTGTAGTTTTTTTTTTACCCTATACATGGAAACTTATTGTGTCATTAAAGATAAAGTATAAGCAATTTATAATTAAGAAAAACTACCAAACATGTATACACATATCGTATATTTTCATTCGCTTCTTTCGCACCCTCAATATAACATAGAATACAAGCAGTGTTCTCTTGTGTTTTCGTATTCTAATCGTTAGTGACATTGAATTAGAATGCGAAGTCTACCTGCATGAAAATTTTTGGTACTAAATCGCACTAACTCAAGAACTTAGAATTTTTTTTTCTGGCAGAGTGTTTAATTTTCAAAACAAGGTTTTAAATTTCCAAATTTTATTGCCAAAAGTGTTGCGAAACATCCCGCCTTACAGTTCATTGTCCTTTTCTGTACCTCTAAACATATTATATGACCATAAGTGTCGAGGTTACAAAGTTAAAGTGTAATGCATATATAGGGTATGTATATATAGATATATATATATATATATATATATATATATATATATATATATATATATATATATATATATATATATATATATATATATATATATATATAGATATATATATGAAATGCAAATATAAATAAAGCATAGAAATGGCAATCCACACAGAGCAAAAGCAGCTGAAGTAAAATCACCTAATAAATATTTTATATTTTAATAGAAAGAATGATTTGATAAATAGAATACATTACAAGCATTTGAATAAACAGAATGAAATGAAGATTAGAATATTATACCAACACAGCCAGCTTCATCAGGGGGTGTTGACCATGTTGGTACTTTTTGAAATATACTGCCATATGGTTCGCACAATAGAGAAATGGTCTTGGGATATAATGGCTTAGTTTAGACTTTTGATTTGGGCCACTGCAGAAAGATTTTATTCGTACCAAGGTGGTCAACACCCCCTGATGAAGCTGGCTGTGTTGGTACATTCTTGCAAACCTTAATTCATATGAAACTGCCTAAGCTTGTATCTGAGTGTTTAGTGCTCGGTTCTTCTGTTCAACATCTAAATGCGTTCGAATCCCTTATCGGGTGGTACAAAATGTATTTATGTGAAAATCTTAGTCTCTCTTCTGTAGTCATCGTGGCCGTAAAGTGATTAAGAAATTCAATTAATATATTTATGAAATAATTATTCTATTAAATAATTATTGTGAATATATTAAAAATAGTGTTATGAACCATTAAAACGTCTCTAATATTTTTGTAAAAGAATTTTTAATATAAATTTCGCTACTAAAAATATTGAAACACTTGTTGACAAAGCAAGATGGCTGATAATAAAAATTTGATATGAAAAGTGCTTTACTAGACACATTCATATAAAGCTTAAAATAAATTCATATACATCTTTATTTAAAATATTACAACTTTAAACAGCATAAAAATTTAAAAAGTAAAATTAAATACAGTTAAAAATGCATACATGAAAGATGATAATTATGTATAATGATAATTACGTGAGAGAGAGAAAATTTCTGTAAGTAAAAATTCCAACCTTTTATGTTATTCATATATTAATTAACTTAAATATTTTTATACACTCAGAATCTCAATTATTTCAGTTGAAAAACACTTCTTAGAAACCCCTCATAAAAACTTAAAATATAATTTAATTACGCCTTCCTCGGAATAATATCTTTTTTATGGCAAATATATAAGAAAAATCTTTTTTCCTTCATAAGAAATCGAAAGGAGATATACTTAAAAAAAGGATAAATATTTCCCTCTAATATATAATCTACTTCAAAAAAGCAGAATTTTGCTTTCTTTTAATTTTTTAAGAAATGCCTATATCCTATAAAACCATTAAAACATATCACATTTTCAATAAAGTATTGCAAATTTTTTTCTGCGCATTTACCATAAGAATGTTTACTTACGAAAGCACGGATATTATATTGAATTTGATTTATATTTTATACCTAAAATGTAAGTAAAAGTTCCAACACATACCTTGTGATAAATTTAATTTCGTTGTCTCAGTCACTTTCGTCTGTTTGTTGATTGGTTTACATTTGTGTTGAAGTTCAAATGATTTTTTTCAATTAATAAAGATACATTTTTTATAGCAATGCATCTTAAATTTCCTTAATAAATATATTTTGCTATATTTGTTATTGTACATAAAACTCTTTTAAATTATGTGTTAATAAGGAAAAAGTTCATATGTTAACATCCATATATTTAAAACCAGCATGTGTGAGTATTTTATAATGAATACATATGATTCGACAGTGTAGCGTGTCACATAAATAATCTCTTCGGTAGACATAATTTTAAATCTGTTTAAAAATTATATTCACCAAATAGCAGAAATGTTTCAGCATTTTTGTCAACTTTTACAATTTAGATACTTTTACAATTTATACAATTTAGATCGATCGCTTATAAATATTAGTTGAGAAACCTATATATATATATATATATATATATATATATATATATATATATATATATATATATATATATATATATATATATATATATATATAATGTCTTATAGTATATTAAAATAATTTATTTGATCTATCTTTTTGCTCGTCGAATTTCCTCTTAAAAATGTTTTTCTTCGTTTAATCAAAAGTTCAAGCTAAAAAACGATAATTATCATTTTCTTAAATATCATTAAATTACAAAAAAAACATTTCTGCAAAAATTTAAATTCTCTTTTAATGAGCACTGGTAAATATATTTAAGAAATTAATTGAAAAAATCTCTTGTCATGCACTGTGTAATGTAAGACATAACAGACTCCCCTTTTAAATTTCCCTCAAATTTTCTTAAATTTTATTTAAATTGTGACTTTATACGAATTTCCTAAATTTCAAAATTAATCACTATTTTTACATTAATGTACAAATAATGATTAATTTTAAAATTTAGGTAACCTTAAAATTTTAAAAATTTCTGTAAAAACCACTAAATATTATATTTAGCAATTTCCCAGTAAAAGTTATAAAATAATAACACAAATATTCTTGCTCGCAGTATACTTGGCACTTAAATTATTCAAATAATACAAAAAATTTACATTTATGCTTACTAAAATTAATAGATTCCAATTTTATATACCATATAGGGTTACTTAAAACATGTAAGTAGATACATGTGTGTATATAGGTTATCAAAAAATAAAGCAGCAATTTAAGTTTTTTCAATCGTTAACTTTTTCAATTCGCTTAAGTTTCAATCACTTAAGTTACTACTAAAGTTAAAAAGTACTTTAAAAAGAACTATGAATATGAGAACTAAAATTATTTCTATTTGATACGATTAATTCTACTCACGAAATGTTACTTTTAATCACGATGCACATAGTTTTCTAATTTTTGGCTTATCGAAAAGAATTTCTTGTGAAATTATTCATTTTCTTAAGCACTTAAAAATTATCATTTATGTAAAAATTATTGAAATAAAATACGTTTTGCTACATTTTTTGCTACTAGAAATTCTAATAATATTATATTAAAAATATACTACAAAATTCCTTTATTTTTAAATTTGTGTTTGGAATTTCAATTAAAAAATTGAAAAAATTCATCTCTAAAAGTTATTAATTCTATTTCCTGAATCTGTTGCTTTTGCCTCACTTTTGTTTCGTTTTTTCAGGTGCAAAGTACAGATATACAGTAGCAGATGCTCCATCCTACGGAATCACTTTACGGTATAATTGCAAATGAATAAATAATTACTAATGAATAATTGATTAATAAATAATTAAACAGTCAGTTCTGACTAATGAGTTATTCATTCAGCGAAATGATTAATGGCTAACCGCTAATGGTTCGCTAATTCATAACTGCTTAATTACTAATCGTTTTGTTTAGAATTAAGAGAATAGAATGATAAAGTCCTTATATTAAAATGATTTCTGAATAATAAAGATTAATTAGAATCAGCTTCTTAAAGAGAATTTTGAATTAATCATAAGAGTTCATTTTTAGTTTTTACATCGAAATGTAAGTAAAAAATAAAAAATTGAAAATGCTTTAGAATCATGCTATCTCTAAGCTCTAATCTATTGAAACATTTAATAACAAATAAATCGCTAACTGGTTGCTTCATTTCAACGAGACCATGATATCATGACGGAGAAATACGCTTTTAAGTAACAAGAAACGTAGCTGGCTCGATAGCTGATTCAGATAAAGATCATCGTGCTGAGGAAGCTTATGCATATTAAAAAAGTTCCGTTGTGTCCAGTGTTTCTCTGCTGGTGTGGACCACAACAGGACTTATAACCATGGTTACAATTACGAAGCAATTAGCTTTGTTCAGAGGCTTCGTTAAGAATTTGACAACCACTTCAAGAAGGTTGTTTGAAATGGTGCTAAATGCATTTCAAACCGAATGTTTCCGTTGAACCATCCCCCTTATGTAAAAAGTGCGCAAGTCAATAATAATTAAACACTTTGAAGAGGATAATAGGCTTTTGTATGTTCTTATTAATTTGCTTTAATAAAATGTGCAACCCATTACTGATAAAATTTTACCTCAGCTTTTAAATTTCAAGAGGGTTAATTCATGCAATTTTCATTGCTGAATGGTGATAAATTTATATGTTTATAAAAAAATGAAACTTCACCTAGTTTTGTTTTTCTTTTTTTAAATATTAGCAATTTTCAATGGTGTCTCATGATGATAACTAGAGATGGCACCCTTAAAGCACCATGAATGTTCAGTTGCGACTTAGAAAAAATTTAAGATATGGAATATCGAATCTAGATACATTGTTTTTAATTCAAATGAGTTCACGTAAACATTTTAATTAGTATTTGTAAATTACAAGCTACTATATTGAAGATTTCAATAACGTGGCATAACTGAATTTGCTCTTATGCACCACAATATTTTTATATAATTCTGTTTTTAACTTATTTATAACAAATTTTCATACCTTTTTATGAGCATTTATCATAATTTAATGGTCCTTTATTAGTTCTCCGATAGAAAGTAGAGGAAAGTAACTCGTGCAAAAAACGTTTATATCCTTATTCTTCGCTCTTTTTAAAGCTTAAAACTCTTATTCCGTAAAATAAGCTATTTTTATGTTTATTTACATTTGGTTAAACTCTTCATTTCGTAACTTTTTAATAAATTTATTTAAAACTTTTGAAAATTATATTTTTATTTGTTTTTTTTGTGACATTTAATTCAATTTTCAATTTTGATTCTATATAGAAAAGAGTTTTTATTATCAAGTAAAGATATATTATTTTATATTTTTGCTGATCATATTTTTTATATAAAAAATTTGAACAACTTGATAAATTCAAAGGTTTCAAGAACATTTAAATTTAGAATTGGATTACAAAATGCGAAATTTAGATTTAAATAAATATTCACAAAATTTACATTGATAAAACTATACAGAAAAATAAAATTTTGTTTATAATCTTAAATTGAATCACATCCTTTAGGCGAAAAGTTAGTTAGCATAAATTATTCCTATTGAGTTTTGTGTCGATTAGATTAATATAAATTCTAAAATTTAATGTATCTAAAAAATTGTGAATAAGCATAATCTATCAATAAAATATTGCAAATAATATTATACGCACAATTTTTATAATTAATATTTGTAATTTGATACATTTTCGACAAAACTATTTTCAATCCTTTTCATTTAAAATAAGAAATTTATATGGCTAATAATGTTCAGAACTAACTGCGTAAAATATTATATTCAATATAATTGTACATAGTTTTACTTTAACAAACTGTTGTTATGTTTCAGTTTTAATGGAACGACAACACATGTAACATAAAGCCATTAAAGAACCAATATATTTGAAAAAATGTATATTAATTCCTAATGTAAGTTTGTCTCTAGTCTATGCATAATAATTTGTCTCCAAAAAAAGAGCCAAAAATATTTTTCATAGAATTATTAATTAAAACTTATGGCATGTAATACTTTTTATTTTTGGAAAGTATAGCTAATAAGTGAATTTACCTTAATAATCGGAATAAAAAACAGTTTTTCTTTCGTTTATTGAAATTTGGAACGCATTGTTAAGTTGCGAATCTTGTATTCATTTCTGAAAAATACTTGTGAAAGAAATACTTTAATTTAGAAAAAAAAATATTTTAAAGGTAAAATGTAGAATCTAATAATAAATGTGAGATTATTAGAATTAATATATTTAATGTCATTTAAAATATATTTTATATTATTTTTAAAATATTAAATTATATTCATAAATGGAGCAACTCACACAAGTGGTAAGAAAACATGATTACACTTTATTATTTACCTTGGAAATCAAATATTCAACAATCCCAGTCTTTCTGTTATAAACATGCAAAATTATAATATTTTAAAAATGTTTTAAAAAACCTAAAATGAAAATATTACATCTCGGATCCAAACAACATTATTGCTAGGGATAAACGTGGCCATTCTTCATTTGTGTTTCATTTCAATAAATTAAATTTAAGAATTAATTTTGAAACATGTCATATATATATATATATATATATATATATATATATATATATATATATATATATATATATATATATATATATATATATATATATATATATATGCATGTATATACATATATTTCATTAAATTGTTTTAAATTAAACTTCAGCCGAAGAATTTGTGATATTATAGTTAAATTTTTATATTTAGTCAAAGTTGAAAGTTTCTATTATTAAAAATAATACTGAACTCTAACTTACTTTCATTATTCTTATGTAGAATTTTCAAAAGGCCAAAAATATCATGTTTTACAAATTTATTCATTTATCCTTCGTATTATTGATCACTAAAAGCTCTATTTTGTCTGATTTCCAACAGTATCTAGTTATCAAACTAAATCTATTATTTAACTTAAATAAAACTTTTTTAGTACTAGTATAAAATATAGACAGTTTCAGGCTTTCTAAGATTTGATACAACATTTAATTGCTATATGGTTCTGAAATTTAATATTCTGATGTATTCCTTCAACTTCTGTGGACAAGAATATTTTAATATATGTCTTGGGCGACAAAAGTTTCACAAAAGAAATAAGTAAATTTCCAAGTTACTAATAATCCAAATAGAATATTCCTAAGTTGCCTGTGTATCTACAGATGTATTTTTTCCATTGAATCAGTTTTGATATTATTTCCAAGGAATAAACTTTGAATAAGGAAACGCAAGTATAAATATTTTTGATTTGGAAAAAAAGATAGTGGTAAAGCATAATTTACTTATCCTAATGAGGTATCGTGTATTAATAAAAGGTGTAAATCAGATTCAAATTTTATAAATCTTTACGAAGATTCTCTTAATATTTTAATTTTAATTTAAGGTTAAATTCAATAATCCCTTAAAAAATGTTTCATTGTATTTATAAATGCCTATATGACTTAAATTTTTATTTGCCAGTTATGTGAATTATAAAATATATTTAAAAAAACAATTCAAATTTACAATAAATGAATTTTCATAATTTTTTAAACGAAAACTGAAACTTTAAAAAATACTGTTAAGAGTAATAACACTTAGAAGAACCCCTTATGTTTACAAATAATGTTGAAATGAAATGTTTATGATAGTAATATGAAAATTAATTGTACGCATTAGTAAAAGATCATAAAGTTTCTGACAACGCTAAAAATGAATGTGCTTAAACTTTTTTAACTTATTAAGAACATTAAAATTCTTATAATTCATTAAAATTATAAAAATCGATAAATTAAATTTAAACTTTTGTATAAAAATAATATTTTAAGATTTAGTTATAATCAATACATTCTACTTTGATGCTTTTTCAAAAGCATTCACAAGTTAAATACTTTATAAGCTTATGTAATGGGTTTATGAACTGTTTTATTATTCTTGATATTAAAATTTAGAGCAGAATTATTTGTTAATTTATCAAATATTTAGCAATAATAAAAATACTTGTAAAATGTATTGAAAAACAATTTGAATTTAACTTAATTTTTTAAAAAATTTTAATTTAACTTAATTTTTAAATCAATGTTACAATCACATAACTAAATTCTAAACAGTTGTAATGGTTAAAAAAACTGATAAAATCTTAAAACTGATTAGATTTGTGTGTGAAAAATATAGTTTAATACATTTAAATTATTTTCTAAAGTGAAAATCGTTAACATGTCAAATTTTATATTGCAAGTCTGTTAAAGGAGCAAACAAGTATCCACCTTCACACTTAAAAACATCTATTATGAAAGAGACGCTTAAATCATTGACAAACCGTGTTAAGCAATACAACCATTTATTTCCCACGTCACGTGGGAGTGACCTTGAGTGCATGCGTATGATTGAAGTAATTCATCACACCCTCTTTAATATGGAATGAGCTCAAAGTCTCTTTTTTGACTGTTTAATTCTTGTAACATTTATGACGATGTTATTTTTCATCTGCCTCCATTAAATCAAACACTCATGATAATAATGTAGCTGATTTTTAGCGACCCACTTATAGATTTTTTCAAATATTACTGCATTTTCAATTCTCCAAAACAGTTACATAGATCAATTAAACTTAACATGTAGATCATTCTTATTTTTGCTGGATTAAATTTCAATAATATTTACCCAGGTCAATTAAACTTAACACATTGATCTTTCCAAGTGCTATTAGTTTAGATTCCAATAATAGTTACAGAAGTCATTTAAACTTAATTTATCTGAAATAAATGCAAAAGCATTTTTAAAGAGAACTTTATCTGAACGAAATAGTTTTAATTTATTTATAGAAAAACATACTTATGGTATATTATACGAACTACTCAGAAAGTTAGATTACACACTATCTACGTTTCTTCATTAATGTGAAAAATTATGATTCAAAGTTATCCCTTTTTAGAAGTGCTCTTCAAGATTCATGTAGAAAAACATCATTTGTTACAGATTGTGATTGCGTGCATTTGCAGTACACACTTGCATGCGTGTTTCAAGTCATCACTCACATTTATCTTAGAAAATGCTGCAATCGATGAATAGCAAACACGAGAGCACTCTATCATTAACAATGACATTTTCGATTATATCTTTACATCTGTTGCATTTTTAATAATTGCTTTACAATACAAGGAATGAGCAACGTTTAAATGCAGATACCATGGATAAAATAGTTTAAAAATGAGTATGGAGAGAAGAAATTTACTAATTACTTGTGTTGTTGAATATAAGAATACAAAATTAAATGCTCCTTTCTTTGTATATTTAAATTTCTCCTTTGTGTCCAATTCTAAGGCAAAAATCTGGTTATGTTTAAAGATAATTACGTATGAAAAGGATACAATAATTATCAGAAAATAAAATTAATTGACCTTGAGAGCTAATAAAAGATGCATTAATTCTGTTTTAAATTCCTCATTTTATTTTTATTATGGCAGTAATATTTGCGCAGACTGCACAAATGTTGAAAATGAAATGATTATATTTTCCATTTTATTTTCGTAACTACAACAATGGAAGCACTTATTATTCTTTCACGAATATTGTTTAGAATAAAACCAAGAAAAATTTTAAGTAAAAAATAAAAAGATTATTTTGAAGGAATGAGCTTAATATGATTAATAGTTGATTCTGAACACTTTAACCAGCGCAAACTATTGGTTGAAGTTTAACATTAATTAGTTAACAGCTTAACTGATACCAAACTTAGCACTTTCTTTCCTAATAAATGGTTGAAAATTTCAACGCATCGTAGATAAAACACATTTTCCAAATCTTCGACACCTGCTTGAGTGTTTATATTCAACAATGACAATAGTTACATCATTAGTATTTAAAGAATAAAATAATTATTTAAATAATGATTATTTTATTCTTTAAATATTAATGTTATATCTTTACATTTAAAGCGATATTGAATTCAAATCATTTACTCATTTAATAACATACGATTATTATTGTTGAACGAGTAATAGTTAATATTATTGATTGAGTAATAGTTAATATTATTGATATTTGAATATTAACGAGTTAATATTATTGAACAAGTTTTATTGTTTTTTTTTATTATTTTATATACTTTATATGTAAAAGTGACGGTTATTAAATTTTCTGCAGTTTCAAACAAATATCTATTTTTTAAATACTTAATGATGAACATTGGAAAAAAAATAATGCTAATAAACGAAAATTTGTTGCAACATAACTTAGAAAATGCAGTGATAATACAAAGTTAATTTTCTGATTAATTTCAGAACGTACAATTGTGTTTCTCTAATAATAAACATGTATTTATCCATTAAATATTACAGGTTTTCAAGTGATGTATGTGTTTTTACACCTTAATTGTTTTTACCTTCATTTAAATAAGTTTAAAATACTATTAATTTTGATACATATTTGTTTTTATGCCTTGTGCATTTCACTGCAAAATTTTGTAGCATAATTTGGCTAATTTAACAATGTAATTTGATATACACATTTGATATATGAATACATTAGCAATAACTTCATTATAATATTCAAAATTATTAATTGCTCCAAGTATTTTCCAAGTAATTAAATAATTTCACTTCATAATTGTACATCAGTAATTTTATTTAACAAAATCTCATTTATTTAAAAGTTTTGATGTTTCAACAATTATTAGTCGTTTATTTCATTGGTTTTGGTATAGGTATAAGCACAAAGTTTTATACAAAACAACTTTTTACAAATATTACATTCGTTAGTTTAATTGATTTTATTTATTTTACTTTAATTTAACAGGTATTATTAATGCTTTGTTTTAATATACTTATACTATACATTAATTACTTTATGTTATTATTTTATATTTTAATAAATTGAATTTATATAATTTAATTCATACTTGAGGAAAATTATCTTTATAATGATTTAATGAAAGGAAAATAAAGTTGTCACTCATAAGTAATAATTAAAAAAATTGGATGAAAAACAATGTTCTCTGGTACTTGTTTTACTAGAGCTATAAGCGCACACTCTCAAAATTTCAAACTAGTTTTGATAGAAAAGGGGCAAAACTTGCACGGCAATTATTATGGTATTTTTATTAAAGAAAGTCAAACAAAGCTCCCTGTAAGCCATTAAGTTTGCCACGAGGTCTATAAAAGTAAAGGTACTGTGGTATATCGATTGATTTCTTAAAAATTAACAAATACCAAGAAGATTGATTATTGAAAAAGTTACACCTGATTTTACTTTAATTGAATCATAGAATATATAATTCAAGAATTCGTAAACAATTATACTGTGTTCGAAGTTACCCTTATATTAACTAATAAATCAAAATTACTAGCTTTCTACACAAAAAGTAGCTTCTGTAAGAAATATGATCATACTTTGAAGCAGCGAAAAGCTGATGAACGAGAGGATGAAGAGCTGATGGACGAAAAATAAAAGTAAAATTATTCTTGCAAACTAATAAGTAATAAAACGAACTGTCAACTAAATCAGATTTAGACATCAAAGCTATAGCTTTGAGGACTTAACTTGGACATATCCGTAGAAAGAGCCACTTGTTGGAAAGTTGACATACTCCCTCAAATGTTCCCTCCAGTCACATGATGGAAAGGTTGTGCATAAATCGCTGGTCTCCTCGCAGACAAACCACTTTTATAAAATCTGTGATTCCAATTTACCAACCTACCAATGATTGCATTATCAAAGGATCTGAGTTGATTTGTAGTCTCGGTACAATACTATGAGCCTTTATTAATTGTAAGAGTTGGTCGTCGTAGAGAATGATTTTTCTTGGTTGGAACTTCTTTATGCCAATGATTCGAAATTGTAGTCAAAATGTATGAACGACAAACGAGCTTACAATTAGCTATCTGTTCATCCGGAGTTTGACATTTCTTTAGGACCCCATGAGTTTTATAGCATTTTTTCGGTAAAAGATGGCTCAAAACTATTGTCAATAATTAACTATTTACTTTTTGCAATACTGGTTGTCTTTTTTTCAAGCATGCATTTTTATTTTCCTTGCAAACGAAGCATTCTGATTATAGTGACACTAGTTTGTATATTATTGCCTTACTCACACTATTTACTTAAAAACATGTTCAAATTTAATGTTCATTGACTATAATGTTTCAAACCCTTATTACTCATTTTATGATTTTTAAACCAGTGTTAATGTATCTCAGTCCTGCATAAATGTGTCATAATATAAATAGTAATAAATGCATATTTGATTTAAAAAATTAAGTTAATCAAATATCCTTAAACTTTTTACTTAATAATAAATATTTCGAAAATGTGTAACATTATACTTTCACATCATACTATTTATTTATACTTATTTTTGATTTTAGTGAATTAAAAATTTTAACTCTGAAATTATTCTGATTTCTGCTTCGGATTCAGATTTCTGAATAAGCATTTAAATATCTATTCTTTTTCAAATTAATAAATATATTAAGATAAAAAATTTACTTATATAAATACCTTTTCCTGGTTTAGTTCAATCAAAAGAAATGAACAAAAAATAAATGCTTCCCAAATTATTGCTGTAACAGGCAATTTATTTTTAGAAAATTGTTTCTTATCTTCTGAGAAAATTTAATGACCTAACAATCCGGAGATAACAAAGCTTATTTAATACATACGATAAGGAAAAAGTAGTTTACAACCAGCAATTAATAACTTTGCTTATTCAGAAAAACTGTTTCTTTCATTAGGAAAAAATATCTAAATATAAAAAATAAATTAAAAATTCTTCACATATCTCATACTCATAAAATATTTAAAAAGTTGAAAAACTATCGGTTTTGTTAAGAAAATTAGCTCAAATTTCTTATAACTTACAATTTTATAACTGTACTAGGAAAAGATTATGCGCACTAAAGCAGAGTATTATATTCACAAGATTAAGAATCATAATTCATTTAAATATCTTAAAGAAATTCTGCCTAACAGAAAAAGATAAGTTGTTATTCCTGACGTAGAAATTCATTTTAAAAGTAAGAGGAAAACCATAACTTATCAAAATAAATTATAATTTCTTTCTGTATAAAATTTGTTACACGATACACAGATTATTTGATATTAAGTAAAACAATCATAAACTGATTTAATTACTTATGTTTGAAATCTAATTAAATGCTTTGGAAGTTTAACTTCCATAAAGAATGGAATAACTCTTGGGATAATTTTTGTTTCAAAATTATCTTATTCAGAGCAACAGTACAAGTTTATTTCTGGATTTCTTTCAGACGGATAATCTAACCACTGAGTTACATTCATATAAAAATAAAATCTTATAAATTTTAAATATAAGAATACATTTTAAGCAATTTTTATGTGCAATTTGTTACAAAATTTTGTATCTCCATAATCGGAAAAAAAATTAAGGAATATGATTTGTAATAATAAAGAATTTCCCGACTTTTGTTAATTGTCTAGCTATAATTATAATGCTCTGATAAATTATTGAAAATTAAATGAGTTTTAAAAAACATAGGCCTTAAAAATTCTTAGATTGATTAAAATACTAGCTATATGAAACCTATTTATTTTTCTTGATTTGAACAAAATACAAAAGATTTGTCTTATGAATGATATATATATATATATATATATATATATATATATATATATATATATATATATTATATATATATATATATATATATATATATATATATATATATATATATATATATATATATATATATATATATATATATATATATATATATATATATGCTAAACTTAAATATTTTATATATTCTTGTGCTTTTGGTTCTATATCTAACTTTGCATTTATGTATATATATATATATATATATATAAGCATCAGTATTCAAATTTAATTTAAAAGAAACATACACATAACGACTATAAATTTGAAAGCAACATTTGAAACTCCTTGCAAACATTCATGCATAGCTTTTTTGATATGATCTTTTTAAATGATCTAACATTAGAAATTATAATATTATTTTGAATTGTATATATCTTTTTAACTATTAGACACTGATATGATCTTTCCAACTACTGGCCAACTAGAGCATACAATAAAACCATTATCTGATAACGCAAGATTTCACAAATTTCCTTCATCCTTGAAACATAACAACAAACAGCAACGATATGTTTTCAGAAACCATTGCAACGAAAATTTCCCAGAATGACTGTAAAGTTTTAGTTTAAGCGCATATTAGAGGTTACAGTAATTGAAAACTCTTTTTCACTCTTTAGAATTCACAAGTACCTTTATTATTAAGAAAAACTATTCAACTTTGTCACGCATATGTGGTATTTTTTTCCACCCCTTATTTCTTTCACATTTTATAAGACCTTGGTGACAAAAATTCTTCGAAAATAAATTGAATTCCTGAAGTGTTTTCTTTTTTATCCTTAATTTACTTCTACATTAACAGGGTATTTTTATCAAATAACTTGTTTTGAAAATTAGTGAAAATATATTTTCATTATCCAACCTATAGTAAATGAAAGGCCACTCTTTCAGCTGTTGTCGGCAGTCACGCAATCGCCAACTTTGAAGAGAGAAGAATGGTATCAAGACTCTGAAGGTCAAATTAATTGTGTTACTTTTGGAATTTTTCCCTGTTTCTGGAGCGGAAAATGTCCACATTGTTCAATGTAACACCCAATTAACTTTCAAAATTGATTTGAAAAAAATCCGTTAAATGCAGCATTAGAAATTCAGTTTTAGATGAATTCACTTAAGATGATATGAAATAAATGTAAATTGAAAGGTAAATAAATTCATATTTTTCTTTTGAAGAAGATTTTTCCCTCAATATATATATATATATATATATATATATATATATATATATATATATATATATATATATATATATATATATATATTCTTATTTTCACTCATTATTATATTAGCACTCATTATGAATCTAATAACATTGCAAATAAATTCAAAACTACATTAATGAAACAGTAAAGGAAATAACATTCAATTAAGGAAATCAGTATTACTGAAATATTATTATGGACACAAATTCCTTAACAAGAACTCTAGATTGAAAGTCTTCAACTTCAGATTAAAAAACCCAACTTCAAATTTGTGTATATCAGTGGGAGAAAGGAAAATTTAGTGTAAAAGGTTTTCTATCTTTGTTGATATTGAATTTCATGTTTGATAAAAATATTAAATTTTTGTAATAACATTGTAACAAAACTACAAAATTTTAATCAACAATAATGTCTGTTAAAAAATCTAGAGAAATTATTAGTTATTGAATTGATGAAGAAAAATTCCAATGATATTCATCAGTCATGGGAAAACTTAAATTCCTTCACTTGAAAACATATTAAGGAATATCTATATAATTGATTTTGTTTTATATGTGGTTACAGGAATTGTTAAATGTAAAAAGTAGCATAAAATAACTCAAAAATCTCTTTTATTGTATTTCATAATTTCATTTATGTGATAAAATTCAAACGACAGAGAAGTAAATGAAATATGAAAATTATTCTCTTATTTGATAGTTTATTATAGTCACTCACTTATAAACTGAATCAAATATATACATATATTGATAATATATATATATATATATATATATATATATATATATATATATATATATATATATATATATATATATATATATATATATATATATATATATATATATATATATATATATATATATAGTATATATATATTTATATATATATATATATATATATATATGGTGCATAAAATCGAATGAGCAGATTTTGCATTCTTATTTTCGTAATTGAAACAAAAGCATTTACTTTCTCTTTTCTTAAGTTTAGAAGTAAATTATCAAAACCAGTCTACTTCCCTTTGAAAATCAGATATATTCGAAAGAACTAGTAAAATTTGTGAAAAAAAATGTAATTGAAAGAGTCTCATAAAAATATGAGAAAATGAAATTGCTACAACGTTAGAATAGTAAGTAATTCTATAAAATATATAAGCACATTTCATTAAAGTGATATTCTCATCATGAGTATTTTAAAAATAAAATTTATAAGTTTAATTTATGCAGCTGCAGCACTCACAAGCAAATATTTTATAATTAAAAGAACATTCAGTGGGAAAATATTTATTTAATCAGCATATTTTCGCTTGAAACAATGTCATCTTTTTCTGCCAGAAATAGGTCAAGGACGAAAAAGGGAAATGTACCAATGTATTGCTTTGATAAGGCTAACAGAAGTCAAATACTGAAAGATTAAATGTTTTAAACATGTACTATAATTTTAAATTACAGTATATAATTCAATATTTATAATTATATATCATTATAGCTAATCACATAATACTCTTCAACCTAAATAAATCTGAAGAGTCTTCTAATACATTGTGTTGTATATTGGTTATCAAATGTGCAGGTATATGCGATATATGTTGAAATAGATTCAATATATTGATTTAAAATTACTATTAAGCATACATTAGCTATCACAAACAGGCATTCATTCTATCACGCAAGTATAGTAATATCGATAATTTGGAATAAATTTATACTAAAATAACATAAAAAAGATAATTTAACTTTACAATCGATGTTATATATTCACTACATGATACATAATCGATCACAAAATGTAATCACGAAAACAGGTATAAATTTTTTTTTAATCTCTAGAAAAATTATAATTGTTTATTGTTTAGAAAATGTTTTCTTATAAAAATGATGTTTTAGATTCTTTTTCTTTATTTTGTGTTCTGAATTTATGAGCTCGTATCAATATTTCAATCATATATTATAGTTAGAGTTTGCTTTATTTTAAAGAGAATTACATTTAATAAAAACGATAGTTTAAACGAAGATCAGTAATTAATCCGTGAACAGTCAAGTAGTTTCAATTATGTTTTATGTAAATTAGGCTAAAGTATAATATTAAACTTTGGACCCGTTGAAAAATAAAACTTTAAGCAAATACAACACGTACCCGTATATTATTACTTTTATAAGCGAAATGTAACAAGTTCTTTGAAGATCAAACTTTAACGATTATTTTATCAAGCTATTCATACATATATTAAGGATCAAGTGCTTATGTATCATAATTTATAAGTTGGTTCTTCCAAGTTGCTTTAAAAAATTTCCCTTACATTTAATAATTAAGTAATTTTATAAAAACCTAACATTAACTAAATAAAAATAATGAACAGTAGTTCACCAAATCGATAATGGTTGAAAATTGTATACATTTATAAAAACGCATAAGAGCATGAGTATTTTAGAGAGAAAGAGTAAATAGCTGTTAATAATAATAATAATGATAAAATCAAACAAAAAATTTTATGCATTTTTAGATAGTTATTGATAGCAAGTAATTTATTTCGTTATAATCTTTAGCTAAATGTTTCAGTGTAAGTTAGCACAAGTTACTGTTATCAGTATCATGTGGCTCGTAAAACAAACCCGTAAAGTCGACCCATAAAAGAAAATGTAATTTATTAAATGTAATTATTCCCCATCATAGTAGGTGCTGAATGTGTCTTCTACTGACTTCTCCACATACGTGAGCACGCTTGAGGAGATATATGTCTATTCTTGTCGGTTTATTTGCTGGGATGTTATTGATGACGCCTCCTATATCTTGATCTTGAGCACTTCAATTGAGTATGGATTTGTTTCGCCTACTCTTCTTTTTAACAGTCTTCAAAAGTAAAAATCACAAGTGGACAGGTCAAGTGACCGAGAAGACCACAAGCCTTTGCTCATTGACTTCTCACCTCATACACACAGGTCAAACATGATCTTATCTACGGCACGTTGCACCATCCTGCTGAAAGTAGCAGAGCTGAAGCTTCTCTTCTGGAATGTTTGAGTAAAGCTATTCTAGAATTCCCAAATCAAATACACTGTTAACTGTCGTTTCAAATAATATGGGCCTCGCACACAGGGGCTTTTTGCCAAAAACGTCATATACATATTTAGGCAAATAATTGTAAAAAAACACAATAATTTATATTACTGCTGGCCGGTTTTACGTGCCGCACTCTATAGTACGATAACAGATATTGTTTTTTCAAAATTATTTCGCACATGAATAGTATTTGCTGGTAAGCATATAAGAGAGAATAAAATGCATGTTACTATGACAATTATATTTGATGGTGTTCGCTTACCAGCGAACATAATTCTTGATAATTTAACAATATAAAGGCTTTTTAGACACTTACTTGTACAATTAATGTAGAATTTAGTCTTCTATTTTTTTACAAGAACTGAAAAATATTAAAAACTATGTACTCTTCAAACTGAGATATTTTAGTACTTTCTCCAGAAAGACATATGCTGCATAAATTTATTTCGTTGGTTGCGTATGAAAACAATTATACAACACACACTTGGCATTTTCGTGAAAAACTACAGATAACTGTGAAAAAAAATCAGTTTTTAAATATTATGTATATAAACTGAATAGATATAAAGAAAACTTGTTGATAAAATGAAATTGAAGCACCAAAAAGGAAGTCATCAAATTATGAAATGTTCAGCTGATGATATTGATATGAGTTATGAAGAATCACAGGACTGTATAGCATTTGCTTATCACTCCAGTTGCATATAGAGATAGATGTTTGGTCTGCTCAACGTGCTGAGTGTCCAAATGAATATGCCGATAAAGTCAGAGAACTAGAATAACGCAGTGCAAAATGAGAACATTTATGTCATCGAATTAGAAACTATTTAAATTGTGAGTCCCACGATATTGTGAATAAAATTCGCTAGAAAGTTCCAAGCTCAGGTCAATCAGCAGTATCTAAACCAGTTCTCCCGCTTTTACGATATTGGACAATGAGTCACACAGACACTCAGTTACTGATGAAAATTTATTCCAAATCACAAAAATCCAACAAATCACAATCTATTTTGAACATAGTAATATTTAAAGATTAGTCAAAAGAGCTCGGGGTGAACAACGTTAACAAACTTTCTAAGAGAACGTCTTGCTAGTCTTATTCATAGAATAGTAATGCATATACATTCACCCGGAAAAGCATCCTATTTTTACACAGAAATAGACTTAGCCAATTTGAATGAGGATGCTGGAAAAGAAGAATCAACTAAACTTAATTAAATATGTAATGAAGAGCCATAAAATAAGGCTGAATATATCACCATGGACTTAAAAATATACCCAATTAATGTTAATAAATTAATTCTAAGACAAAAAAATGTAAAAAATAAATAAGCAATTTATGATATAAAAAGGAATAATATAGAGGGAAAAACAATTAAATCATATTCACTATCCAAAAGAGGACTCCAGGCTGCTTTCTATTCTTTGAGCGTTCAATTCGATTTCAATGAGAATTGATTTGATTTGCTTACCAATCTATTGTGACGTCCAAAAAGGGGTGAAGATACCATGCTCTGAGATAATATCAGAAAACATTTTTGTAATGAATAAGGAGCTCAGTAAGTTCATATACAGAGAGAGGAATTTAAGTAATATTAAATTTGTGTTGGGATAATTGTTACTTAAAGACCATACAAATTTTATACCTGTCTTCCATAAAGAATTTCCCTTTGTTATAAGGGAATTTAAAGAATTATTTTGATAAAACGTTTTATATAAAATGATCTTTCTGACATACTTTAAATCAAGAAATGTCTTTCATAAACCCACCCTCTTCTATTTTGATAAGCAATTTTGGTTTTGGATAAATTAAAGTTGGCATTTTGAGGCTTTCTGCCTCTTTTGAGATTAAACCTGCTGTGAAGTTCTTAAATATGTATAGGATGCTCATTTACTTCCTTCATGAAACAAGACTTCAATAACTAAAAGTTTTTGGAAAATATACTACTTTAGCTAGGAAATTTTATGTGAGAGTAAAAAATAAGTTAACTTATTGCGCCTTTCACTCTATATCTTTCGCCAATTAATCCTATGTTATAAAAGTTCTTTTTCCAAGCGCAAATAGAAATCGATCTTTGTTTTACAAAAATGAGGAATCATATTGATTTCTCATTACCTTAGTGTCTAGACTCCGTTTGCTTAATGAATTGATAAAAAATTTAACGTTTCTTCATTAGTTAAAGTTTTGAGGAAAATGATCCAAATAATACTTAAAAAATAAGTTTTCCAAAATGTCAGATCATTTTAATAATTTCAGTTTTTCAAGCATATTTTCTAGTATTAATTCGAAAATGGTTCTTATACTTGGTATAATATTGTTAAAAATTTCTTTTAGTACATTTTATCCTCTCTTTTTACTGTTTTTTTTTCTGTTTCAAAATATTTATCTGCCATCACTTAATGAACAATTCGTTAACAATGAAACCGTCCTTCGCTTTCACTTGAAATAATTCAAGAAATAAATGGGGATGGTTCTCGGAATAAAAATTTCTCGCTAAAATAATAGATAGCTGAGTTTGCAAATTTTTTTTTATTATTCCAATTATATTAATGATTTGAAGATCAAGGACAGTGTGTGAGAGAGAGGGAGTGAGAGAAATTCAAGTTCTGTGAGAGAGAGAGAATATCAAACTCTCAAGGAAACCCCAGATGTTTTGTGTATAACTTGGACTCCAAATATAATTTTATTTATGTGCTCACAAAATGAAAATTCTATCGATGTACTTTTTATATAAGCACTTTTATTGCGATACCATTTTAAGATTTATTTAAAAGAATCAGTTTTTTTTTAAAAAAATTAAAACATTTATTTAATTAATCTCACCAAGAAGCTCTTATAGTATAGTTTAATTATTTTTATGTCATTTTTTCCACTTTATTATATTTATATAAGCGAATCAGTTTTAAATTGCAGCTAATATAAAAATACATGAAAATAGTTTTATGTGAAAAAATATATGTAATTGAATATTTTAAAGTTTTAGTTGGTTTAAATTTGCTTGAAGGACACAGTTCTATTTGGCTTAAATTTTATACTCAATTTTTTTTATAATAATCTGTTTTGATTTACTTAAAAACTTTAATCAGAGTAATACAAAAAAAAACCAAAAAATGAGTTTAACTTTCCTTCATAAGACGTTAAATATATTTATTAATTTGAATGAGTTAATTTCCAATTAAATATAAAGTAAATTTACTTTCCCATAAATTTATCTTCTACCTAAAATAAAAAAAAATATTTTATTAACTTATCAGTTCCCAAATTATATTAAAAAGTCTACTGCTAGGAAGATTAAATAAAAAGTAAAACGTGTGTTATTTAGTCTCCCTATAAAATAAAGTAAATTAAACTTTAAATAAAAAAAAATTAATGAAAATCTATTTTTATGTAAACAGTATTCTGAATTATTTTAAGAAAACTTAGTTTTTAGGATTTTGAAATTATTTTAATGTGATGCAATACATTAAACTCACATTAATGTAATTCAAATATTGATGTCTTTTGGCCTAAGAATTTTTCCTTAGTTTCTAATTTTAAATCCCATATTTCAAAAGATTATGAATGCCTTCAGAGAAAAAGTACAATTTACGTTGAAAACGTAGAATTTTAAAGTGAGACAAAGCGGAAATATAGCAATTTATTATTCAACAAATTAAAATGTAATATATTTCCTTTTACAAGGATGCATCCTTGTAAAAGTAAATATATTACATTTGAAATAAAAACATAAGAAACATCTGTTTTTATCGAAAAAATAATTCTACGAAAAATTCTTACAAAGATTTAGTGTTTGTAATACCCAGATTATTTAAATAAGACTTCCCCTTTCATATATCTTTATAAATTTAAACCTTTTTTTTTCAGATTAAATGTTATTCATACCTTTGTTTTTTTTTTTTAATACTTCAAATTTTTAGGCAAATTTAAAATACTCTACGAATTAAAGCTAAAAGACGTTGAAAAAGTTTTTTTAAATGAAAGAGAAAGGAAATAACTATATAATGAGATTCCACCAAATTCTATTTAGTCTTTGACTGTTATGGAACATAATCTTTATGAATATTACATATTTGTTATATAAGAAAGAAATATTACATAAAAATGTGTTAAATCTGTCATAATGTGGTTTCCTATATATATATATATATATATATATATATATATATATATATATATATATATATATATATATATATATATATATATATATATATATATATATATATATATATATATATATATATATATATAATAATAATAATAATAATAAAGACGATACTGGTAGTATTTATCAAGTGCAACCTCAAGCCATGGATGTAAAACCTTATGAACCGAGAATAGCTTGGTGTCTTGACTTTAAGTTTGAACTATCTTGGTCAGAATTGTCTCAAAATGTACTTGATATGGTTAGTTTGCATTTTTGTAATAAAATACTTTCCTTTTTAAATTTCCTTCCCTCATTTTTAATGTTAATGAACAAAAATTAAACTTGATGATCGAAGCTAGAAACGAACAAATACATATACAATAAGCTACTTTAAGAAAAGAAATCAGCGAGAATTTTTGCTCATGGTGCAAGTTGTATTATTGTTACACCATGAGCAGTTCTTCTGAAAGAGAACTGAAACAGGTTGCTTCATTCCAAAAATGATTTTCAGCTGCTTTATCCAGATTGTATAAAATCTCTCGTTGCAATTCTTCCTCTTGCGTACGAAAATGAAATAAATTAAATACCATAATTTGACTTTTATTTATTCAATCATAGATTGGAAAAATAAATGCAACTTAGAAGTTTGAATTATCAATGCGGGTTCGTAGACTAATTATGAACGAAAATATCCATGAATTTTTGGTTAAAAGAGTTTTCACTGAAATCAAAGCATAATATAACAATAGAAAAATGATAAAAAGATCTGTTCTCAATACCTTTTCTTCTCAAGGTGTTTTACAATATAAATTAATAATCTACATACGTCAGTGTACAACCTTTGATATTATCAAGAAACAGAAGGATACAATCGTTCAAGATAAATTGAACACTGAAATATTTTTCTTACTCAACCGAAATTATATGCATTAGTAATTAAATTGCAAACTTATTTGGAAAGTAAAAAATATTTTACTTTATAAAATTTCAATTTTCAGTACTTCACATTTATTTGGATGATTGCATAATTGTAAAAATAGATAATTTTAAGGAAATTAACAAAACTAAATTCATTATAACAAAAAAAGTACTACTGATGTGACTAGCAAGCCAGTTAACAAAAAATAATTGAAAAAGCTGCTAGTTCTTTCTAAAGAAAGAATTGACACAATTTTTAATAGAAATTGATTTTCAATTTAATTTTTTCTTCTTTTTATCATGACTATCAATCTATGAATCAAAGAAGTAATTAATATCAAACTTCTTTCATCAAATAAGAAACGCATCTTCATTATTGCGCCTGCCATGTAAGGAACTTAAGTGGGAGTTTCAGATTTAACCTTTATAAATAATGTTATCACAAACATTTTTCACTCTTTTAACAACCGATATATAGGTCAAAAGAAAATTTTTAATTAAAAACAAAGTTTTAATTTGTTCCTGTTGGACTGAATCTTCAATTTCGCACTTCACAAATGTTCATTATTGAAAGTTTAACTAATTTAATAATAGTGAAAATCAATTCAATGGTAGCAAGACTATTTTCTGAATGTCAAAAGTTAAAAATAATTTTATTTTATCTTCATAGGTAAAAATAATCTGGAATGCATAGTGTATCAAAATGACAAGTAAGTAAACTTTTACGTGCCATTCATAAAATAAATAAGGATAAAACTAAAATATACATCTATTTCATATCATATTGATACATAATATACAAAAAAGAAACAGTTTATTAAGAAGAAATTAAGCTTAAAAATTTTATAGTACTTGAAGCTGTAGAAAACTGAAAAGAATAGTTGCAATATAAAGCTCTCTCAGTTTTTTCAGCTTGTATAATTATAAGCAAATCGAATGTTCTATGGTGCTTATAAATATCAGTACAAAAACTTATCAGTATTTTTATTTTTGTAGTAGGTATCTAACTAACTTTTTGTGTTAGCCTGGAAAACTCTTTAAGACAAATTTTCCAATAGAATTCATAAAATATTCCAAAACAGAAAAATAAAATTTGATAACTGTCAAGTGATCTAACGATTATCACTGAAATCAATGAACTAATACCATACCAGTAAAGCCACATTTATATGAAATAAATTGACAGTAAACAAGAAAAGTTTATTCACTTTTCAACAATGCTACAAAGCTACAAAGCTTTTGCAAAATTTCTATTTTTAATCTCTATGCATAAATACTCAACAAATCAATATATGAAAAATTTCAAAATAATAGAAAGTATTATGTACTTCTTATATGATATTACAACTGCATTCAGGACAATCCTTACCATGGTATTTTTAATTGTTCCTTGAAATGCAATTGGAAAAATAACTGCACAAATTAGTTTGTCTCTATATATTTCTTTAAAAAGGAATTTTGAATAACCAATTTGACATCAGAATGATACTTCAAAAACCGTTTTCTCATGCAACTATTTGGGTTTGATTCATGAATCCACCAACTTAGTCTAAAATACAAAGGATAGCTACAAAAATAACTCTTGCATACAGATCACGTTTAAGTAGTCTGCGGTAAGTAATCACTGTTCTTATTCTTACTGCTTGCGTGCTTATGACGTCTCACTAAACGTGATAAGTCCAAATCTTCATGTGTTATAACTACCGTTAAGTAGCCCTGAGCCATTTCAGACATTTTTTCTATTAAAATAGGATCGTTATAACCTTGACATCATATTTACTGGAATATTTAAATGATTGATATCTTCTAAAATTGACAAATTTTTGGACTACCATTCAGAAATTTTACGGTAGTTATATTCCATACATAAAATGATATATAAATGAGCACAAGCTCATCACCTTATTGACACATGTATAATATATTATACGTGAATTTATTCGTTATAATGTGATATTATTCTTATTCTGTGTGTCTGTGGAAATTGTGTCTGGAGTTGAAATGAGAACACCGGCCAAGAATGGAATAAAACTTATATAAGGAGCTTGGTCTTTGGCTAACTTAGAATATAGTCTTCGTTTCTTTTCGAAATTTTGATTACAGCGCTTTTAATTAGTTTAAATCTTAATTAATGCTGATTTGGACACTCTGTAAAATTGCTTGTAAAACAATGTACACCATTCCGAAACTCGGCTCATTTTAAGCAGAGGCGTATGTTGTTCCTTTCAATTTTTTGTAGCTGTCATTTAAGTCACTGGGAGTCGTGAAAAAATAGGTAAGGCATTGAATACACCTTCTTTCTGCTTTCCAGCAGTGTAATTTACATTTAAAAATAACAAGATAAGAGAATTTTGAGTGCTTTTTTAATTTTTTTAAAATGTTTTTTTATGCTCCATACATTGAATACGCTTAAGTTTTTCCCAGTTTATCGCACATCGGAATTGTAATGGAAGATATATTGAAGAAGTTTCACCTTCATTGTTTAATAACTTCATAATTAAGAATTTTTAAGCATTCTAAGCTTTACTCGATTTGCTTCTTTTCTCAATTTTCTTTCTCTCGATTCTCTTGCGTTTTGAACAAAGCTAAGTAAATATATAGCACAAATACCGAAAATAAATTATAAATATCATTATTTTTCTAAATCGAAATTTCTCTCTGAAAGCCACATTTCCCACTGAAGCCACAGACCCCAAGTTGACAAGCTTGGTTCACTAGCTTTAAGTAAATTTACATAATTTGAATTTTCCTTATAAAATTTTATTTTATTAATTTAATTCAATTTACACACGTAAGTTTTCAAAGTTCAATAACCATTTTAATTTGTAAGGATTTTACCGAAGCATTTTCATTTATTATTACAGATTAAAATTTTTAAAATACCCTTAAAAACATACAATTATTTTATTTCATTATTTTTTGCAATTTAAAATATACTTTTAAAGTAATGATACATTCTATAATAATTTCGCTGTTTCACGTAGCAATGGTTTTTAAGAAATTTTATTTAAATATTATTAAACTTTGTCAAATATCCAGAGCTTCTTCATATAATGAGTGAATTTTTCTAGAATATCATGCAAATTATTTCACTCATAAGGTCTCTGAATTATAACCGAATATTTTCGCATGTGTATGTAAGAGAGAGTGAGATAGTATTACATAACTCTCTCTCTCTCTCTTTTTACCTTAAAAATACTTAAACAATCGAAAATCTTCCAAAAAGCACCGAAAATTGTCTTTAATAATTTACTAAATATATTGAAATAAACATTGCATATTATGGAAAACAGGGTATAATGTTGAGCTCATGTATCACTTTTTCCATAACTAGAATAATGCTAGCATTTGTGCAGTTTCATTTTCATTTAGATCCACAACTATTATAACTAATAGCACAATTGCAAAAATAATAAGAAACAGTATTCTTTAAAAATATTTTCTTTTGAACAAAAAATTTGAAAAATTATTCACCGAAAAACTATAATTTATATCTATTGTTGTAAAACGTACTCTGAATTACATCGTAAAACATATTTTGCGCAAAATGTAAATAAATAAAACAATATTAAACTAATTTTCTCCATTTGTCTGCGTTATTAAATATTAACAATAATTGAAAATGAGTCCTAAATTATAAATTGATAATAATGAGAAAACTTTCAAAATGTTAATGCAGCATCTATCGCACTTCCTGCGATTTTTTTTCCGCATAAATTAAACACATAAAAATTTTACAAAATAAAAGAACAAACTAATAAAATTCTGGAGAGAAAAGAATGAACTAGAAAATTAATGTCATCTTTTGATGCCATAAAAAGAAAATAAATAAATTTTAATCAATTGGGATGAATATAATTTTTTTATTGTTTCTTAGATTATTTCAATCAGTTTTCATAGAATTTAGATATTAGAGATTGGAACAGATGAAATATAACACAAAGAACGCTCAAAAATATTTTTCAAAAAAAAAAAATCATTACATAAATCACAAATAATGGGGAACAATATATTTTTCTGGTGGCCTCTTCTTAAAATGAAATTAAGAGTATCATTAGAATTTTAATAAACTTTTGCTGCCACAAAGCATTTGGCACAATTTGTTTTCCGCAGCTTAATTATTGTAATTATGTTATTCTGTAACAGTACATCAGTTCTCTGAACCAGCATTTAAGTAATTTGAACTCAAATATGGTAAAAGAGCACAGAGGAAATAAGTAGTTAAAATCTTTTATTCAGCATGAAACATTTTAAGACTGTATCTTACTAGAGAATGGGAAATAAATCGAGCATTAATATTTTGAACGTATTCAAGTATAGTAAAATATGTTTGCAAACGCGCTTATTTTCGGATTCTGAAATATGCAGCCTAATATTTGTAACAACTCTACCTGAAAGGTACGCTTGAATATCATTATCCGATAACGTGGGTTAGGTTATTAATTTATGGCTCGAGAAATTACCTGAACAAGGCATCTAAATTGAATAAACATTAAATGTTTTCTCAGGAATACGATATTATATATTAAGGATTTTCAAAATTAAAACATTTATACATTAATTCCCTTTTGAATTTTAAACACATATTTATAAGCACAACTTTTGAAATTTATTTTTATAAATGTTTTTTCAGGATTAAATATTTTGAAAATACATGAGAATTTCAATATTTCCATAAATTTATTTATTTATGAAAAATCAATCACTAAATTTAAAAACAGAAAATTAAAAAAGAGATTTCATCATAATTATTTACAGCAACACATCAAACATAATTCTAAAAATCATTTCTATAACTATTTTAATTTAAAAAGTATATTTACTGTGTAAATTAACGAGAAATTTCACTAAAAACAGATGAAGGTACTTAGAGCAAGTATTTTGTACTCGCCATAACTGGCATGGTCATTGTGAGAGATTCACTATTATAGGTGAAAGGAAATATTTTACGAACAAAACATGAATACAGAAGAAATTACCTGGGCACGAAAATGTTATAGAAGTCACAAATTTTATGCATGGGAGACAGAAAAAACACATTAGCATGAACTAAGAAAATAAGAAACTGATTACAATTGCACGTACAATAATACTGAAGTTTGTTTTTAAAATAAATTAGAAACTACAATCGCACTTATAAATAAGAAAACTTTTTTTAAATCCAGATCACTCAGTTTTTGGAAGTTTTATGGATACTAAACTTTTCATAAGACATATAGGGTTAAATGTATCATTTACATCAATCATAAGGTAAAATAAATCAAATCCAAAAGTAGAATTTTTCGTTAGAAACCAGTATGTAACACAAATTGATTTAGTTCATTAGTGAGTGAAATCCAAACGAGACCAAACCATAAACATACGCACACAACGAAAGATAGAAAACCCACAAATTATTTAGTGATTGATAACTGGTAGAAGAAACATCCAGAGCTATCTAGTCACTTTAGATAGCTCACTCTGCGATTATCAAGGTCTAGAGATAAACCTGAGTAAAAGAATATAGTTTTAGAGTCCTGGAAGCATGGAAAATAATTCCAAAGAAATTCACATCAGAGCATGCCAATAGCAGATTATAAGAATAATTTAGATCTATTAAAGCAGTGGATATTTAATACCAGCATCGTAATTTTTATGCCATTGAAGATAAGGATCTTGTCTTGGAACTATTCGTTTGGACAGGATTTATCTTGCCTAAGCTTATGAATATCTTCTCTGGAAAGACACACACAAAAAAAGAATGTTTTAAATAAATTCCTGCTTTCCGAATATTTAAAAAAAAATTTATCAATACCGTATCTTTAAAAAAAACGTATTTTCGTTAGCTTCCTGTTATATTAGATAACGTAACGATTCGGTCTCTTAAATCATGTACAGTAGTACATTGTACATCTTAATCAATCCATAATATACATTTGTACATATTAATCAATTCTTAAATTATCTTTAATTATTAACATTCAAGAATATTTAAATAAAACAGCAACGATTTTTGCAATATCAAAGGATTCTAAAACTATTTTGTTGTATTGTTTATTTATTAAATTTTCTTTTCTGAACCGAAATTTTTAGAAATGCGAGTAATTTCTAGCGAGGAACTATCAATAACCAATTTAATATTATGAAGCAAATAATAAACTATTCTCTTTAATTTATATAAATATAAAAGTTACTCCCATCTCGAATTATTATATACCTCTTTAAGCAAAACTTCTTAAAAACATAAGATTATCAAATAATTAGCATTATTTTCAGCAATAAAATGAATAAACTCTTTGTTAAATTCATAAGATTTACCAAATATATATCAATTTCTAATTATTTATAGTACAGACTTCGAGTTGAAGTTTTAACATCCATAATTAAGGCCATAATTTCATAGAAATTTCATTAATATAATATTTCATGGCTGTGAGTGTCAAAATCATTACCGTAAATATTTAATCATTAGTGTATTCTCAAATTATCAAATCGTTAATGATTTCGACAAACGTGACAGTAAATCATAATGACACTACAGAAGAGTAATTTACAAATTTATCATTAAATTATGAGTAACAGGTTTTTAATGAAGTACTAATATTGTTACACACAAACAATCAGTTTATAGGAAGGGTAGTTAAGGAATCTTTGTTAATATATATGCATTCTCGAATTCGAACAAGTTCTCATCCTCAATTATGTACATTTCATTATTCATTCAAGGGTACTTGATTTTATGCAAAGCAAGGAAGTTTGTTTTACATAAAATAATATTTTTAACAAATTGGGTGCTGGAAATAAACATTATTCATTTCAACTAGAAAACAGAGTGAGCAAACTAATAACAAAATGAGCATTCTTTTTGTAAGTGTAAAATTATTCTTTGAAAATATTTACTAACAATGAAATTAAAATATTAATTTATATTTAATGACGTAAAATACCTTATATTATATACCATATACTCAGTTTATTAAAAATAATAATATATTTTTAATAAACTGAGAATGAAAATATGTTCCTATGATATAGAGTCATTTTATCTTTTTACATCACTAATTCTCCAAAATGAAAATTATTTGTAAATAAGTATATTTTTTCTTGTTAGTTTTCTTACACTTACATTAAAATGGTAAGCTAACTACAATTTTATTGATTTAATTTGCTATTTTCACTATAAATTTCAGTTTTTACATTTTAATACAATATGATCGCAAATTATTTACTATTTTATTTGAATAGTATTACACACGGGCATAAAAGTAATTGCTTTACACAATCATATATTTTTTATGTTTTCATTAATAATCTGTTGTTGTTACTTATGACATTCGGACAAGCCAAGCTCGCTATGCCTTGGCAGTGCGAATTTAAGTCATTAGGGACCGTCTTTCGTTTTAATCAGAGCAACTCGAAGGTGAAAGTACGTCTTTGCTTTTTTTTAAATCCTCCGATAGATGATGGCAGCACCAGAGGACCTACTCCCTCAATTTTGATATTGATCTGAAGGGGGAGAAAATTTTCTCCAGACCATTTTACCCATGGTAACTGCTCAATGACCAACCACAGGACTTTCGATTCCACGGATTTAACGAGCACGTTTATCGCATGTACTCGGTGGGTCTTTGGCAGCATTCAGAATCGAACCCCACCCTTCCGAATGGAATGCCGATACCCTAACCACTACGCTACCACGGCTCCATCAATAATCTAAAATCACATAATTTCGGAAACACTCATTGGTTGTTGACTGGTTAGTACCTCGGACCTCACTCAGTTCAACAAATGGAGGGATCAATTAGTTGAACTGATTAATCATGCTTCTATCCGCTATTTAGAGTGGCATTAACCTCATAGATATTCATTGGCAACTCAGTGGTTACTATTTCGGACCTCAGTTCAACAAATCGTAGAACTCTAATCCAATATATTTTTATCCTTTATTTAAAAGGGCATAACATCAGGGAATATTCGCTGACAATTGAAAGGTTAGTGCTTCAGACCTCAGATCAACAAATCGGGAGTTAAATTAATTAAATATATCGAATCTTTCTGGAGTGGCATAACCTCAATAGATATTCACTAGCTGCTGAATTATTGGCGCTTTAAACCACAGTTTCTTTAATCATGGGTTTGATTGGCTGAACAAACACAACATGTTTTTTATCCATTAAATAGAGTGGCATAACCTCAGAAGAAGTTCACTGGCAGCTGAATAGTTTGCTCTTCGGATATCCGTTCAAGAAATGGTGGATTTGATTTCCATTCCTTGATGCTATTTGCAAACTCATTAAAATATAAATTCTGGCCACTCATTTAAAAATGTGGCCGTAGAGACGTAATCAACCCAGAAACTCATGAGATTTGCTTCATGTGGCAATATACCGTATTGTGGTTACTTCTGATATATTGCTTGCAAACCTCTTAACAGTCTTGTGATACAAACAACACCTCTCAGAAAATCACTGACTTTTCTTTATTTCATTCTGATTTTTCATGCAATGGAGTGAAAGCATAAAGTAATTTTTATTTAAATGTAACATACCCACACACAAGTATAAATTCAAATGATCAAATAATCAACTTGTAATGTCACCTTCCTTTTATGCTTACAGTATTTTGCGAAAAACAATCTTTTCCATGAAAAGAATTCATGAAATAAGTTATTGTAATAATATATCAATAACAGTTATTGATATATGTTATTATATATTTTCTACTATATTAATTATTTCAGGTAGACAAAAATTATTTTAAATTAAATATTTTATATAAAATGTTTTATCCTCTGCATTGTGGAAATATTGCTTATATTCTACATAAGCAATTTAATTCACTTTATTAAAAAGAACAGAAACAAATTTTGAATAATAAAGTGTAAAAATCATCATGCTCAAGAAGTGTTTGTTTGATTAGTTTCTCGCACTGAGAACATTTTTTGCTTTTGAGGGCTAATTCAACAGTCACGTACGGTTTAAAGTGGATTTCAAACCTTTGCAGACATCCATCTCCAGATGAGAAATTGAACTCACCAAATGTTGAATTGAATATCAATGGGAATTAACGTACTAGAAGAAAAGATTAGAATCATAAATGATTACATTTCACTTAAATGATGAAATGAGAATTCCCCGAAATTATTAGATTGAATTTTAAAGAACCACTCGTAATTAATTAAAAGCATTTCGTAAACTTGGCAATCACTTTCAAGCTTCATGAAACAGTAATGCTTAATGAGGTCAGGCTTAACTACAAATCCTATTTTGATAAAATCTGGCCTTATTAAGCATTGCTTAAAAGGAAATTTATTTTCTTCCGGATTAAGAAGTTTTATCTTTTATACTCTGATTAAATTGAATTATCTCCTGCTATTTGCTCGTTCCATGATATGCAAACTTCTTTTCCTTTATAATTTAGAACAATTTCAACTATTAAAATTCTTAACGAAATGAAATTAGAAATATTTAAAGGATATTTTGACGTAAACTTAATGATATTCGACATAAGTTTAAAGTCATTCTGGAATTATCTTTGGTGGATAACTATAACTCTTAATTAGAATGCCTTAAAAGCCTAATAAATGTTTTACTTTAATTATGAATAATTATACTGTAGGGATATCACCCAGATTTGAAATCTTGGCTTTCGCCTTTTATTGACCTATTTTTAACCTAAATCTCTATTTAATTTAAAAATAATAATTAAAGTTACGATAAATATTTCTATTCTTTATCTTAAATAGATTATTGATATCCCTAATATATATAATATAAAATTGCTTAAGCTTATGATGTAATTATCACGACCTGTAAATTATAGCTTCTAATTAACGAACTTTGTGCAAAGAAAATAAAAATATAAAATCAAATTTACAACAAAATTTACCTAAATCTTTGGAAACATGTTTTCACATTAATTAACACTTTAATATGCATAGTTTTCTGAATCGTTTTTAAAGATTCAAATCTATCAATAGCTTATGTTTGAAATTTTCTATTACAAAAACATTTACTAATCTGCAATTATTTAATTGCGAAAAAGGTTTATGAGGAACAGTGTAAACGCATGTTTTAAATGCTTCGTTTTCACTGAGCATGTAGTAATAATGAAAGAGTGATAAACAGATATAAGATTGAAAGTAAAGAGTAAATTTAAATAAATGTGTGAAACATTCATTTTAGGATACAGTTATAAAAATAAAATAATGTGTCTTCATGAAATTATTGAAGCACATAAGAAGCACACAAAATATCTAAAATTTCAAAATGACCTAAAACAAATAACATTTACAAGTTCATTATATTGTTATACTTATATATTGCTGCACTGTATTATCCCCGAAGCAACATTTCAAATTAACTTTATTGAAGAAACTGATTTCCACTCTCCTAATATGAACTTTCTAAATTTTGAGATGTTAAAAATGAACTAAAATAAAATAGTAAATCAGCAATTTTATTGCACAGCTATAACCGTATTTTATGAAAATATCATCACAAATTCAATCTATATATGTTAAGATATCGTATACAGTAAGTTTTGACCACCTTTTCATACGTAATAGAAAAAAATAAGAAGAAACAATCAATATTTTATATTTCTCGAAATCTACTTTTACTGCAATAAAGAATCATTTCCGATAATTTAAAAGCAGTTTAAAGCTAATAATTTAAAACTATAATCCGGATTTCATACAGTTATTACTGCAGTGATTATAGAAAATATAGTTATTTAGCTAAATTTTCAAAAAGGAAATAAAAATAAACTAACAAAATTCATTTTGTTAACAATTCCAAGTTTTAATCTTAATAGAACGAATCTGTTTTGAAATATCTTATAATCATATATGTAATGATTTATAATCACATATGCTACAGTCTATTTCGCACGTATGTGTTAGTTTGACTTAGAGCTATGGTTTTAAGTCATGATATTGAACTTAAGATCAAAGCGCAGTGATTCATCTACCAGATGAGTGTAATATGAATCAATCTATGACACTTATTCTGTTTAATCTAACTGAACATTACAATAAAGGCACTTTTATTACATTGGATGAGATTAGAGATAGAATTAATTTTAATTAATTATACTTAAAGGTAACTAATTAAAAGATTTTAGTATGAGCTCAATCATGACTCAACAACTGTACTTGCGCTTATTTAATAAGAAAAGTAGGCTAGTTAAAACCCATTGGTATTAATTGATTGGAAGAGAATAACACATTAATACTTTACACATTAATTCAGTTTTATCTTCCAATCCGGCTGCGATTGAAAATGTTTTAAATCGTTTTTATTTATAAATGTAATTAATTTTCCTTAGGCTCATATTGACTTGAGGTGACTGAAAGAAAATAAGTACTTTCAGTCATCTGCAGTCAATGACTTAAATCAATATGTTAAACTTGGCAGTGAAAGTAAGTTCTGAAGTACCAAGTTTAAGGTCTAAAGCTCAATTTCAACTACTGTTGAATAACGAGAAATGGATGTTATGACATCCCTGGTAGATAACATCTAAGTCCTTGTAAATCTAAGTTGTCAAGGAAGCAATATATACATCCGTTACATATTGCTTTCCTTGAGGGCTTTCTGTAAAAAGTGGGTCGCATTCACATATCGCAGCAGCAAAAACCTAGAAAATTCTTAGGTACTGGAAATTATATGGTACTGGATAGCAGAAAACAGAAACCTGGATTTTGCGTTTCTGTATTCTACAAACACGGCTATCTCGGTGAGAGAAAGAGAATTGTTCAAAATGGAGGAACTTAATTTTGGGACATATATATGAAGTTAAATATTAACAGAAAATGCTCCCAAAGCGCAATACTGGATAGCTCTTCAAATGTCTAACCTTCTCTTAACCCTAAATCATTCGATTTTGCTACATAGTGTTGAAATCAGTAAAAAACGCACACACACACAATTAAACAAAAATCTTTTATACTTATATAAACAATTCAAAGTATATCAAATTTAACTTATTTGATATGATTATTTTTAAATTATTTTAAGAGTGAGTATTAAAATTTAATTGTATTATATATTAATGAAAACAGTATTCGTAATAAATATATTGCAAAACAGGAATTATTTCGTTACAATAGACTACATTCAACATGAAAAGAAATATTTAAGAATTGAATATGATATATAAAATGCAAATAAGAAAAGCATTACTAAACAAACAAATTTATTTTCATTAAAACATGCATACTTTTTATTTTATGCATGTTAACTCTAACGGATTTGTTATAATCAAGCAAGATATGCAATGGGAACAATTTTACTTGATAAAAATATTTCGTTAAGCTTTATTTCCTTCGATTATACTATTTTTGGTAAAATAAAAGTTATCAATAGCAACAACAACTGAAAAATAACTATGAAATTAAGAACTGATACTAAATCCCAAATTTTTATTTCAATTCTTTTTGAAAATGGGCCTCTACTAGGTGTTAGTATCACTTGGATGCGTGTAGTCAGTAGTTGAATAAAAGAAAGTACATGGTGGTCCAAAAAACATGATGGCTTAAGTTCCTGATTTCAAAAATGTATGGATATAAATACAATTCTTCCATTTTGTAGTAGCTCCTATATAGACATTTTAAATGAAGGCTTCATTACAGGAAATAAAAATAATCAATATGAAATCCCTGAGACCTCTTGGGTGAAGGATTGCTTATCGTAAAGAACTGTTATAAGAATAACTGAAGTAATGTCACCGTTCGAAAAGCGTGTCCTTCAGATTTTAAGAAGAAAATCAGTGAAGCGGTAATATTCCTATATTCATTGGCGGCATGGTGACAAGAGTGAAGAATCGAGAGTTGCTTGAGCAACCGATACTGGTTCATGCACTTCATCGTCCCCATAAAAGTGCTGACGTCTCCAAGTAGCATGGAACGACATTAGATAAGCGTTTGATTGCATTGGATACAGTGGCGCTCATACAGTTCGACCACAAATCTATGCGATTTCTTATGAGATTGCATCAAACACAGAATCCACAGGACGCTCTTAATTTATTGGAGGATCTGGAATCGGCCATCAGAGCTGAGAGAGATGCACTTGATTCCGGTACACATTAGAGAGTTAAAACAGAGCTTTGGAACCGATTGTATTGTATTGTAATTGGGAGCTGTAAAGATTTTGAGCCACTCGTACATTAAATTGCATTCATACCTCTATTCAGAAAAATAGGTGTCATGTTCTTGCATGTTGTCCTATTTCCACAATGATCGTTTACTTTCTAGCATGCATTTTGAACTCCCTGTTTGAACCCGAAAGAGAACAAAACTTATTCTATATTATACCCAATACAAGCTAAAATATACGGTGTGAATGTGCTTAGCACCACATGGTGTCAGAAATATTGCTTCAGACCATTTCATCTATACAGAACACAAGCACAGACTCCCTATATTTATCCTTGTTCTAGAATGATATCACTCGATATAAAACTATTTTTTTAAATTAAACTTATATTTTTCCTCATTGATTACTCTGTGAGACAGTAAAAATTAACTAATTATATTTTAGAAATAAATAAGTATGACAGCTAAACTAAATAAGTTGGAATTCACTAAATAATCAAGAGTTAAAAAACTAGTTATTGTCCTTTTATCAATTTATTCAAAGAAAAGTTAAATTATTATTTCAAAAGGCATTTTACAAAATTTATTTTAATTAATCATAAACACATACAAGATAAATTCAATAATATTATGACATTTTTAAAGGATCATTATAAAATAGGATTAATAACGTATTTTATTATTCGCATAACAATGGAATTGAATATAGTTTCTAAGCTATATTAAGATTAATTTTTATTCTTCCTTTTCTCTCTCTCTCTCTCTCATTAATAACTTTTATGATTTTTTCATAAGATAGCCACATTTAATAATTTATTTTAATTTAAAACGTCATCATCCTTCTGAGAACGTTCCTTATTTTAGTAAGTGTTCACATCTTCAGTCATGTTTATAGTATAACCTTTTTATTCAATTAATTTTACAATTAAAATTTGGATCATTCTCTGTTTATTTTTTTTATTTTATTATTTTGTGTCGTTAATTTTTCTATCAATTTTACTACTTTACTTCTACGTATTTTAACGTGATTGTTTTATTTTGTTTCACTCATCTTTGTTTTGTAAAATATTTTCATCTTTTCAGGCATAAGAGAGAGTTTATTTGTGTCATATTTTATCCTTTAGATTATTAAATAAATAAATTTGAAACGGCTTTTCCACAAATCTGCTTTAATGGGAAAAGTTGGGATTTTTTTCTGCATTCGCTTTTCAATTTATTTCAAACATTTGTGTGTGTGTGAGTGTATGTGTGTGTGTATATATATATATATATATATATATATATATATATATATATATATATATGTGTATATATATATATATATATATATATATATATATATATAAATATATATACATATATATATATATATTATTCGCTTTACTTTCAAATTTTTACATTGCTTTTAAGGACTCTGTTACTGATTCCTCATTTTATTATTTATTTTTATTAATACGGATATTTATCAATCTTTACATCATTGACAAATTGACAAACAACATTCAGTACTAAATAAAAATAACCAATTGAATAATATTTAAATATGAAATTCCTAAAGAAAAATGCACAGTTTAATATTGCTTACTTAATTAAATTTTAAAATTCTCTTTTTAACACTTTTTTATAATTTATTTTAATAATATCCATTTCATTTCTTGCTGTATATAAATTAAATAATATCATTCTCTATTAAGAGAATATTATAACATTTTATATATATATATATATATGTGTGTGTGTGTGTGTGTGTGTAAAGCTTTTGTATATATTTAATAACAAATAAACTTTGTATGTAATCCAAAAACACATCCAATTTTTGTCTGCTCCCAAATGTTTCAGTGTTATTTTTGTTATTTAACTGTGATACACTCATAAATAACATATAGATGAATAACATAGCAAAATATTAAAATTTATAAAATATATTTACATAAAAGTTGATAACCACCTGTATTTCTGTAAACTTTCCTATTCATGTTTTCCCATCAAACTGTACATATCATCTATAAATCATATATACATTTAGAATTTTAAAAAAAACATTACTATTTTGATTAAGATTATTTTAGATTGTGAAAAATACGTTTCTAATAGAAGTACAAAATTTAATTTTTTAGGTGGTACTCAATTTCTGAGTTCAGAACTCAATGCTCAGAATGTGGTGCTCATATTTCTGTCTTCAGATAACCGATATTACCATAGTCTGTGGGAGTGGGTGTTCTTATCATCAGGAGGAAGAAAAGGATTTGAAACACTGACCCTGCTGCGAAGTCATGCTGAATTGTGAACATGCTCTTCACTAGTATTACATGAGAAGCGAAAGGTATCAATTCATATATCAATCTCAACGCTTAACCATAGTTCAGAGTGGTTTGCGGCAGTGGAAGAACTTTGAGATAACGAATTAGTAAAACGTGCCGCCACCACCTTTAGTGATCACCTGGGATGTTTGATTGAGTCAGGTATAGAACTCATCACAGTTGGGTCACGAGAACGACGACTTTCCCAACGAAGCCAGCGTGAAATCTTACATAGATGAGGCATACGATATTGCATATTTAGACTTTAGGAAATTTGTAGCTAAACTAAAATATTTTTTTTATTTAATTTGTGTCCATTTACTTGATGTGCAACTATAATAGTTCTTCCAATATTAATGAATTAATTGTTAACAATTAATGCAAATTGCGTTTTACAATAAATTGAGTAAAAATTGCGTTTTACAATTTAAATTAAGCCTTGGATAAAAGCAGCAAATTTTCTTTTGGATGAATATAGCTACAATTACTATTTAAAAATATACAGGCACACACTTCAGGATGCTTATTATCATATATATACATATGAACTATGAGAACTTGTATTCGATCAACACTCTTGGAGCTCAGCATTCTTCCACTGGAAAGTTTAAAGAAGTGAGAGCAAGTTAAGGTGTCGACCTCAACATTCGAATGCAGTTTTAATTACGAGGTGGCAGACTGTGTTTACTAGTTTTGATCAGCAGAATAGGCAGCTGAAAAGGAACTCGATTAA
This sequence comes from Latrodectus hesperus, assembly GCA_037975125.1. Classification (NCBI taxonomy): domain Eukaryota; kingdom Metazoa; phylum Arthropoda; class Arachnida; order Araneae; family Theridiidae; genus Latrodectus; species Latrodectus hesperus. The sequence goes on along the minus strand of CM075854.1, from coordinate 108,995,901 downwards.
AAAGATAAGCTTTAATTACATTAAGAGAGCTAGGATGAGAAAAAATAAACAAATATTCTACCATTTACATATTTTGCTGAAAAAATATGACTTAAATTTATTATGCACATTTATTTGTAATACAAAGATAATCTATATAATCTAGATAGAAATTCTAATTTTTTTCAGAAAATTTCATTTTATCCAATTTCTTTTAGCTCTTTCAAGTAATCTTGTCTTTTACTGTATTAAAATAATAGATCTTAATTTTAATAATTGGCTTTTTCCAAAATCTTGAACTTATCGAATTTATATAACAAAATTTTGCTGTTTTGATTCAACAATGCTTCTTCGAAAAACAGATTTGTTCAATAATAGGTCTCTGTTTAGAAAACATTTTCGAATTAGGAAATGTTTCATTTATCAACATTAATTGAATTGAAATTCATAGAAAATTATTATACAGAAGGTATCCTATTTTAACGAATTTTTTATTACAATAATGGTTCTCTGAATTTAAAGTGTCTAGACATTATACTTTTTTCTACGTGATGCTCTTTGTAATGAAGACATAGATGTAATGCCATTAAGACAAAACTTTTCTTCAATACAAAGGGGAAATTTCAAATTTTAGAAATCCCCCCACACTGTTCAGGGGATTTCTAAAATTTGAATTTAATGAGCAGTTCTATTATGATACCATCGAAAATTCAAAGAAAATTCTAATGAATGTTCTTCGAACGTTATTGGTACCTCTCCTATCCGATAAAATTCTAAGTAGTTCAATTGTTTCGATTTTTGACTGATGAAGTAAAAAGATAATGAAATCAGTGACTAATTGAATTTCAAAATAATTTTCAGCTTTTTAGTTCCTAAAAATCTGAGAAACATAATTAAATGCATTATGCTGAAAATTACCAAAACATTTTTACCGCAAATAATCAAAACATTTCTAATCATCGATTCCATTCTCTTCAATATCAACAACCAGAATCTTATTATAGTAAAGATTGAAATAAAATGCTATAGATTTTAATTCCAAGGAATACCTTATAATTTGTTCCGTTCTTATCAAATATAATTTATCTTTAAAAGTAATACGATTATATTAAGTACAGTTATTTCGTTGTATATTGAGTTATTCTTAGAAGATTCCAATAAGAATAAAAGCTATCTTCATATAAATCATTATTAAAGAATAAAAAATAAATAATTCTTGATGAGATTCATATTTTGAGTTTTCAAGTATAAAATTTACAGAATCTCTGAAGGGTGCATTACTCAAAAAGAAAGATTCAAACATTTATTTTTAGAAGATTAAAATGCACAACTATTTTGTGTTTATTAAAACATGGTTTGAAGTTTTTTCATGCAAGTAAAAAATTAAAAATATGTATTTAATGTGTTTGCTAAATATAAAACTTACGTTTCTAAGAGTATGTGGGAATTTGAAGTGTATTTCAATAATTATGAGTTTGTATTTAGAAAGTGTTTTAATCTCTGTATACTTTTATAATACATTTCTGGAAAAACTAACTTATAATAAAAAATGTCTGATGGAAGCTCAGAGATATCACAGAATATGTAAAATCCAAATTCGTATGAAACATTTGTTAGTTTTTAATTATGTTTTCAAGAATAAAAACTTACATACTTAAACTTTTTTCATCAAATCTTATTTTTATTAATTTTAAAGTCGGACATTTTTCCATGTTCTTCCCAACGAATGTAAAAATAAATTTATAATTAAAGTGTTTTTCTATCTACATATATATACATACATATATATACATATATATATATATATATATATATACTTGAAAATTCTCCTTAAGTAAGTAAAACCCTCCTAATTAAATTTTTTTAATACATATAATCTTACGAGTACAAATATTTCTATTGATGGTTAACTGGTATACATTTGGTATAGTTATGTGCAAATAAATGTAAATTAATAGGTTGTCTTTTAAATAATAAAGTTCCAAAATGCTGTCAAATACATAATTGAATGTTTAGTTCAAAGTTTCATACGCAATGCATTCATTTCTGTTAAATACATTATGAGAAAAATGTAATAATAACTGAATCCTATATAATTTCAGGATACCATAAAAATTATTACTTACCACTGTGTTACGAAATCGTAAGATGTAATTTTTCAACATTCTTAAATTATTTCTAAATTTTGTAGCATTAATGTAAAAGTTAATTTTATTTCAAGCTATACTGTTGCTTATCTCCAAGGAGTGTGACGGAGTCAGACCAAATCAAGGAATCCGTTGACGGAGAGGAAATCGATGACAAGGCGAGGAGAAGTGTAGATATCGTCTCATAGTATATTCATACCATCCAGGATATGTTCCGGAGAAGCTTGATGTCCGTGGCATTTAGGACAGAAGGGGAAGGTCTTGTTACCCGCGCGCTACAAAAGTGAGGCATTTCAGGTGGCCAGGGGCAAGACGTGCAAGGCAAGTACTGGATTTCCTATCACAGGAAAGAGCCAGAGAAAGTCTCGGCTTTCTACCCTTGTAGAAGTGGTGAGTCAAAGGTACCTGCAATCGGTATTAAACCGGGCTTTTCTCAGGGAAAAGAGTTCAAGGTAGGTAAGCGCGGAGGAAGAAGGAGCAGGATGACCTGAGTCCTCCTTTGCTAAAGTGTCTGCTATTTCATTGCCTGCAATATCCACGTGAGACGGGATCCATTGAAATTAGATATTATGCCGAAGGGAGACAATTTTAAGCTTGTGTAGAATAGAAAGGCTTGTTTGGTCTCCAAAGCAGGTCCATTTTTGCAGATGGTGAATTGAACTGCGGCTATCAGTTAATATCCAGACATCACTTTAATTAGTTGCGCTCGTGCGAACAGAAGTCAAAATTACGTTGACTAAGAGGGAATTTGTCATGAGGAGTCTCGATGAAAACACCGCTGTCAGTTCAGTGATCTATTTTGCTGCCATTAGCATAGATTTTTGTCATTTGATGGTATATATTATTAATGGTTTCCACACAAGGATAGTTGTTTTAGTAATTCAGGTAAGCAATCCTTCTTGATGACTGCTGTAGAAAGTTTGTAGTTGAAGTGAACATTGGAAAGAGCCTCAGCAGGGTTCAGACCGCAGTGAAGGGCATGTAGTTCCACATTGTTCTCGATTGAGTGCAGTGTGTTGACCAGACTGAAGGGACTGTGCTTCTTTAATCTTTGGAATGGAGTCCAGTTGTTTAGATAACTTGACATGAGATTGCCTTGGCCATAACTGTTGAGTTTATTTGCCTAATGTTCAACAGGGCTTAAAGCCCCTTAAAATGTTTTGTAACTTCTTGCTACCAATTTGTAAGCACAATTTCGTTGCCTTGTTAAATGCCACGATGGTGGCGCCCTCACGGACGTCGTAGAGGTGTGGAGCATACTAGGTGTTGGGGAGACGGCACCCGTTAATCTTAAGGTAAAGTCCGGGTTCTCCCCACACAGTTATGTATGTATGTATGTAATATTTGATCAGGCAGGATTGTCTTCTGATATAGAGAGGTTGTAAGTCTGCTTCGAAAAGTACTATTTCTGAAGGACTGCTGCGTTTCGAGCCAGTAATGATGCGTGCAGCACTCAATCGGACTTTTTCTAATTTTTCCAAATTGGAATTAGAAGCACAACAGTTGATTGGGAAGCCATATTCTAAAATGAGCCTAATGAGTGCTAGGTAAGTAGCTCTAATGGTAGTTGCATCCGCTCCCCAGTCTCTACCAGCAATCTATTTCAGGATGCGTAATCGTTTCCTGGCTTTCAACTCTATACTAGAGGAGACGAATGCATATTTTCAAATTAATTACGGAATTATTTATTGAAACTATCACTAACTGTACAGCGATTATGCTATTACTATTGTAAATAGTTTTTACGTTTTTACATGAAACAGCTTATATTTTTGAAAATAACCGAATTAAATATGCTCTTATGTTTATGTGGCCATTTGCCTTCACATAAATTGAAAACAAGATTCATTAAATAATTCTTTCATATATGTATGAGCTTTAAATTAAAATTTTATGATAAATAAAAACAAAAACATTATGTGAATAGATTTATGAAAATAAATTGCATTATTGCGTAAAATTGAACATATTAATTAATAAAAAACTTAATTATGTTTCGAAATCAGCACTTATTCATTACATAGCAAATAAATCGTTCAATTTACTACAAAAACAAATTAAACTTGTAACTACAAATATAGCTACAAAATAAACTCCTCTACATTAAAACACCAAAGATATTTGAAACAAAAACAAATTTCTGTAAAACCATTTAAAGTTAAAGATATAACTTTAAGTTTTTGGAAACTATTTTACTAAATATCCTTACTAATCTAATGAAGCTTAACTTTTATTATTCAGATTGTTCATTGGTACAGTCATATTGATAATAAGTTACATTGATATAAAGGCATTAAAAATGTATTTATAAACTTGTTTTATAGCTGTAAATAGTTATTAGTTAAGCTTATTTTAATGTTTAAGATTATCTAACATTTTACTCGGTTGCATTATTTTTAAAGTACTAAAAATTTTAAAAATTTGTAATATAAACATTATTTTCTATATCATGTCTGAAATGCATTTTATAATAACAAAGTGATAAAAGTTTCCTTCTTTTTGTCTGTTTGATTTTCATTAAAAATGTTGTTTTAAAAAGTTAATATTTAAATGATATATTTACTTATGGTACACAAAATAATGTAACAGTATTATAGAATATTTATATACTATATCTATGGCAGTCGTTATAAGAATAACTTTACTTAATTTATAATCTTTTTCCTATTTTATTCTTAATTAGATGAATTTCTTTTAATATCAGTTTCTTGACAAATGTATCAGAAAACTGCTTCTTAATGAATAAAATGCTTGACAATTAACATTTCATAAATATGCGAATATTATTTTCAGAAAAGTTGACTTATGACCAAAGTAACTTCATAATATATTCCAATAAAATTTGAATTTTAAAAAAACTGAAATGATCAAAATAATAAAAAAAAAATTTAAACCGTCCTAGTCAATTTAAACTAATTATAAAGTGGATTTAAAATTTGAAAACTAATTCTTTAGAACAAATTTTCATGATTTTGAAAACTTTTACAAATGGAAAAATTATAAGTAAAATAAACTTTTATATTACTAATAAAAATTACGAATGGATTTTTTCTCATCACCGACAATACTCAGACATTCAATTGTAAACCTCGCCTTGTTTGCTTCTGTTCGAAGAATGCGATTTGAAAGCAGGCAGCAATTCGTCGACAAGTTGGATTTACGGCCCCATCTCAATACGATATGTGACGTAGATAAAAAGTTTTCTGACGTCATGGTTATTTTAAAACAATGAGAATTGTAATAAAGTGGCGTAATCTTAATCTCAACTGGAACGAAAAAAATCAACCACTTTATGATTAACAATGAATAAACAAACTATCATGTAACATAGCATTTAGAAAAGAAAGATGCAAATTTTGTATTTAGGCAATGTTTTGACATTACGTAGCTGATAGGCAAGCAGCAGAATAAATTTGTAAATCATTTGAACATCCGTGGTGTGGATTGCCTTTCGGGATTACTTTTACTAGATAGTGAATCATATTCATGTGTCACAAGGGAGAAAAAGCCCGAAAAATCCCTGAAATACCGACTAACACACATGTCTGCTCAAGTATATCCACAACGTTCGTTGTTTAAAAATGGGTAGAATCGAACTTGAACCCTTCTGTTCCGAAGAGCGTGATTCTATAACTAAGCTACGGTGTTTGATCTCTAAATAATACGTATTTGATAATAAAAAGCCTTGAATAAAAAATGTATTAATCAGTTTATAAAAACAAAACAGAGAAGCTGTGATGTAATAAGTGTGACTGTAAATTATTGGAAGAAATGGATTTAAAAAATAAAAATGCTTTTCCCTCTCTCTTCATTAATTTTGTTACAAGACCATTATTAAATGACTATCAGATTTGGATATCTAATTCAAGTTAAATAGTTTTTTACTAATTTCTTCATAATAATATATTGATAACTTATTATTTAAGCACTTCTCTTTTGTTGAAATGTTTAATAATGAATCAAATGTCCATTAAACTAAAAAATTCATCTCAACACACTCGGATCATATAGCGGTTAATGATCTGAACTTCGCTTCAATAGTTCGTGGGTTCAAACCCCACCTTGGGCTTGGATGTTGTAGGCGATTCGGATTCCACGTAAAACTATAGGTTCTGTCCTAGTTAGTCCTCATATGCAAATAATGACCGTTGGGGGTCAAATAAGCTAACCATGTGAACTAGTTTAAAGAATTTCCTTTTAATGTTATAAATAGTGTTCAGTTCATATATAGAACTGCACCAAATTTTTTTGTGGTATGAGTAATACGAGGTATAAGTAATTCCTAGTAATACGAGGCGTGTGTTAAAATGCAGTACACACAACCAATTTCGGCTGCTAGGCTATCAATTATACGTGATCTCTCAAATATCTATACAACAATCTTATATTTTTTCACATCAATATTACTGTCAATAAACTAGATAAAATATTGTCGAATATTTTTTATCTAATTGTTAGATATATTTTTTTTTAATTCAAAAAATTTTCAGCCATAAAGAATTTTACAGAAAAAAAAGTAGTGAAATTTATAATATTTTTAGGGTTCAGTTTTTATTTTATTTTTCTATATTTATATACTAAGAAATATCTACCAGTAACATGAAAGTTGAAGTATAAGATTTTATACTATTTCTTAAATTCAAGTCTACTTTATGTAATGACACTTTGGTAAGAAAGTTTGCTTCCCTAGAGTTATATGATTATGATCCGATGTTTAGAATAAAATATCAGAATTCAATTCATATACCACTGCTCCATGATTTCAGATAAATATAATTTAATTGATGAATTGATGTGTATTACATTGGATAACTCTGTATTAGAAAAAAAATCCTTACTCGTTATCTTATTTAAAGTTTGAATTCAAAACCATATCGGACATTTGTTATCCATGATATATATTTGTCATCATATAAAATATATTTTGCTAAAAAGACTATAAGAAAATAACTACGTCCAATTAAATCGCCTTTTATAATGAACATTATTAACAATATTATATGCAGAAAATATCGTATTTCAAATAAGTCTACAGACATAGTGCAATTGTATGCATTAAATAAATCAACAGATATTGTTTAATTTGTAAATATCAAATTAATTTTTTGCTAGTTAATTTTTGAGGAAATATAAATAAAAAATGCAGCTCACAAATTTTAAAGTATTGCATTTTAAATTTTGAAACATGTTTTTCCAAGTCCTCACTATTTATCTCAACAGACTCCAAAAATATAGCCAAACTGTAATTTATTATTAAATTAATTATTAAAAACTGTAATTTAAAACCTTTATTAAAAAAAGTATTAAATGTATGAGATATCTTACTTTAGTTTTCAATCTAAAAAAGCGCAAGTGGTCATAGATATTCTACATAATTATAAATTAATGTTTTCATGTGTGTGTATTTTTAATTAATATAACATAGATAAACTAATGGATGTGTAAATATAATGTAAGAAATAGTTGTAAATATTGTTTACTTTTGACAAGATTTTGAACACTTAATTCTAACCCGATGGAATACAATTCTCACTGACTTCACGTGAAAGAAATCTATTTTCTAAAGTAATTAATCAAAATAAGACTAAAAAAGTATAGTCAAATTAAGCTGTTTTTTTTATCAAACTTTAAAAGTGATATCAAAATAAAATTATCAAATTTATAAGATATTCTATTTTCAAACGAATAAGGGCATATAAATGATCTTAAATCTTTTATGAATTTATTTTTTATATAGATAAAATATTGAGCGGTTTAATTCTAAGCCAATGGAGTGGAATTCTTACTCACACAATGGCAATAAGAAATATAACTATTATGGATGATTCAGGCACATATTCATCATTGGCCTCAAGTAAAGTAACTTCTTACAAGCCTTCAGGGGTATCAATATAAGCCGATAATCTTAGAAAAATTATCGGAAACATTATTTTTCGCATTTTTCCTTCAAAACCTAAATATTAATCACGTTAATATTCTTAGTTCTTAAAATTGAAATATTGCCTTGGTTCACTTTTACAAGAAAATTAGAGTACTAAACTCTGGAAAAGAAATTTCGTATTTTACATGTATCACAAGATGTTTATAATTAAATTTTGCTAAGTCTAGAAAGGAAAGAAAATGTAAAAAATGAGCGAGCTGTATTAAGGGGAATTCTTGGATGAAAAACAAACACATCCGAATTTAAATATTTGAATTTTTATTAACATAATCTTGTTTCCATTCAACATTTTAGTTTGAAACGGAATGAATCTTGAAAAAAATTAAATCTAAAATATTGCAACATTTATATAATACCGCATTATTTTCAGAAAATCAAAAATTATAAACTGTACATGATTTTTAATTCATATATAATATACTCTTTCACGACATTTTTCGAAATATATCAACGTTTCATACCTTAAATCAATAATTAAATAAATATTGTCACAAATTAATGTTTATACAATTTCAAAAATAAAATTGCACGCATTTAATTCTTTTTAAAAACTTGCCTAATATTTCCTTCACAAGAGATATGGCACCAAACCTTAAAAATACATCAAATGAAAAATAAAATTGCACACATTTAATTCTTTTTAAAAACTTGCCTAATATTTCCTTCACAAGAGATATGGCACCAAACCTTAAAAATACATCAAATGAAAAATAAAATTGCACACATTTAGTTCTTTCTAAAAACTTGCCTAATATTTCTTTCACAAGAGATACGGCACGAAACCTTAAAAATACATCAAATGATAAAGGAAAGGAATAAAACACTTTAACAGCTTTTTTTAAAGCTATGATTATACATTTTCTCTATAAAGAATTATTGCATCAAACGTAAGCAAATTGGAAAATGGTTGAAAACGTTAGTAATTGAACTTTAAAGATGCATGATTAAAAACTGTAAAAGTGGAAAGAGATAAATTTATATCAAAAGATATAAAACAGTTTATATATAAAGTTTGGTAAAGATAAATAATTCATTCCTATTAACGCCTTGTTTGCTTTTTATTCCATTGTTTAATAACAGTATATAGACATTTCCTAAGAAAATGAATTCCATTTCTATTGAAAAGTAAAATATTTTTTGATCTGAAGCACTTTGAGTTCCGATTTTTATGTAAGTATTGACAAATATAAAACCGCGCGCATTTGTCTTATTTTAGCAGTATCTTTCTGTGCTTGTGGAGATTGTCATGTGATCATACATACATTTTTTGGAGGAAACTTCTCGATATCACTAAGTCAATTATTCATTAAAAACTGGGTTTTTACTATATGTGTTAATCAATAAAAGAAAGTGTTAAATTTACCTCAAAATATTTTATTTTTATAAAAGTAAAATAAATATAGCATTATTGTGAATTATAAAAGAAGATATGCAACCTGTACAAAAGACAAGTCCATAACAAATTATAATTATTAAGACATAAAAAATAGAGTTTCAAGGGCAATTATCATGATGAGAAATTTACAAATAATTACTTCTGGATAAAATTTAAGACGTAAATTTATAAGAAAATATTTTTGTTAAAAACACAGTATTTATATTAAGATAGATAATTCTATTAATAAATGTGCATGATATTAAACTAATAAATTGTTTTCTTGAAGTTAAGAAAAATATATCAATAAGAAACTAAGATATTAGAAAAATGAACTGATAAGTGCAACCATCAAGATAAAAAAAAATTTATATTCTTTTGATAAAATTTAAGAAGCCTATTTATAAGAAATGCTTATATACACTGGAATTCAAATCTATTATTTTACCAATTATAATAAATTGGAAAAAATGTGTGTATATCATTAAACTCATGTATACATTGTTTTTTTTCTAAACTCTTTTATATAAAAATGACATACGTATAAGTACTTATAAGTTACTTATAAGTAGCTATTATGAAAATTTTGATGGTACATAAAATGATCTCAAAAGATATTATTTTATGATTTCAATAATTTCTTTTGGATGACTAAGAAGAAACAAGTCAAAGCAAATCATTTTATTCCTTGAGCTCATTTTTCTTTAATAATGGTGTGATAAAGTTTAAATGTATTCGAATGGAAAACTAAAAATTTAAACCACCATTTTTAAAACAGAAGTGAAAGTCTAGTAATACAAACTACACAAAATTAATGATTTGTGCTTAAACTAGAATTCATTCTAAATATTATATGCATCAAACATAATTTTCTACATTAATAATGCAGAATTTTACAAATTGTCTCAGTGATGCACTGATTTTTTTGTTTAGAATTATCTAAGCAGTAATCGCCACACACAGATTTTTAATTTCGTAATTGAATTGAATTTAGTAAACGAATTTAGTGAATTAATTTAAGATAATTTTTTCTGCAATTTAGAAGTGAAGTCTCTGTTGTAAAAGTTTTTATTTCAATAAATGCATTTTGAATTCCTAGAATACTTTTGACCTTTTCTATGTTCTTTTGCCATAAGAAATATAATCAGCAAATTCTCAAGCACGCAGCCCATAAATTTCGCATACGAAAAATAGAAAGTATCATATACAATTCTCTTTCTTCAACAGCAGTTAGGATCGAACTTGAGAAGAATGAATTCTGAAGAATGTTATTCTACTATCAGGCTATGCAGGATTACCAAAGACTAAAATTCAGTTACATACTATATTTCACTTATAACTCCAGTCCTAGTGTTTGGTTTTAAGTAATTAGATTAATTTGGTAATTAAAATATGCTGAAACAAAATTTTGAACACTAATATCTGTTTCACAAAATTCTTAATATAATGAACTTTAGGGAATTAAGTAGAGCTTAAAAAAGAATGCTAATAGCTCAAAATTATTACAAATGATTATATAGTAATGGAAATGATGTTTTAAATTAATATGAATAAAATCTTCCAGCTCCAAGGCTGTAAAATACTTACAAATATATAATAATAAAAATAATAATAATAATAATAATATATATTAATATAATAAGAAAAATTCCTTTATACCTCTGCAAAAGTTCTAAGTTTGAATTTATTTAGCGAAAAACTGTTTGAATTTGTAACGTATTTTTTTTTAAAAAATTCAAAAAAAAAAAGAACAAAAAGCCCATTTTGGTTGAAACACAAATAAAAATCCTTTTTCTGAAAAATCTTAGCAAAGTATCATAGTACTTAAATAAAAGAGTAATGGCAAGAGAGCGAGAGACAGAAAATTATAAATAGTTTAAGCGCGCAATCACTGAAACAAGTTATGTTTACTTTCTTCACAATGCATTATTTGCATCACATGCACTATATAACATGTTCAACTTTTCGGTCCTCATTAAAATAATCTAAAGGAACTCAAAAAATATTTATTACAAAAAATTGTACCAAATTAGTTAAAATTTTAATACTTATATACTTTTTCGCTCTCTGCATTACTCATCAATAAGTGTACAATACGGATAAATTACTTTTCTAAATTCAATGCATTTTTTACGATCAATTTCTTTGTAAAAACTATTAAAATTCATGATTTTACTTGACTTGTCAATATACAAATTATAACTCTCCAATGAACAGCTTTGTACACAAATAAGTAAATTAATCGAAAGTGTAAATTTTGTAACCTTAATACTCTTTTACAATAAATTTTTGGTACAGGTTCTTTAGATTTATAATTTACGGCATGATATTAAATTGAGGTAAATAAGCATATAAGTGTAAAAACTCATTTTAAGTCACTACAATATGAGCTATTATGGATCAGCAAAATCAGCGACTCTTCAAATGATCAGCAAAGATAAAAAACGACAAAATATTTTTGTGAAATGGGCACCAGCAGTAGAATATTTCATAATTTGAGATATAGCCCACTAATAACAATCGTCTACTTCCAGTACAGTAGAAAAACAGACTAAGATTACGTCCGCCGATAATCCTAAAATGGACTTAAAAGCAAATAGAGTTGAACAAAGCAGTCGGAGATTCAATTTAGGAATTTATCTTCAACTTTGTCAACTAGGCAATTATTCACATGACATGCCTCTATAACTTTTAGGGAGAGAATATTCTATGTTTCTCCTAATATTCCTCTCAAACTGCATTAAAATATCTAGAATGTAGAAATTTAAGAACAGAGATGTGTACATAATTCGCGAGCTTATAAATTGTTAAAATTGCATTGTGCTTAGAGTTAAGATTTTCTCTTAACCATTTTTAAAAGACAAATTTTCAATACATAATCTATATGTATTTACATAACTTTTACATAATGTACATAATTTTAATTATGATCAATTCATCTCCTGATATTACATACGTTGAATGATGTATAATGCAAATAAATGTATACATTTACGTGAACGATATTCTTATAGTGAGATTGTTTTTCTCCCTTTGAAAATATACTTCTGGTACTTCGCACAAAATTTTATTTTTAACTACGTAATAAATTTAGAAAAATTCAAATGCATACATTTATCAGTTTTGAAGCTTTGTAAAACTAAATTTCTAAGATGGCCATATTTGTTTGAGGAAAATATAGACTCATTTCTATTTGTGGTACTTGCACTTTATAATTTTGCAACTCATATTATAATAAATTGCATAAATTACTTTAGCTACAAAATATATATTTTTAAAAGAAAAATGAAATAGTTTCCTGTGAAATCTACAATTATATATATACATACATACACACATAAATAAATATGGATATAAACATAGATAGATAGATTGAGACAGATTATATAGTTATTGATCATGTATAAAGTAAATGGTTACTTAAAATTAATGTGTAATCATATTATATAAGTTTATTGCCTTTGTGAATGAAAAATTTGAGTAATGTAATAAGTAATTTATACTATTTTTAAAATCTACTTAAAATGTTATATCTGTATAATGAGTACAATTTATTTCAAAATCGAAAATAATCCTCATTTGGATAACAATTTATTTCAAATGTTACATAAATTTTAATATTTAATCCATAAATTCTCGTTGTTCAAACATTTGTTTTGCCCGTTTAAAAAAAATAATACATAATTGGAAGGAATTAATAATATTTTACAAATTACTTTACTCTTTATTTAAATTAAATCGCTCGATCTCATAAACTTTCCCGGTAATCAAAGTGTATGTAATAAATAGATAAAAGAGAGACGTTACAAAATGTTACTCAGAAATCCCATTCAACTTAACTATAAGATAGCATGCTAAGCATAATATATATAATAAAAATTTTATTATTAATTTAAATGTTCTCGGTAAGAAAAGTTCTCTCGGTAATATATATATATATATATATATATATATATATATATATATATATATATATATATATATATATATATATATATATATATATATATATATATATATATATTAAATATAATTACATGTAACATAATTTACTATTTTTAAGATTATATAAGAATTTTAAGTACTGTCCTAATTGCACAATATTTTTAAAACAAATTCGAAGTAATTTCTGATAAAATTATAATCATTTTGTATGGTTATTAATATTATTGTTGCTTCTTACGAAATGATAAGATTTCCGCATCATGCGGAAATAGGAATGTAAAATGTAAACAATGACCGATGAGTACTTCCGTATATACTTCAAGACGCCATGAGTGTACAAAGTATCAAGATGAAAACTCCTTACCTTGCGAAAATGACGGCACTGTAGAGATGTGGTTGCTTCATAGTTAGCCCATAATGTCAATTCCCTGTTTAGAGGGTGCGAACCCTCTTGTTCACATCACTCATCAAATAACAGTGGAACGGACTGAGACTGCAAGCTTTACCACTCCCTGTTACTATAGCAACTTAAGTTCGACACACAAACTGCTACATGTGCTTAGCTACTTTTCATTTCCTATATCTGCTAACTCGCTCTCTCAAACCACGTGGTCTAGGTTTCTTTTTCTAAATATTTTTTTCTTTTCCAGTTTTTCCCCCCCCCCCTACTTTTTTGTCTCTTTGGATCGAAAACTACAACAGGTCGGTGCTTCTTTTTAACTATTCATTTGGCAGGCGATTTTCAGTTTTATCACGAAATTTCAGACGATTACGAACACTTAAAGCGTGCCAGAGAAAGGTAAACAATATAGATAAAAGTAATTTACTTATTTTCAAGCACGCAACTGATGCATTTTACTTTAACGCTATTCTTTCCAAAGTTTGTTTCAACCTAAAGCTCTTATTTATAATTTTATATACATGTGTTAAACAATGAGAGATGATTCTTCTAAACCATGTCATACAATAAGCCCATATTTGCTCTCCATAAACACATACAATCATATATCTTATAATAAATTTAAATTGAATCAAAATTCCTTAGAAGAAATATGAACTGTAATCATTGGAATGAATTATCATTTAAAATAAATTTTAAAAAATGTCTATTTCCAAGGAAATATTAGAATATTAATACAAAATATTAATTAAGTACAATTTTCCTCGAAAAGTTTTTCCTTGCTTGCGCAAAAATTTATATTTAGCTTACAACCTCAATATAAGTTTATATTTAGCTTACAACCTCAATATATTTTTGAATAAGTTGGTTAATAACTTAACCAACTTATTCAAAAAGCTTCATGAAAAGTTTCAATCTAATTTTTTTCCCCTGTGTTTAATATTTGACAGTCATACTTTCAAATTTTAGCCACTAAATTATTAATTTTAGTTTCTAAAAAGCAATTGAAAATAATAATTAAGTAAATTAATAAAGTAATAATAATTAAGTATGATAGTAGTTAGTAATCTGATAAATTTTTTTCTAAATCTGTGATTGATTGTTTTGCGAAAGTAATTCGACAAATATTTTTCAAAAATATTTTTTTCAGAAATCATACATGTTGCAATTAATGTAAGCTTATAAATTATTATTAACTACTTATTTTTCAATTTAACTTTTTAAAATAATAAGGCACATAAAAAAAGCATAACTAATTTATATGATCAATAATATAAAAAATTTAGTTAAAATATTATAATACAAAATTTAGTTTAAATATTAATACAAAATTTAATTAAAATATTATGATGAATGAAGAACAAGGGATTATTGAAATTAAAATTGTAGTATTCTGAAAAGGTTAATCAAATTAAAGACATAGTTATTAACGGTATCTACATGAAAAATCTTTTTAATGTTTTTAAGTAATTTTTTCAGCATTCCAAAAATAATCGGCTTGTTTTTAAATAAAAAGTAAATGCACCACTCATATTTTCTTTTCAAAATTCAGTACTTATTTTCATTTCAAATAAAATTCCAAGATTAATTTTTTAGATTCTCTTCTGCCTTTTATTCAATTCACACTAAATATAATGGAGTGTATATCTCACCTTAAAACCTGCCATTCTCCTGATTCATTAATACTGATTTATATAATGCCCAACTATGAAGATTTTCATCTTCCAGTACAAAGGGTACAAGTGATGACGTCTTATACAATGGAGCAACCAGGGAGGGGCCAGAAATTGAGGGGGTCTTTGTCAATTAGAAGCAGGAATCGAACAGAAAGTATCCAAATATGACCTGCCTTCTCCAAATATATCACATTTCACAAGGGACGCCCAACTTATCTAGTGGTCAGCATGCCTGATTGTGGATAAGGAGGTCCTGGGTTCGAATCCCGGTTCAGGCATGGATGTACTTTCTCTCCCTATCTATCCTGTATTTGTCCTTTCCTTGTATGAATGAGGTGTGAATGGTTGCCTACCCTATAAACGGGTACCTATGGCATGTGTGTAGAGCAAAGTCGTACTTTCACCTTCATGGTGCTCTGATTAAAAACGAAAGACGCTGCCAATTGACTTAAATTCGCATAGCCAAGGCATAGCATGCTTCGCTTGTCCAAGTGTCATTGGTAACAACAACAACAATACATTTCACAAGGAAAATATTGCGATTACTACATATTTTATGGACCTCAGCCGCCATTAGTCAATACGATGGAGCTTCGGTTGGACCGGGATTCGAACCTCCTACCTTTCGCTAAAGAGAACAACGCCATAACCAACTAGGTCACCCGGACCTTAGACACAAAATATACTCTAATGAAACTTTAGATTACAATTGGTATTATTGTTGAGAATTTAACAATAATACCGAAATGGCAGATTTGCATACGATATTTATAGTATGGAGAGTAAAGTTAAGACAATTTTCAACTTTGAATTATTTAAAAATTTACAACACAATAAAATGTGTAGACATATGTTGTTTTTTTATTTCTTTTTTTCTATTAATTGTTCTGTAATTACTTACCAAATTGCTTGGCGTTAATGCTTCAATGTGTGTTTTCCTTCACATATTTTTATGCTTCGAAATTCAATTTGGTTTTATAATTTCATATCTATGTCTGTTTTCGTAGAAGCTTTGAGTGATGGTATACTAATTGGAAATTATTATAAAATTCAAATTTACTTTGGCGAAAAAGCCCATATTTTTTAAAATATTAATTTTCAATTTCAAGCCAGCCATACAGGAAATTTAAGAAAAAATTAACTTTTTCCCTCTCTCTCTCTCTCTCTCTATCTCCTTCTCTCTCTGATGGATTTATTGTAAAATTTCATAAAAAAGATCTTTATAAAGTATTGTGTGTTTTTTAATCATTTTAATAAAAAATGTAAAAGTTACTTTTTCTCGAAGAAAATTATAATAAAAGTGTTATTTGTAACATGCTAAAACTAAATTTTATACACAATTAGTTAAATAATTCTGTCATATTTGAAAACAAAAATATAAACTGTAATTAAAATCATTTAAATGCATAGTAATTTTGTAATTACATAGAAAGAAATAGTTTATTTGATAAATATCTAATCCTTGTTTTTCCAGTTTTCAAAGCAGAGATGGCAGCTGAATCTGGTCTTCAGTTCATCCGTTCTTGTATTTGATTCCCACGTGGGTTATGAATGTTTGTAATAGTGAGTTTTTAAACTTATAGCATCCGATTGAGTTAGCTTTTGTGTGTAAAGAATGAAAAACAAACTGTTAAATAGACAAATCAAAACGTCTTACCAGACTTTCTTCTCCAATAATAAATTATGCTGTCTGCTATGTCCATACATGTAATAAAGTAGTATAACGCGGCTATATTGTAAAAATAATAAATTAATAAATAAGACATACAGTCAGGAGATTATTTTCTTTATACAAAGTCTGGATAAAAATTTATTGATTCGATTCGCAAAAAATTTAAGCTTGGATATTAAAGATATCAAGCTAATAATAAAGATAGAAAAATATGGCATGAAGCCAGTGTGATATGAATAACAAAAACTGTTTCTTTTTGCCCCTTCCATTGTATGGTCTTGCTTTTATGCACTGACCAATCAATACAATTCATTCATTTTCTTTGCATCAGAAATTCCAGAATTAATTGCCTTTGCACCTCGTTGTAATAATGACAGTAATAAAATTCGGCAGATGGAAATTGTGATCAGAGGGCAATTTTCTAATTTATATCCACAGCAGATTATTGCTGGAAGTTCATAAAAATAAATATATAATTATTTTTTTAATAATCTCGTATGCAACTGCTCAGAATAACATATCACCCATACAATGTGAATACCTTATATAAGAGCTTTCAATGCTATAAAAAGAGATGCAAAAAAGTGAATTAGAAAAATTCACTTATGATTATAGAATCTTATGATAATAGTTTAAAGAAATGTGGCTTTGTTTTTTCTGATTTGTGTGCGATTAAATAAAATTACTTCATAAACAGCCAAACACACAATTTTAAAGGAACATGTGGTTACAAATTGAAATTACACTCACATATATACGTTATGTTTTTTGAAGAATTAAAAAGGTTTTATTTTTAACTATTTATTAAAAAAGTAGGTAGGTTTGGTTTGTCGCTCAACGGTCATTTTTTGCGCGTGAGGGCTAATTCGACCGGGACCTACGGCTTAAAGTGGATTCCGAACCACTACAAACATCCATGCCCAAGGTGGGATTCGAACCCATGAGCTGTTGAACCGAAAACAAGAGCGCTAGCCATTCGGCTGCCAGCCCGGCAAAAAGGTAGGTAGATTTGAGTAAAAGAATTATATTTTGAAATCACACTTATGTTTTGAAATATTTAATAAAAATATGAGAATTTATATATATACACTACTGGTCATTAAAATTGCTACACCAAGAAGGAACGCAAATAACAGAACGACATTTATTGGACATATACATTATAGTGGAAAGATTATGTGATTAGATTTACAGGAAATTAAGATGTATAGATCTTGAAAAATCAGTACCCAGAGCAGCCACTTCTGGCTACAAAAACAGCAGTTATCCGCCTATGCATGGAGTCAAACAGAGATTTTATGGCATGTACGGGGATCTCAGTCCATGCAGCTTCAACACTATGCCACAGTTCATCGACAGTAGTGGATGGTGAGTGATGGCGTGCCAATCGCTTGGCAACCATTCACCACACGTTCTCAATTGGTGACAGATCAGAAGAACGTGCTAGCCAGGGTAACAGTCGAGCCTGTTCTATATCAAGGAAGTTCAGAACAGTACGGGCAACATGTGGTCGTGCATTATCCTGTTGAATAAAGTATTAGGGAGACCTCGAAGATAGGGCAGAGCCATGGGCCTTAACGCATCGGAAATGTAACGGTTGCTGTTTAAAGTGCCGGTAGTGCGAACAAGAGGCGATCGAGACGTGTATCCAATGGCACCCCATACCATCACTCCAGCAGATGGGCCAATATGGAGATGTTCAATGCAAGCTGGCAATGCACGTTCTCCACGATGCCTCCAAACACAGATGCGGCCATCATGGTCCTATATACAGAACCGAGATTCATCTGTAAAGATGACGTGATGCCATTCCCGCGTCCAGATTCGTCGCTGATCACACCATTGAAGGCGCTCCTGTCTGTGACGCAGCGTCAATAGTAGCCGAAGCCATGGTCGCCGTGCAGACAACCCATGCTGCTGCAAACGTCGTCGAACTGTTCGAGCAGAAACTGCTTGCCTTGCAAATGACTCCATTTCTCGACTCAGGGTTCGTGACGTGGCTGTACGATCCCTTGTGACCATGCGGATAAGATGTCTGTCTTCTCTGCTGTTAGTGATGGGGGGTCGCTGAGATCCTACATGACGTTCCGTATGATTGTCCTGAACCCATCGATTCCATATTCTGCTAACAGTCATGGGATCTCGACCGACGCGAGCAGTAATATTGCGGTACGATAAACCGCAATCCCGGTAGGCTATAATCCTTCCTCGATCAAAGTCAGACACGTGCTGATAGGCATTTCTTCTTCTTACACGAGGCATTACAACAACTTTCTTTGCCGAAAACAATGCTGAAACGGAAATTGAGTATGAGAAAACTGCTGTCAAATCTCTGGTCTTATACACATTGTAGATGTCGCTACTGTCACCTGCTTTGTATGAATGCGCTGAAAATCTAATCATTTGCATATCACAGCAAGTTATACCTGTCATTCAAATTTCACGTGTGTGGTGTGCCACTTTCCTGGTGTAGCAATTTTAATGGCCAGTAGTGTATATTTTAGTCAAACCCAAATTCAAAAATACAGACAAGCGGAAGAGATTATTTTAGTAAATTGTACACATAGGGATGCTTTTAAACAGTATTAACAATTTTATTATGTTGTGTTTTATAAATTTCAAGCAATTAAATAATTTTTCAGTAATTACAATTTTATACTAATATGTTCCCCTGGATGTCATAACATTTAACTATCATTTAAAACCACAAGATGATATAAGTACTTTAAAATAGTACGCAAAAGAGTGATATGTTGTTTCGAGATTTTTTTAAAGCTCATGACTTACTAAACATTTTAACTGCCCTATAAAAAAAGAGTATATCATAAAGTTAGAACATTCAGTTTATCATATTGTCAGTATACTGTTGTTTGTCAGTATTGAAATGTCCATGACTCAAACTCAGCCACTGTGAAACAATGAGATACTGATGTTGCTTTTCCATTTTTAATAATTACCTATTGTTTTCCAATATATAATAAATATAAATAATATAAAGTTATGTTTCACACAAATTAATAAGAAATACAAAATTGAAATTTACAAGAGTGGTAAAACATGAAAGTCAAACGAATAAAAAATCAAAATATAACAGAATGCTACAAAATATAAAAAGTAGTTACAAAAAGAAATCAAAATATTTTATCTTACACTTTAGTGTAACAATATTTAGAAAAAAAGCTTGAAAAATAAAGTAATATTAGTCATTTTTATGTAACATTTTAATATATTGCATGCAATATGAGTACTAAGCACATTTAGTTCCATAGTAATTGGTATAAGAAATAATAAACATTTAAAAATTGTATCTGCGTAATTTTCTTAAGCTGAAGTACTGAAAGATTTGAGGATAACTTGTTTAATCTCTGACTAGTTAACTAGATGAGAATAACTTAAATTTGAGGATAACACTTAAGTCTCTTTTTTCTTATTTAAAAAGCTTTTAATTGTCCACTGCTTATCTGGTAGCCAAATGATTAATGCATATGCCTCCAGTTCAACAGTTTCGTAGATTCGAATCCCACCGAAAAGTAGGCTCGAATTGGAATTCGAATCTATACATTTGTAGTAACTCGGAAACCATTTCAAAGTGTATGTCCTGATATAATTAGTCCTAGTGTGCGAAATTGATAGTTGTCCCATTGTCACAAAACAACTGTAATAGATTACTTTCATTAAAAGTATTTACTTCAAATACCAAACGTTTAAACATGTAAACTAAACTAAAATATAAAACATTGTCATTTAAAGCATTTACTTCTTTGAGAAAGATGAGATTTCTCTTATTCAGTCTAATTTTGAATACTCAAAGAATGATTTTTGATATTATTTGTGAAAAAAATTGGATTTTTAAGATATATCATATAAATTACTTTAGCATAACTTAGAGAGGCTTAATTTACACTAGCGCAAATAAATCATCAGATACATTATGATTTAAATACGCGAATTGTTTTTTTTTATTAAATAAGTGAAAAATCTGCCAAATATAATATTCTGATAAATTTAATTTTTAATTTTAAAAAAACATAAATAAATAATTTGGAAAATGGTGAGTAAATTTTTTTTTAATTAGCTTTTCATTCGTTATAATTTTAAAATAATCAATTCACACGTAGCGACTGCATGTTTGCAAATATTCCCAAATTAACTTACAAAAATATATACTCTCTACACACACAAAATGAACAAATTTTATTTCATGGAAATAAGACAGGAACATTTAATGACAGCAATTGAAAAAATAATTTGAGACCTTTTATTTTTTATTTTTAAGAAAAAAATTTTTAATATTAAAAAATTCTAAGAAAAAAACTGATAACATTATATTTATTTAAAGCGAAAGAGATTTCTATGAAAAAAATATTTTAAGCGAACAAAAATCTTATCATAATGAGATTACATATTATTTATATCTATATATTTCGTAAAAATAAAAAATAAAAAGGTCTCTGATTTTTTTCACTTACAGTCATTAAATTTACTTGAACTTTCCAAGAAATAAAATTCGATTGTTTTTTGAAACATTCTTATTGAACACATAGTACACAATTCAAAAGAATATTAAAATCATTTATTATTCATTTCTATTTTACTCGTTATAAATGATGAAGAAATGTTCTCATAAGGATAAAGTCTCATTTAATAATTTAATATAATGTTAACCAATTATAGTCTGAAGTCTCGCAAACTGATTAACTGTCGCTTCTAGTATCCCCACCCAAATAAATTAATGACATACTTGATATAAAGGTCAACTCAATTTTAAAGAAATGCGCAGTACTTTCCAATTAGTACTGTTTAACTACGCAAAATATCCCAAGCGGAACAATTACGGTACTAACACCACTTGTATAATGTCAGTATATAAATTTCCAAACCAAAAGTTAGAGATAAATTTTTTTCGTCACATTTTCAAATGTCACAGGCCAATGGATATTTTTAGTTTTTTTTATTTCCACTAAAAATAAAGACTATCTTTTTTACAGTACAGGATGTTCAATTACGTTCATGCAGTTTGTTAGAATTATTCATTAACAGGAAAAGGTTAAGTCAAAAATTTAACAATAGAAGCGCAAACCCTATAACTCCCAGGCGTATTTCTTTCATGCATTTATTGTGTATTCACATTTAATTTATTAAGTGAAGTAGTTCCAATGTAAAAAATTTAGTACAAAGTTTCTTCCATTTGCTTTCATGAAATTACATTCAGTTATGTGTGAAGAATATCAACAAAAATTAATATACTTCAATAAAATAAAAATAGAGATCACAAAGGTTAGGTTATTATTTTATGTTTCCAGTAGTCTATGTGTGCATACCAATTGCACTAAACATAGTCATATATCTAGCAATTTTAACCATGATCAAACGATAGGATCGACATCTAAGCTGGCGCCATTCCTTCCACAAAATACCAATGAGGAGATATTAATCAGTATGGAACACTTAAAGAGCACAGAGATCCTCTCAGAAATCGATCTTCACCTGTGTCAGGTATTGATCTCGACGCCTTTGGGACACAGAAGAGATGCTTCCGTCCATCGAGCTACGGCTGCCCCATCATGAAAACAAGACATTATACTTTTGATACGTTTTGTTTTGCTCTATCCAACTGATAAATAGATTAATATTGTTGATGGTATCAAATGCGATTAATATAAATATTAGTTTTACATACAACCCCCAGATCAATTAAATTGCAATGAAGCAACGATTAAAATTTTTTAATGACTTACACGCCAAACTTATGGAAATAAGATCCTATAGATGATATAAAAGCATAAGCACTTTCAGTATAGTAATTTTTCGTTGAATCGGACATCGAACCTGCTACTTTTTATAAGAGTAAAATACGTTTCATCATTAAGCTTATATCAAAATGTAACATTAAAAAACAATTAGGCATATTTTTATGATATTTTATTAGACATTTTTATGTTATTATAATTATAAAAGATTGCCTTATATAAGGTAAATGATATATAAAGAAAACTATAGCTCTTTTAGCTCTAAAAGGAATGATATTTTGAAGTTGTTGTTGCTTATGACACTTGGACAAGCCAAGCTCGCTATGCCTTTGGCAGTGCGAATTAAGTCAATAGAGAGCGTCTTTCGTTTGGATCAGAGCACCACGATGGTGAAAGTACGACTTTGCTCTTAAGGTGCCTCGTCATTTTGAACTACGGTCAGGTAACGAGGCCACACCAGAGGAAGGACTTTGGACGTCACATATTAACGTGGACACGTCCCCAACCCACGGAGCTCCAGCAACCCAGGGAAGGAGAGTACACCGTGGTCACTTTCCCAATTTTGCTGAGCTTACGGGAAGCGGCGTGAAGCTACTGAGCCACTGGAGCTCATATTTTGAAGTAATATGGATAACACGCACTAACATATTTGGTTTCCGCATGCTGTTAAAAAAGCTATATTTTTATCAGCATTTAATGATGCATAAAAATCACTATAAAGCCAATATTTTCTTTTCCTTTACCATCTCATACCGTATGTTATTGATTACGTATTAAAAATGCATGTAATGTCCTGGAGCAAAAGTGCAGCTTTCAACTCAGTTATCATATTCCGTCTTTTATTAAGTATAAAAAAATTGTTGTGAGGCCCATTGGGCGTCTATTCTAACAAACAAATCTTTTGGGACTTTCATGAGCATAAAACCATGGGAAATGAGCGGTACGGGATTCATTCTGCTCCCATATCACCATTGTTATGCATTTTAATGAATTGAGAGACCTGATTGTCATTCTGAGGGGAAGGCTCAGTGTTTTTATGAAGTTGGTCACGGATATTCGTTTTCAAAAAGGACTCTTGCTTGTTATGAATGGCCAAAAAAAACATTTGAGACTATATTTTTAAACAAGTAACTTAAGTCTTTAGGATAAGAAAGCTTAATAATTAAATTTCACGTATTTTACAACTATATCACGTTTTTTGTTTCGACCTTCAAATTATGGTTCTAAACATAATTAAGATTAAAATCATTCTCTCTAGGGTAGAAAGATCAGCGGCTCAAGTAGTGCAGCGTCCATTGCATTTGGATTAAAGCTTGTATATCACGAAAGATGACGCTAGTGTCATGTGTTTTCAAATTTAGGTCGAACATTTAATGCGTCCATGACGATTGAGGACATTGTAAGGACATCTAAAATTTAAGTTTTATTCTTCCTTTTCAAAATTTAGAAAAAATGTAATTTGAAACATTAATAGATATAACTAATGTAATATATTGAAAAAATACATATTATACGATTTTTTTTATTTAATACGAATTCTTTAAATAAAAAGGGATGTGAAATATAGAATTAAGAAACAGCAATACAAGTATTGAAATTTAATTTATTCTTCGAGACAATTTTTTTTACTAGCCTTATGTTTGCTGTGTGAATGGTGAATCTCAACCAAAGCAGAATAAGAACAGTTGAGAGATATCAATGTTGATTTTTAAATAATTAAGTTCACATCAAATGAATAGCAGTATTTTATTTTATATGCAGAAATTCAAGTTGTCTTGCTTTTAGTTGTCATTATTTTTATAGACAATTAATTCTCTTTAATTTTTTAAGTAAAACAAAATATAATACAAAATTTCTGTATACATAAATTTATAAACTAATGAATTGCTATGAAAAATGTACAGCAAATGCAATATGCTGAGACTATTCAAAAAGCCTTACAACAATCCTGAGTTACTAAGTTATTCAGCGCATCTTAAAATAGATTAAAGTATCGATAGTCTCTTGGTCACCACCTTATATATTCGAAAGACTTATATAGTTCAATTTTAACAAGAACACAGTTATAAAACAATAGAATAAAATTTAAATGATTCTTAATAAATCTGAAAGTCTAATGGATTAAATTTTCGCATTGATTACATATTTTCTTACCGATAATATATCCACCAAACTTTTTGACTGATGAATTTAAAGTTTTACGTTTAATTGGTGAGATATATAAAGTTTTATAACTTATTATTAGCATAATATCTATAAATTATATTTTTCAGTTAAAATATTTGAATGCATATTTAAGTTGAATTTATGCAATTGGGATTATGTGAGTAAACATTTACCTAAACTTATATTTCAAAGAAATATCTGTAGAAAATATATGAATAACAATATATATATATATATATATATATATATATATATATATATATATATATATATATATATATATATATATATATATATATATATATATATATACATATATTCTCAATGTCATTTCAATGATTAGATAATTAATCATGAAAATGTGAGTGAAACAAATACGATTTTAGCTTTGCTTAAAAAAGTCAAAATCGGTCCCATATGTTCGAAATGTGTATATATATAACTAGAGAAAAACATTCTGTAGCCATTTGAGTTATTTTGCACGACCCTCACGCATGAAGTACGAGATGAGCCGTGCTCTTCGTCAATGGAAGTGCCCCTTTTTAGCACACCAGAGTGGCCGCGAAATAGATGATTCTCTGCGTCTGCAACTCAAAACTGAGAGACCAGGTGAGAATGACTAACCTATCATTTCTAATAGAATCAATTAGTCTCATATTTTCACTCCCTTTTTGATTATTCTAAGTTGTCGCCCGAAAAATCAATAGCTATTCTATTCGTCAGTTACTGACGGATATTCGCTTAAATTCTGAAAATAGGACATCATACCATAAAAAAGGAATATCCAAAAGGATTACAGTTCTCTATATTTTATTTTGTTCGAGCATTATTTCGTGAAAGAGGCACGTACAGAAGGTTAGTGCTTATTAATATACACAAAGGACGTTATAGTGATTCATATACGTGTTCGTGTGTATTTGCATTAATAATTTCAGGGTGATTAAAAGCTCTTCTTCTTTTGCCCCTGCCATGAAATGTTTTATTCACTCAACAGTTATTAAAAAATATATTAAGCATTTATAATTTGTAAAATAATTTTACAAAACAAACATTTGCTGAATGCTAATAGAAATTATTTAAAATTTTTCATTATATTAAATATCAAAATTTGTTAAAAATTTAATTCAGAGCGCAGTAAAAACTCCACAGGATTTTTGACTGTTGACACTCTGAAGAAATTTCATCAATTTATTAAAACTTGTGACAATATAATTTATACACTAAATATTAAAAATAATATTTAGCTAGAATCATAAAAATTTTAATAATTTTAAAAATTCAAAATATTTCTGTAAAATTATTCATAACGTTGAACTTGCTTTTTTTTATACTTTTAATCATATATGATCATTGTTTTCCATGAAAAATTTTAATCAGTGATCGATAATTTTGTTTCCTTAATTTGAGATAAATGCAAATATTACATTTTGATTGAAGCATTCATTAATTTAATACCCAAAACATACTAAAAATTTTGTTTATAAGCTTATAGTTGATTTGTTTTTACCAGAGTTCGTATATTTTGAACATATGAGAATAAAAATTTTTTTAAATTCTCATCATTTACATTATTACGTAATTTATTTTAAGTATTATTTATATACTTCTATCTATTTTGAAATTATACTTTTTCATTATATTTTCTTGAAATACAAAATTGTTCATACAAATTAAATTAGTTACATATTTCTCTTCAAACAATTATTTCATAAAATTTTTTTATTTGTTCCTCTTCTTTTCGAGAAAATTCTACATTATCCCTTAAAAAAAGAATCTTTTCCATTTAAAGTTAATTCTTAAGCATTAATATTTAAAGTTGATTCATTAACATCTGATGACACAGGAATTCCCTCCCCTCACATCATTTTTATTTTATTTCTTTTCTTTAAATATTCTCAGTAAAATTAAATTTAAATGAATACATTTAAATGAATCAAGAACATTAAATAAAGGAAATAAATTAATTGAATGATAAAAGTAAATAGCAGAATAAAGGAAGTAAATTAGCATGTTTTTGACTAAAAGAAATATATTTTGTTTGTGGTATTTTTCTGTATTATTAAGTATTGCTTAATAGGATGCCAAGGGAAATGAAAATGGATGTAAGGAAATTTTTTATCTTTTCCTGGATTATAATGCTATAAATAGCTCTTTATATTCGAAAAGAGTCTAGTTGTACAATCGCTATTCAAGGAATTAGTTTTCATTTGTAATGATTTGTAAATGTGATAAATATAAATAAGAAGCTCCTTCAAGGTGCTCAAAGTCATTAATTTAGAAATTTCGCGTACAAACATGCATAACCCCCTCACATTATCATTGATTTTATCCACATGAATTGTTTGATTTTTACCTTCTAATTTCTTCTTTAAGGAATGCATAGGAAAGGAACTCTCAAGACATATCTTTTTTAAATAAATTTTAATGAAAAATCCTTTCTTTCTCCTTTTCATATTTTTTCTTTTTCAATGTTTAACTTTGAATGAGTTGAATAGGGAAGCCGCATTCAACTGAGTTGGTAATCCTCTACCATTTTATTAATAAAACTACTGCATATTTGACAATGTTATACATTCTTCTTTCCTTTGAATACAAACCAAGAGAGCCAAAACAAAATTTCTTCCTGGATAGCAAAATGATAGTAAAAAAATGTATCTAAAAGAACGTAAATCCATAGGTAAAAGTATGCAATTTGATTTTAGTGATTCGTAGTTTTGTTCCTTATAAATACCATGATACAAAATTAAGAAAAATAAATTATTTTTACAACTTAAATGCATTTTATGATGTCGTTATATATTACCCATGCAACTACACATATGCCTCATTGTTGGATGAAGTATGATTTAAAAAGTATTATCAATATATACAATTTAATCAGATAAAGTGAGAATGAAATGTTTATTGATCATTTCGATTTCATATGTTATGTAAAATCCGAAGTGATCATGAAAATAATCAATGTTCCTTATGATGTTTCGAATATGCATTTTTATATTTCAAGTCAAGAAATATGTAACACAAAAAATGTGTAAGAGCCATCATATTAAAAACAAACATAACTCTAACAAAAAAGTCCTAAAGAATTACAGCAATTGCAGTTTTTAATATATTATAATATAGACAGAATAGTTTAGTAGAGAACTGATTGTATGAAAGACATTAAGCAACAACCGCATCTGACACGGAGCTTCTTTAAATGGTTAAAGTTCTTCAAGCATCCCCTTGGATAGCTGCGTTCATTAAATATTTTATATTGGTTGATTCAGGAGCATCTAGCAGTAGTTGTACTATTTCTGAAACCTTCCTGTCGACAATCCTTATGTAACTGTTATACTCGGAAAATTAACCATTTAACTCTTCTACAGCATTATTCATTCAAGAGTACCAGTATTAACACAAGCCTGAGCACCTAGAAATCAGCTGATTAGTCTGTCCGCCATATATGTGGAAACCAGAATTACTACAGCCATCTCACATTCTACAAAACCAGAAAGCTTTCAAGCTGTTAGCTAATTTTTGGTCATTTATGATTCCTTATAGAAAATCATATACTTCCTTCATTTTTATAGATTCGAATAAGCTCCACAACTGTAGTAGATACAAGTCATATTGCCTTTAGTTATATTATATACATATTGCTTAACTCTACGATGTTATTAATGATGTATACCATTAATCTGCACTTCATTACTCTATGCAATAGCAATGTAAGATACAATGAACTTAAATTTCCTTAACGTTTTCAATGTGATGTTACTCTTTGATAGTATTCCACGAGTTTGCATTTCAAATTTTCAAGTTTTGTATGTTAGAAATGCATAGAGAGCTATTTCATGCTAATTAAATGTAACTCCATATTTCTGCCATCAATCTTTTTACGCATTTGTCATGGTTTTCGAAATAAAATCTCTACCAAGATGTAATACTGAAGGCATCAGCA
Source organism: Latrodectus hesperus (assembly GCA_037975125.1). Lineage (NCBI taxonomy): Eukaryota > Metazoa > Arthropoda > Arachnida > Araneae > Theridiidae > Latrodectus > Latrodectus hesperus. The sequence continues at coordinate 108,966,907 of CM075854.1, read as the reverse complement.
TTAGTCGTATTGTCACTTTATTATAAGTTAACATTACGCTTAGTTTCCTAAACTTTTTTATTCAAAATTAATTTATCTATTTTTACCCTTATTCTATGTCTTATTACAGTGCTGAGTGTATTACCAATTAATCTCTTAAACAAGACAACAAACTCTCTCGTGGAGGACTTATTTGCATTTTTCACTTAGTGTTTCCTTAAACAAATAAAAGTATAAGATATATTTCAGGAATAAAAAATTTAAATGGAAAGTAATTCGCCTTTGTATTCCTATTTTGGTATAAAAACACATTCCTTAAAATTACTCTAAAACTAATTTTTACTAATACTTTGATAAGTAATATAATTCCTACCTTAAATGTTGCACTGGAAATAGATTTCCTTATTCCTGATGAAAGTTTTCAGCAAAACAAAGATATATCTCTAGTATGAGTATGATGAATATATCATTTGAGTATTCATAACGATATCACATATAAACTTCATTTAATTTATAAATATTGTAAAAGTAGGAACTAAATAAAAATTCAATTGGCTCGTTCTCAATTAATATTAACATCTTCATATGTCCTTAAATTCTTGAAAATATAATTCATTAAATTATCAATATAGAGGACTTTAATAAAACTATAATAGGGAAATATTTAGTTAATTTTAATCATTTTACAATTAACTATGATTAAAATTCTTTCAAATATTAGGAATTCTTAAACTATTTTTATATTTTGATATAATATTTCCAAAATACGTAAAACATTTATTTTAAGAGATTTTGTGGCGAAGCTAATTAGCTCAATAGGTAAGACAATATTGCTATTATTATCCAATATTATTATGTTAAACAATCGTTTATTAAATTTTATATCTATACAAATTGTACTATATTAGAATAAGCAAAAAGCATACGGAAGTTAATCTGAAATATTAGCACATAAATTTCAAAATATAGTTTCAAACAAAATTTGCAAAACATGATACCACAAAATAACAAAATGACCAAAGCACTAATACATAGCATAATACATATGACCTAAAATTAACATACATTATTGCTAATATTAATTTTTTTTCCTCCTAAGACTATATAAAAAGACATTCTCTAATTAAAGTTTAAATACAGGAATTGTTGAATTGATTGTTACAGGAAAAATATTAGATAATTCGATTTTAATTCTAATACAATGTTCTGCAAATTTTTTGCTTCTGATAGAGAATTTATCTGTCTTTTCAAACTAACTATAGTTAAAAGATAAAAACCATCTTCAATTAACCGGTTTGAATTAAATTGTGTTTTCTTTCATTGAAAGAAGATAAGAAAGAAGTATAACAATGGCATTTAATCAACACTTGATTTCAAAATATATATTTCCTTAACAATTTTAAGTTCTTAATTTTTTATGACTATCACACAATAAAGAGCATAACAATTGAAGGCTTTTTTCATGACATTTTTTAACATTCACTGCCTCTTTTTTAAACATGGGCCTCGTGAACGTGTATCTAAGGCAGAAATTTGGAATCTACTAAGCTAAATATGTATACAGAAAGCAAGAGCATTTTTATAATTTTTTATTCAACAGTGGCTGGAAACTAGTAATTTTGGGACTAAAGAATGAACTCTCCCTGGCTTAATAGATGGAATAAGCCCCGGAAAGTTCAACCCATCTGTTAAGCAATCGTGACCTTATTCTTCTGACAATTCTCAACATGGTTTTGACCATCTATGTCTGCACTCTTAATATGTATAGCAGTTAACTTTCGTATAATTCTGAAACATGACAATTTGATATAATTTAGCCTTTAATATCACAATCGTCTTCACACTTTTATATTAAGCCAGCAGGATAATATTAAATAATTACCTTAATTACACAATTTAGACACATGCATAGAAAGTTATGAAGCTATTTTAAAGCTTTTTAATTATACAAACAACTTTTGGCAAATCAGGACTTAGTAGTTCATACTATGACTTTCATTTGGAAAAATAACCAAATCTAAAACCACTCTAGCTACCATCCAGTCTAAAATAAATCTTTATGTGAAGGTAAATTTGATTATTTGAAATATGTAGCTTTTATCCATTTCTTAAAATTCTTAAGCATAATACCAAAACAAGTTAATTTCGTTCCTTGGAATCATTACTTTAGGGATTTTTGTGAGCTTCAAAACAATTTAAAATTTCTAAAAAATCCTGTACTAAAGTAAAATATATAAATAAGCTAAAAGAGAAACACCCAGCAATATCCGAATACTTGACGACAAATGAGCTGAAGGTGGAAATTTTCTTTCTTCCTTTATGCGGTCTAACAATATATGTTCACTTAAATAATCAATTTTTAGAAAATATTTTTATGTTTCAAATATTTTAAAAACGAGTGCAAAAATTTTATTATACCTCTATGAATTTCTGCAAAAGATAATACACTCATTTGAAAGGCAATTTCTGGGAAAACGAAAATAAGTTGAAAGATTATTTTTTATGAGTATTGGCTAGACAATGCTGGATGAGGGTTGTTAAAATACCATAATCGCAAATGTCAAGGGCTTATAACCTCTCATCGGATCTGTTTTCTCGATAAATCACATTGAGGGAGCTCTGACGTCATTGAACTAACGGTGGCTAAAACAAAATATACCTTTGTAGAGGATACATATTACATCGCTTAGTACTAAAAGCTATTCTGTATTGATTTTGTTGCAGGCCATTACTGTTATTTCTCCCCAACTTCTTTAATAAATCAAAATAAGTGTTCGATTCTTTCATCAGAGAATTTATATAACAAAAATGTTTGAAATACTAAAGTGAAGCTGTATGGAATGAATTTAACCTTTTTAGCTTAGTTTTTTTTATACTGCTTATGAAATTGTGAGAGTCTATTATTCTATATAGTTAATTAAAAATAAAAATAGGACATCATATAAGGTGGTGATATATTGAATTTATAGGTATTTTTTTATTTATTTTAAATGCAATAAAAAATTACATAATTTGAAAAATAATTATTATGAGGAACTGGGAAAATACTGGAAATAAAATGCGTGTGTAAAAAGTGATTTGAATCCACAGAAAAAAATTGCATCAAAAGGAAAATCTTGTTTATTGTAACACAATACAAAAGTAAGATTAACAAAACGTCAAGGAATTAATTTGTTAAAAAACTACAAAGGGAGCCAAAGTGATAATTTATGTAGCAATATTTCCAACAAAGCTCTGAGTTACAGACTAAAGGAAGTTCCGAATTCCAGGTTGAGAGAAAAGGATGACCAGCCGCTACCAATATTTAGACTATTCTTTCTTCTGGCGTAGTGATGACAGACCTAATTATGTCCCAGATATGTTCAATGGATGAGTGCACAAAGAGGTCACTGATCCTTCCTACGTATTTACTAATGTATACTGTCTACTTCAGGTTGTTACCTAAAGGATGGCAAGCACTATGCACTCTGCGAAGAAAAGAAGAGATAACGGATGTTACCTATCATTTATAGAACCTTGAGCTTCATTTATTCCCCAATACACCTCTGAATAGCTATAATAAACTATTTAACTACATTTCTAATCATGCACTTAGTTATTATTATTTCTTTCGTAATTGTTATTATCTATATAAAAGTGTATGAACTTTTCTGTAGTGATATTAAGTACAGCTCAAAAAAGAAGCAGCTAAAATGAGCACATTTAGTAGATAGGTATATCCACTGTAACTTTAATTTAAAATTTATAATATCGTGTCTTTTTCATCTAGTTCATACCTATTAAAAATATAAAAGTTTATGAGTGGATTTTATTGACGCAGGAGAAAATAACTGAAACACAATGAAGAACAATAATTTTACTGAAAAAAATAACACATATACTGCATGGATAAATAACGCATATACTTAATATATTAAGAAAAGAACAACTACTAACAAAAGTGATTGAGAAACAAAATCAGCTACAAAATTACACTGGCTATTGCATTCAGTGAAGGCTGTAATCCATCCTCACAAGGTCAAACATTTACAATTCTAACTAGATATGTGGGGAATACTATATTTGCCCATATATTCAATTTTATTAGGAGACGCATCTTACAACCATCTCACACTCTTCAGCCCTGATCAATACTATTTTGAAGTTAATGACACCAGAATTGAGCTGTTTCCAAAAAACACACGATTGATTCAGGACAAGTAATAACAGATTACAGTAATTCACTGCAACAAAATAAAAGTGCAGAAAATTGCCAAGCTGTTAAAGGCTGGACACCACCACACTCAAAAAAATTATCTAAAATGACGTGGGACAAAGGATCTGACATTCCACTGCATGTATCCAACTGACTCTTGAAGCTTGGTTAGTGCATTTCCTTAAAATTAAGAAAATAAGTTTTAAATGATATCCATAATAACAAAATATGACATTTAATGAAACAAGCCGTATTATATGATTCAAACAAAATATTTCAACAAGTTTTCATACTTTTTCAGGTAAAGCATTTTAGAAAGAACTTCTAATAACCTATTCCGTACTACATACTCCATGCATCCCTCCTTCATCTACTAATCATACAATCAGGAGCAGGTTTGGTAGAAGAATGGATCTAATTTTATTTCTCTTGACCGTGTTTATAGAATCCATGTTTTAAATATTGGTAATGCATAATATCTCATCACTGGTGGAATGCACAAGAGGGGAACACTAGCTCAGTCTTCAATTTCATGATATATTATAGCTCAAAATTTTATATAATTATAAAATAATTTTTATCATTAATTAAATAATACTATTCGGGATTCTTGTATACACACACACACACACAGTAGTATCTTGCATTAAACAGAGGATGTTTAGTAGAAATAAAAAGAATTGCATAGAATATTCAACAAAAGCAAATTCTATCATTAATTGAAATAAATGAAATGTGGAAATTTTACTTTAAGGCATCATTTTTTTCCAACGGCGGGCACTTGGGTGACGAACCCTATGCCACAACAAGGCCAGTTACTGCTACTCGTTTGTCGTTACCCAGCGGGTACCTGTGAACCAAGTCACGGAGGCGAGTAGCGTTGCCCGCGCCATACCACCACAAACCCGTTTATAGGGTGGGCCACATTCATACATCATCACAGAAGAATGGACAGAGAATGAAAGTAACATCCATGCCCGAACCGGGATTCAAACCTGAGACTAGCAGCTTAGGAGCGCTAACCACTCAGCCATCGATCAGCCACATAGAAAGCATTGACTGTTACAGAGATATTAAATAACATTCACTGAGTAATATGGCCTCTGGGATATTATAAAATATTAGTCGATGTTCAGAAGATTTCAAAAAAGATTTGTACACCATGGATAAACTTTAAGAATAATCTTCTGAAATCACACATTCACTTCATTATAATTCCTAAATTGTTTAGAAAAAACTAATTTTCGGAATATCGTACAATATTATTTAACATCAGCGGATCGACTTTCGGCATTCGCAATATTGGCCAATATCTTTGTGCTACTTGGGGCATGGCATGAAAGAATCATCCGTAGACGCCCCAAGCACAAGTACGCACTCTGATGGTGGCATCGCGCAGGCGGGTGTCGGCCCCTCCTTGAATGACGGGTGCCTAGCGCTGGGCATAGCGTCCTCCCTTTAGGGGCGACCGACAGGCGCGCGATACCACCAGCAGAGTGCCCTCATCATACTCTTTCTCGGATAATTCTCTTAAGAAAAATATTTTTTACTCCTCCACGAGACGGGGGGTTAACTTTCAACAGAGAATTTAAGTCTCAACCGGTCGCGGGTTTTATACTGCACTCATCATTCGCATAAGAGTCCCGACCCTGCTTGGGTCTTATAGTGGACTCTTTTTATATACTCACCATAACTCTTCTTCATTATTTTCTTTAGTTTTTCGTTTCTGTCTCTAAATATTGTCAAGAAATTTAATTAAAAATTATAATTAATGTAAATAATATTTTGTAATAAGTACTGTATTTTAATAATTTGAATTACAAGTTAAAATAATTAAACTTTAAGTGATGTAAGACGTCATCAACTTTACTTTAATGCAAGACAAGAACATTTTTTAACACTTATCTAAATCGCAAAGAGACTCTCCTGAAGAAAAATTAATACTTATCTGTTTGATAGCTTCATCTTCCCTATGTAAAAATACACCAATGATAAATTCTTGAAAAATAATATAAATTATTCTTGCACACACAAACATTTCTTCTCTATTTTAAGTATAACATCGAAGCATGCAGAAATAAAATTAGAAAAGGATTTATTCATCTTTTTCTTGTTTTCTGTGAGAAAAATATGAACGACACTTTCTTTAAAAAATAAATTATTTATTTCCATCAGAGATCTGTTTATTGTGCCGGTAATTTCCAACACAAAATATTAAATAAAAAAAAAGTGATACTCACCTGTTTGAGAAGTTTTAATTTCTCTGTGAAAATAATATGAAACGAAATACAAAGAAGAAGAAAAATTATACTCACCTGAGTTTTAGCGCAGTTTCGTCTCCTTTATACACATAAAATAAAACTTTGTGATAGATTAAATTATAAGATAAGTTATCATTCAATGTTTTTATTTGAGTTAAGAAACTTGAAATCACACATAAAGCTTATTTAAATTAAGGAATAGGTATTGATGCAAAGAAATGAAATATTAGGGTAAATTTAAAATAACCTGAAAAATTATTATTCAAGGTTCTTAAGAGGTGACCGGTGACGACGACGATTAGGATGCTCAGGTTTCGACCTCGTCACTTAAAATTGTTCAAAATTACGAACCGATTTTATTTAGAGGCTTTTCAGTCGCAAGACAACGCAAACGATTTTCTGGAATTGAAATTGAAAAATTATTTAACAATAGTCCGAAATCATATTTGGAATATTTTAAGCCTGAAATTTCATTCTTATTAATGTTTTTAAATTCTAAACAAAGCTAATAACTTAAATCGTCAGTCATGTTATTAAAATTGTATAAAATTCCTTGTAATATGGGAATCATAATACTCGAATGAAACAAAGCAGAAAAATTTTTCAGGGTCATATCGAATATCAAAAATAATTATATAATTTGAGACACATAAAATTTATTAAAAAAATTACAAAAATCATCCGTATCATTTGCACACACACGCACAAACATACAGATAAATAAAGAATTCTAAAGTAGTATCATGAATAAACACTTTAATAAATTATTTTCTTTCCTGAAGGAAATTATTTTTCATTTACAAAAAATGCCCATACTTACGGACACTCCTGTCTTCAATATCATTTCATTACTTATTTAGAAACCGACTAACAGAATGTAAAGTTGAATGGCACCAAGATTTAGAAGTCCTTTGCATTAAAATTAGATGAGTTAAAGGAAATACAAAACTTATAAACACGTTCGATCAATGTTCAAGTACATATGGAATTCAAATACACAACAAAATAAATAACATACTTTTTTAAATTATAATTAGATTTTTTATTTCAGTTATACAAAATTTGCATAATGAGTTGTATCATAATTCTCAATATTTATTAGTTTATTAAAAACAATAAAGTTTTTAAAACTGTGTACTCTAAAGTAAGTTGATAATTTACACAAAGATGTGTTTTCAACATTAACTTTTGAATTTATGGTTACAAACTTCATATATAAAAATGTATTTTGTTAAAATGTGATTCTTTTTAAATGAAATTCAAAAAAATTACAAGATTATTACTAAACAATTAAAAATACTCATTATGTATCTAGTTGAGACATATATCTTTAAACTTTTTCAGTTCATGAAAAAGTTTTGTTGCCAGGTGACAATTTTATCTATCATTTGAACTTGCTATATATAAAATACATTCATAAGATATATATTTATCAGAAAAGGGGAAACAACGACTAGGTATTAGCGTGGTACATACATTTACTGAAGACACTTACATACTTTCACAATGCTTATTATTTATTATATTTATTTATAAGAATCAACTAAAAATACGAACATAAATAGAGACATTTAAAACAATCGAAACATAAATCTTAACATTATGAAATTATTTAAAATTCTACATCGTAATATCTCATTAATAATTTTTGTTTAGAATTAAATATTAAAATTTAAAAAAATATGGTTTTCAATTATCAATTTTTTCTAAAATGTGCAGAATTTTCACTACTTAATTACAGCTTACTTAAGAAATGCATCTGTTTCAGAGACTTTATAAAACATTTCACCATAAACTAATAATCGAATTATATATTTAAGAAATGTTTGAATTTAGTAATCACAAATTCTATTTTGTATCAGAAAAACAGTGGGGAACATACTATAAATTATTCAATTTCTTAACTGTGAGGTTCAAAGATATTTTAACAAATTTTTATGTAAAATTTAAGATATTTTAAACTAATATTCCGTAAATGTAATTAAAAATCATTGAATAAAAGTTAGTTTCTTACAAATTCCAGAAAATATGAAATTTCTTTTATTATGTAAGAGAAATATTTTTATTTACGAAATCAATGATTACATTTTAAATCGCCCAACTTGTCTAGTGGTCAGCGTGCCTGACTGTGGATAAGAAGGTCCTGGGTTCGAATCCCGGTTCGGGCATGGATGTACTTTTTCTCTCTATCTATCCTGTCTTTGTAGGAATGAGGTGTGAATGGTTGCCTACCCTATAAACGGGTCCTTATAGCATGTGTGTAGAGCAAAGTCGTACTTTCGCCTTCATGGTGCTCTGATTGAAACGAAAGACGTTCCCAATTGACTTAAATTCGCATAGCCAAGGCATAGCGATCTTGGCTTGTCCAAGTGTCATTAGTAACAACATTTTAAATATTACGTTTTGATTCTCAAATGCTCCAAAACAGCATTATAATTTTACAATCTTGAAACAAAATATTACAAATAAGCACTATGGTATGACTTTCTTAATCCTTTCTTGTGTTTTAGTGATAAAATTTCATTGAGTTAATTCTGATATTAAGCTAAATAGTTCGAGTTTGAATAAGATGTTTCTAACTTGAGAAATTTTATCGTTGCGGTAAAATAATAAATTAAGGTATTTGTGTGTTTTTAATAGGTTAATATTAATGCAAAACTAATATTGTTGAAGCTAGACAATGATTTTATCTCTGGTCAGTGAATTTATGCTTACAAAAATGCGTTTTACGAATATTTACTTTAATCAAAACTATTTAAAAACATTTGATTAATATAATCAAGTGTTGTAAAATATTTATATTTTATAGTTATCAAAAGAAGAAGGAAGTTAAATCATTATTTTACTAGATTACCTTTTTTTAAACAATCTTTCTCGAAATTTATCACTTCTGATCTTTAGCATTTCAAAGAAGTTATAGTGCAGTGCAGGGAAAAATATTTAATGTAGAACTAATTTGAATATGTGAAAAAATGTGATATTGACACAGGTTCTATATTAAATATTTAATTATTAGAATTGTAACTATTGTAAACAGCAGCGTAAAGATTTCCCCAATTAAATTTTGCTTTCATTCTCCGTCTAAAAAACGAATTTTCATGCGTGACATAAATGCATTTTAATACTTGGGCAAAACAATTCAAGAAGTACTAAAATATATATAATAACTACATGGATTTCCGTATGGAACGATATTTTCTACATAATTATAAACAGAAATCATTCGTTACGGGGAATTTAATATAAAAATTTTACATTGAAAATTTTTCCCTAAAATTTCAACTGAAATCTGTAGGTTACTATTTGCTCTGAAGTTTATTGTTAGGCAATTTAGTTGGCTTTTATTTTTTTTCTAATTATTACAATTACGCAGTTTGTAGGTATTAAAGCATCAGAACCATTTCTTTCAATGATTTTGAAAATTATTTGATTATTTTAGAATAGAATCGTATAGTGCTCATTTTGAGAAGAATCTGCAATGATTAAAACCAATTATAATGAAACAAAAAATTAACTAGTTATTACAGCTATTTAAAAGAATTTACTGATTTTCATAAAAGGAAATGATGCATTTAACTGTTTTTGAACAATGATTAAAATAAATATCATGTCACCCAATCTAATATTTATATTAGAAAAATGAATGAAAAATTAAATAAATAAATATACATACATAAAATGCAAAATGATATTTTAAAATTATAATATAAAATATTGTCCGACAAAATTATTGAATATTAAAATGACCCCACATAGATAAAATACTATATCATTATGTATTTTAACATTAAATAATATTATTCGATAGTATATAATATTGTTTGATATTCCATTCGATATTAAACAATATTACGTGTCAATATTATTAAAAATTGTATTTGAATGTCAAAAAACAACACACCATTTCGACATTAAGTAATATTAGATTTTGTGTGACTTACTTGAGTGCACTCAATTCTCGATGGAGGAGCTCCTTGGAGACCCCCTCCTTTCTAGATTTTTGAGAGTGCGTGGGCTCATGGAACTGGTGTAGCTCCGCTATTCTGGATGGGATTTGTAACAACAGATTTTGTGTGAGGGCGTGGTAGCCAAGTAGTTAGGAAATCGGCCTTCCACCAGGATGGGCGGAGTTCGATTCCCAATGCCGGCATAGGTCCACCGAGTGCATGCGATATACGTGCACGATAAATCTGCATATTACACATAGTATAAAAAAATAAATACATTAAATTTACTGATTAATTGAATGTGTATCATAAAAGACTTTCTTCGATACTCTTCTCATTACAAACATTTCATAAATTATTATTTTTGTAATGAAATGAATACCACACTTAGTCTAAGAATATGAATTACTACTACAAGAAACCATTTATTTATATGTTCAATGGGTATTTCTTAAGATATACTGGAATACTGAAATCAAACTTAGCGGGAATGAGAAGTTTCACGTATTATATGGCCGCACTATTAAAAAAATACTTTTTCGTCCTAAATAATATGTTTTATAATAAAATAAAAACCATAGTTAGTCAAAGAATAAGATTTACAACTAAATGAAACCATTTATTTGAATATCCATTGGGTATTTCTAAAGATATACTGGAATTTTGAAATCAAACTTTCAGAGAATCAGAATTTTTTCACACCACATGGACGCACTATAAAAAAACTCATTTTTCTCCTAAATTATATTTTTTATTATAAATTGATACCACAGTTAGTCTAAGAATGTGATTTACTACTAAATGAAACCATTTATTTGGGTGTCCATTGGGTATTCTTAAGATATACTGGAATTTTCAAATCAAACAGCGGGAATAAGAAGTTTCACGTAACATATAGGCGTACTATACAAAAACTCATTTTGTCTCCTAAATTATATTTTTTGTAATAAAATGAATACCACAGTTAGTCTAGAAATATGATTTACTAAAAAATTATACCATTTATTTGTCTATCGTTTGGACAATTTTTAAAATATAAGGGAATTTTGAAGTCAATATTAGCGAGAATCAGAATTCCCACTTATCATATGGGCACACCATACAAAAACTCACTTTTTTCCTAAAATATAATTTTTATAATAAAATGAATACCACAGTTAGTTTAAGAATGTGATTTACTACTAAATGAAACCATTTATTTGTGTGTTCATTGGGTATTTCTTAAGATATACTGGAATTTTGAAATCAAACTTTGAGAGAATCAGAATTGTTCCACACCATATGGGTGCACTATACAAAACCTCATTTTTCTCCTAAATTATATTTTTTGTAATAAATTGAATACCACAGTTAGTCTAACAATGTGATTTACTACTAAATGAAACCATTTATTTGTTTACCTATTGGGTATTTCTAAGAAATAATGGATTTTTTTTTTGAAATCAAACTTAGCGAGAATCAGAAGTTTCACCTACCATATGGGCGCATTTTACAAAATATCATTTCTCTCTTAAATTATATTTTTTGTAATAAATTGAATACCACAGTTAGTCTAACAATGTGATTTACTACTAAATGAAACCATTTATTTGTTTACCTATTGGCCATTTTTTAATATATCAGGGAATTTTGAAGTCAATCTTCCCGAGAATCAGATGTCCCACGCACAATATGGGCACACCATACAAAAACTCACTTTTTTCCTAAAATATAATTTTTATAATAAAATGTATACCACAGTTTGTCTAAGAATGTGATTTTACACTATATTATACCATATATTTTTGTGTTCATTGGGTAATTCTTAAGGTATACTGGGATTTTGAAATCCAACTAGCGAGAATCAGAAGTTTCTCGTTTTGTATGAGTGCACTATACAAACACTTACTTTTCTCCTAAATTATATTTTTTGTAATAAAATGAATACCACAGTTAGTCTAAGAATGTGACTTACTACTAATAGAACCAATTATTTGAATATCAATTGGGTATTTCTTAAGATATACTGGAAATTTGAACTCAAACTTTGCGAGAGATTCAGAATTTTTACACACCATATGGGCGCACTATACAAAAATTCATTTTTCTGCTAAATTATATTTTTTGTAACAAAGTGAATACCACATTTAGACTAAGAATTAGATTTACCACTAAATGAAACCATTTATTTAATATCAGTTGAGTAATTCTTTAGATATACTGGAATTTTTAATTCAAACTTAGCGGGAATCAGGAATTTCACATACCATATGAGCGCACTATAAAAAAACTCATTTTGCTCCTAAATTATATTTTTGTAATAAGATGAATACCACAGTTAGTGTAAGAATGTGAATTACCACTAAATGAAACCATTTATTTGTATATCCTTTGGGTATTTCTTAAGATATACTAGAATTTTGAAATGAAACTTAGCGGGAATCAGAAGTTTCACGTACCACATGGGCGCGCTTTACAAAAACTCATTCTTCTCCTAAAATATATTTTTTTAATAAAATGAATACCACAGTTAGTCTAAGAATGTGATTTACTACTAAATAAAACCATTTATTTCTATATCTGTTGGACATTTTTTAAGAAATAAGGGAATTTTGAAGTCAACCTACGCGTGAATCAGAAGTTTCACGTACCATATGGGCGAACTTTACAAAAACTCATTTTTCTCTTAAATATATTTTTTATAATAAAATGAATATCACAGTTAGTCTAAGAATGTGATTTACTACTAAATTAAACGATTTATTTGTATATCCATTGGGTATTTCTTATGATATACTGGAATTTTAAAATCCAACTTTGCGAGATTCAGAATTTTTACACACCATATGGCGCAGTATGCAAAAGCTCGTTTTTCTCCTTAATTATATTTTTTGTAATAAAATGAATACCACAGTTAATCTATAAATGTGATTTACTACTAAATGAAAGCATTTATTTGTGTGTCCATTGGGTTTTTCCTAAGATAAACTGGAATTTTGAAATCAAACTTAGCTGGAATCAGAAGTTTCACGTAGTGTATGGGTGCCCTGTACAAAAACTTATTTTTCACATAAATTATATTTTTTGTAATAAAATGAATACCACAGTTAGTCTAAAGAACGTGATTTACTACTAAATTAAACCATTTATTTGGGTGTCCATCGGGTATTCTTAAGTTATACTGGAATTTTGAAATCAAAATAGCGGGAATAAGAAGTTTCACGTACCACACAGGCGCACTATACATAAACTTATTTTTCTCCTAAATTATATATTTTTGTAATAAAATTACTGCACAGTTAGTCTAAGAATGTAATTTACTACTAAATGAAACCATTTATTTGTATATCTATTGGCCATTTTTTAAGATATAAGGGACTTTTGAAGTCAATCTTCGCGAGAATCAGATGTCCCACGTACCATACGGGCACACCATGCAAAAACTCACTTTTCTCCTAAATTATTTTTTTGTAATAAAATGAATACCACAGTTAGTCTAAGAATGCGATTTCATACTAAATGAAACAATTTATTTGTGTGTCCATTGGGTATTTCTTAAGATATACTGGAATTTTGAAATCGAACGCAGCGTAAATCAGAATTTTTACACACCATATGGACGCACTATACAAAAACTCATTTTTCTCTTAAATTATATTTTTTGTAACAAAATGAATACCACGGTTAGTCTAAGAATGTTATTAACTACTAATTAGAACCAATTATTTGAATATAAATTGGGTATTTCTTAAGATATACTGGAAATTTGAACTCAAACTTTGCGAGAGGTTCAGAATTTTTTCACACCATATGGGAGCCATATACAAAAACTCATTTTTCTCCTAAATTTTATTTTTTGTAACAAAATGAATACCACATTTAGACTAAGAATAAGATTTACCACTAAATGAAACCATTTATTTATATATCAGTTGGGTAATTCTTGAGATGTACTGGAATTTTTAATTCAAACTTAGCTGGAATAAGAAATTTCACATACCATATGAGCGCACTATACAAAAACTCACTTCTGCTCCTAAACTATATTTTTGTAATAAGATGAATACCACAGTTAGTTTAAGAATGTGATTTCATACTAAAAGAAACCATTTATTTGTATATCCATTGGGTAATTCTTATGATATACTAAAATTTTGAAATCAAACTTTGCGAGAATCAGAATTTTTACACACCATATGGACGCACTATACAAAAACTCATTTTTCTCCTAAATTATATTTTTTGTAATAAAATGAATACCACATTTAGTGTAAGAATGTGATTTACTACTAAATTGAAATCATTTATTTGCGTATCCATTGGGTATTTCTATAAGATATACTGGAATTTAGAAATCAAACTTAGCGTGAATCAGAAGTTTCACGTACCATATGGGCGCATTATACAAAAACTGATTTCTCTCCTAGAATTATATTTTTTGTAATAAAATGAATACCACAGTTAGTCTAGAAATATGATTTACTACAAAATTATACCATTTATTTGTATATCTATTATCCATTTTTTAAGATATAAGAGAATTTTGAAGTCAATCTTCGCGTGAATCAGAAGTCCCACGTACCATATGGGCACACCATGCAAAAACTCACTTTTTTCTTAAAATATATTTTTTATAATAAAATGAATGCCACAGTTAGTCTAAGAATATGATTTTCTACTAAATGTAAACCATTTATTTGTGTGTCCATTGGGTATTTCTTAAGATATACTGGAATTTTGAAATCAAACTTTGAGAGAATCAGAATTTTTACACACCATTTGGGCGCACTATACAAAAACTCCTTTTTCTCCTAAATTATATTTTTTGTTATTAAATTAAATACTACAGTTAGTCCAAGAATGTGATTTTCTACTAAAAGTAAACCATTTATTTGTATGTCTATTGAGTATTTCTTAAGATGTACTCGAATTTTAAAATCAAACTTTCCCGAAAATTAGAAGTTTCATGTACCATATGGGCGCACTTATACAAAAACTCATTTTTCTCCTAAAATATATTTTTTATAATAAAATGAATACCACAGTTAGTCTAAGAATGTTATTTACTACTAAATTGAACCATTTATTTGTATATCCATTGGGTATTTCTTATGATAATCTAAGAGTGTGAATTACCACTAAATGAAACCATTTATTTGTATATCCTTTGGGTGTTTCTTAAGATATTCTGGAATTTTGAAATCAAACTTAGCGAGAATCAGAAAATTCACGTACCACATTGGCGAACTTTACAAAAACTCATTTTTCTCCTAAAATATAATTTTTATAATAAAATGAATACTACAGTTAGTCTAAGAATGTGATTTACTACTAAATGAAACCATTTATTTGTATGTCTATTGCGTATTTCTAAAGATGTGATAGAATTTTAAAATCAAACTTTGCGGGAATCAAATGTATCATGTACCATATGGGCACACCATACAAAAACTAACTTTTTTCCTAAAATATATTTTTTATAATAAAATGAATACCACAGTTATTCTAAGAATGTTATTTACTACTAAATTAAACCATTTATTTGTATATCCATTGTGTATTTCTTATGATATACTGGAATTTTGAAATCAAACAGCGGGAATAAGGTTTCACGTACCATATTGGCGCAGAATACAAAAACTTATTTTTCTCATAAATTATATTTTTTCTAATAAAATGAATACCACAGTTAGTCTAGAAATATGATTTACTACAAAATTAAATCATTTATTTGTATATCTATTGGCCATATTTTAAGATATAAGGGAATTTTGAAGTCCATCTTCGAGAGAATCAGAAGTCCCACGTACCATATGGGCGCACCATACAAAAACTCACTTTTTTCCTAAAATATATTTTTTATAATAAAATGAATGCCACAGTTAGTCTAAGAATACTGATTTATCTACTAAATTAAACCATTTATTTGTGTTTCTATTGGGTATTTCTGAAGATATACTGGAATTTTGAAATCAAACTTAGCGATTATCAGAAGTTTCACATACCGTATGGGAAAACTATACAAAAACTCACTTTTCTCCTAAAATATATTTTTTATAATAAATTTAATACCACAGTTTGTCTAAAAATGTGATTTTCTACTATATTATACCATATATTTTTGTGTTTTTTGGGTAATTCTTAAGGTATACTGGAATTTTAAAATCCAACTAGCGAGAATCAGAAGTTTCACGTTGTGTATGGGTGCACTATACAAACACTTATTTTTCTCCTAAATTATATTTTTTGTAATAAAATGAATATCACAGTTAGTCTAAACATGTGATTTACTACTAAATGAAACCATTTATTTGCATATCCTTTTGGTATTTTTTAAGATATACTGGAATTTTTAAATAAAACTTTTAGAGAATCAGAATTTTTCTACACCATAAGGGCGCACTATACAAAAACTCCTTTTTTTCCTAAATTATATTTTTGTTATAAATTGAATACCACAGTTAGTCTAAGAATGTGATTTATTACTAAATGAAACTATTTATTTGTTTGCCTACTGGGTATTTCTTAGAAATATTGGAATTTTTTTTGAAATCAAAATTAGCGAGAATCAGAAGTTTAACGTACCATAAAGGCGCACTATGCAAAAACTCATTGTTCTCCTAAAATATAAATTTTGTAATAAAATGAATACTACAGTTAGTCTAAGAATGTGATTTACTACTAAATGAAACCATTTATTTGTATGTCTATTGGGTATTTCTTAAGATGTACTAGAATTTTAAAATCAAACTTTGCTGGAATCAGAAGTTTCATGTACCATATGGGCGCACTTTACAAAAACTCATTTTTCTCCTAAAATATATTTTTTATAATAAAATGAATACAACAGTTAGTCTAAGAATGTTATTTACTACTAAATTAAACCATTTATTTGTATATCCATTGGGTATTTCTTATAATATACTGGAATTTTGAAATCAAACAGCGGGAATAAGGTTTCATTTACCATAATGACGCAGTATACAAAAACTTATTTTCCTCCTAAATTATATTTTTTGTAATAAAATGAATACCACAGTTAGTCTAGAAATATGATTTACTACAAAATTATACCATTTATTTGTATATCTATTGGCCATATTTTTAAGATATAAGGGAATTTTGAAGTCAATCTTCGCGTGAATCAGAAGTCCCACGTACCATATGGGCACATCATACAAAAACTCACTTTTTTCCTAAAATATATTTTTTATAATAAAATGAATGCAACAGTTAGTCTAAGAATATGATTTTCTGCTAAATGAAATCATTTATTTGTGTGTCCATCTGGGTATTTCTAAAGATATACTGGAATATTGAAATCAAACTTAGCGTGAATCAGAAGTTTAACGTACCATATGGGCGCATTATACAAAAACTGATTTCTCTCATAAATTATATTTTTTTGTAATAAAATGAATACCACAGTTAGTCTAGAAATATGATTTACTACAAAATTATACCATTTATTTGTATATCTATTGGCCATTTTTTAAGATATAAGGGAATTTTGAAGTCAATCTTCGCGTGAATCAGAAGTCCCACGTACCATATGGGCACATCATACAAAAACTCACTTTTTTCCTAAAATTTATTTTTTATAATAAAATGAATGCCACAGTTAGTCTAAGAATATGATTTTCTACTAAATGAAACCATTTATTTGTATGTCTATTGGGTATTTCTGAAGATATACTCGAAATTTTGAAATCAAACTTAGCGATTATCAGAAGTTTCACATACCGTATGGAAGAACTATAAAAAAACTCTCTTTTCTCCTAAATTATATTTTTTTTGATAAAATGAATACTACAGTTTGTCTAAGAATTTTATTTAATACTAAATGAAACCAACTATTTGTATATCTATTGGCCATTTTTTAAGATATAAGGGAATTATATAGTCAATCTTCGTGAGAATCAGATGTCCCACGTACCATACGGGCACACCATGCAAAACTCACTTTTCTCCTAAATTATATTTTTTTGTAATAAAATGACTACCACAGTTAGTCTAAGAATGTTATTTACTACTAAATGAAACCATTTATTTGCATATCCTTTTGGTATTTCTTCAGATATACTGGAATTTTGAAATCCAACCTAGCGGGAATCAGAAGTTTAACGTACCATTTGGGTGCGCAATAAAAAAACTTTTTTATCCTAAATTATATATTTTGTAAAAAATAAAAAACCACAATTAGTCTAAGAATAAGATTTACCACTAACTGAAACCATTTATTTAATATCAATTTGGTATTTCGTAAGATATACTGGAATTTAGAAATCAAACTTAAAGGGAATCAAAAGTTTCACATACCATAGGGGCGCACTATACAAAAACTCATTTTGCTCATAAATTATATTTTTTGTAATAAAATGAATACTACAGTTAGTCTAAGAATGTGATTTACTACTAAATGAAACCATTTATTTGCATGTCTATTGGGTATTTCTTAAGATGTACTAGAATTTTAAAATCAAACTTTGCGGGAATCACAAGTTTCATGTACCATATGGGCGCATTTTACAAAAACTCATTTTTCTCCTAAAATATATTTTTTTATAATAAAATGAATACAACAGTTAGTCTAAGAATGTTATTTACTACTAAATTAAACCATTTATTTGTATATCCATTGTGTATTTCTTATGATCTACTTGAATTTTGAAATCAAACAGCGGGAATAAGGTTTCACGTACCATATTGGCGCAGTATACAAAAACTTATTTTTCTCCTAAATTATATTTTTTGTAATAAAATGAATACCACAGTTAGTCTAGAAATATGATTTACTACAAAATTATACCATTTATTTGTATATCTATTGGCCATTTTTTAAGATATAAGGGAATTTTGAAGTCAATCTTCGCGTGAATCAGAAGTCCCACGTACCATATGGGCACATCATACAAAAACTCACTTTTTTCCTAAAATATATTTTTTATAATAAAATGAATGCAACAGTTAGTCTAAGAATATGATTTTCTACTAAATGAAATCATTTATTTGTGTGTCCATTGGGTATTTTCTAAGATATACTGGAATATTGAAATCAAATTTAGCGTGAATCAGAAGTTTAACGTACCATATGGGCGCATTATACAAAAACTCATTTTTCTCCTAAATTATATTTTTTGTAATAAAATGAATACCACAGTTAGTCTAAGAATGTGATTTTCTACTAAATGAAACCATTTATTTGTATGTCTATTGGGTATTTCTTAAGATATACTGGAATTTTAAAATCAAACTTTCGCGAGAATCAGAAGTTTCACGTACCATATGGGCGCACTATACAAAAACTCATTTTTCTCCTAAATTATATTTTTTGTAATAAAATGAATACCACAGTTAGTCTAAGAATGCGATTTACTACTAAATGAAACCATTTATTTGCATATCCTTTTGGTATTTCTTAAGATATACTGGAATTTTTAAATAAAACTTTTAGAGAATCAGAATTTTTCTACACCATAAGGGCGCACTATACAAAAACTGCCTTTTTTACAAAAATAAATTTTTTATAATAAAATCATTGCAGCAGTTAGTCTAAGAATATGATTTTCTACTAAATGAAACCATTTATTTGTGTGTCTATTAGGTATTTCTGAAGATATCCTCGAAATTTTAAATCAAACTTAGCGATTATCAGAAGTTTCACATACCGTATGGAAGAACTATACAAAAACTCTCTTTTCTCCTAAAATAATTTTTTTTGATAAAATGAATACCACAGTTTGTCTAAGAATTTTATTTACCACTAAATGAAACCATTTATTTGTATATAAATTGGCCATTTTTTAAGATATAAGGGAATTTTGAAGTCAATCTTCGCGAGAATCCGAAGTTCCACGTACCATACGGGCACAAAATGCAATAACTCACTTTTCTCCTAAAATATATTTTTTGTAATAAAATGAATACCACAGTTAGTCTAAGAATGTGATTTACTACTAAATGAAACCATTTATTTGTTTGTCCATTTGGTATTTCTTTAGATATACTGGAATTTTTGAAATCAAACTTAGCGAGAATCAGAAGTTTCACGTACCATATTGGCGCATTATACAAAAACTCATGTTTTCCTAAAATATATTTTTTGTAATAAAATGAATACCACAGTTTGTTTAAGAATGTGATTTATTACTAAATGAATCCATTTTTTATTGTGTCCATAGGGTATTTCTTAAGATATACTGGAGTATTGAAATCCAACCTAGCGGGAATCAGAAGTTTAACGTACCATTTGGGCGCGCAATAAAAAAAAACCGTTTTTCTCCTAAATTATATATTTTGTAATAAATTCAATACCACAGTTAGTCTAAGAATGTGATTTACTACTAAATTAAACCATTTATTTGTGTGTCTATTGGGAATTTCTGAAGATATACTGGAATATTGAAATCAAACTTTGAGAGAATCAGAATTGTTACACACCATATGAACGCACTATAAAAAAACTCATTTTTCTCCTAAATTTTGTTTTTTGTAATAAAATGAATAAAACAGTTAGTACAAGAATGTGATTTTCTACTAAATGAAAGTATTTGTTTGTGTGTCCACAGGGTAATTTTTAAGATATACTGGAATTTTGAAATCAAACTTAGCGGGAATCAGAAGTTTCACGTAACTATATGGGTGCACTATACATAAACACATTTTTCTCCTAAATTATATTTTTTATAATAAAATGAATACCACAGTTAGTCTAAGAATGTTGATTTACTACTAAATGAAACCATTTATTTGTATGTCCATTGGGTATTTCTTATAGATATACTGGAATTTTGAAATCAAACAGCGGGAATAGAGGTTTCATTTACCATAATGACGCAGTATACAAAAACTTATTTTCCTCCTAAATTATATTTTTTGTAATAAAATGAATACCACAGTTAGTCTAGAAATATGATTTACTACAAAATTGTACCATTTATTTGTATATCTATTTGCCATTTTTTAAGATATAAGGGAATTTTGAAGTCAATCTTCGCGAGAATCAGAAGTCCTACGTACCATTTGGGCACACCATACAAAAATTCACTTTTTTCCTTAAATATATTTTTTATAATAAAATGAATACGCCACTTAGTCTAAGAATATGATTTTTGTCTAAATGAAACCATTTATTTGTGCGTCCATTGGGTATTTCTGAAGATACTTTAGAATTTTGAAATCAAACTTAGCGTAATTCTAAAGTTTCAAGTACTATATCGGCGCAGTATACAAAAACACATTTTTCTCCTAAATTATGTTTTTTGTAATAAAATGAATAAAACAATTAGTCTAAGAATGTGATTTTCTACTAAATGAAACCATTTATTTTTGTGTCCAATGGGTAATTCTTAAGATATACTGTGTGGAAATTTGAAATTAAACTTAGCGAGAATCAGAAGTTTCACGTACCATATTAGCGCATTATACAAAAACTCATTTTCCTCCTAAAATATATTTTTTTAATAAAATGAATACCACAGTTAGTCTAAGAAATATGATTTACTACAAAATTGATACCATTTATTTGTATATCTATTGGCCATTTTTTAAGATATAAGGGAATTTTGAAGTCAATCTTCGCGTGAATCAGAAGTCCCACGTACCATATGGGCACATCGATACAAAAACTCACTTTTTTCCTAAAATATATTTTTTATAATAAAATGAATGCCACAGTTAGTCTAAGAATATGATTTTCTACTAAATGAAACCATTTATTTGTGTGTCTATTGGGTGTTTCTGAAGATATACTGGAATTTTGAAATCAAACTTAGCGAGAATCAGATGTTTCACATACTATATGGGCGAACTATACAAAAACTCATTTTTCTCCTAAATTATATTTTTTATAATAAAATGAATACCACAGCTAATCTAAGAATGCGATTTACTACTAAATGAACCCATTTATTTGGTTGTTCATTGGGTATTTCTTAAGATATACAGGTATTTAGAAATCAAACTTTGAGAGAATCAGAATTGTTACACACCATATTGATGACTATACAAAAACTCATTTTTCTCCTAAATTATGTTTTTTGTAATAAAATGAATAAAACAGTTAGCCTAAGAATGTGATTTTCTACTAAATGAAACCATTTATTTGTTTGTCCATTGCGTAATTCTTAAGATATACTGGAATTTTGAAATCAAACCTAGCGAGAATCAGAAGTTTCACGTACCATATGGGCGCATTATACAGAAACTCATTTCTCTCCTAAATTATATTTTTTGTAATAAAATGAATACCACAGTTAGTCTAAGAATGTGATTTACTACTAAATGAAACCATTTATTTGTATATCCATTGGGTATTTCTTATGATATACTGGAATTTTGAAATCAAACTTTGCGAGAATCAGAATTTTTACTCACCATATGGGCGCACTATACAAAAACTCATTTTTCTCCTAAATTATAATTTTTGTAACAAAATGAATACCACATTTACACTAAGAATAAGATTTACCACTAAATGAAACCATTTATTTAATATCAATTGGGTATTTCTTAAGGTATATTGGAATTTTGAAATCAAACTTAGCGGGAATTCAGTATTTATATAGTTTTTAAAAATTATATTGTTAAAATTTATATTGTTCTTAGTGATTGAATTTAATACATTGCGCTCAGGGCTTTATGAATTTAAAAGGAAACAAACGACCATTTCAATGCACGTCCATAGAATTTTCTACCAGAGTACTTTCTATGTGACAAATACTTATCAAACAGCATTAATCAAATAAAAGACATAACGGAGATAATGCAAATGATTGAGTTTAATGCATCGCATTATTGGCTTTATGAATTAAATAGGAAGCCTACGACTCTTTCAGCATTTTCATCCGGAGTAAATATATTTCTTTGAGACTGGTAGTTTTATCTTGATTACTAAAAAATACAAGAAACCTTCTATTTATGCCAGTCCATAGGAGTTTCTTCCTTAGTACTATCTATGATACACATACTTATGAAACAGATTTATTCAACTATAAGACGTAACGGGCATCATTACACTCTTCTCCTAAAATTCATTTTTTATCGTCAAATAAATGACTTGATTTAACATAAGGATGCTCTCTCTTATCACAATAAAAGCTTCCATTAATTAAAATAAGATTTCGATATTTATATAGTTGTTAAAAATAATTACATATAATATAATATAATGTGCTTACGGCTTTATGAATTGAAAAGGAAATATACGACTATTTCATTGTTTTTATCCGTGGGAAATATCTTTCTTTGAGACTGAGAGTTTTATCTAGAATATTAAGGAATACAGGAAACGTTCTACTTATGCACGTCCTTAGGAGTTTCTGCAAGTGTGCTTTTTATGTGACACATACATATCTTACACCATTATACAACTATAAGACATAGCGGACACAATGACATTTTTCTCCTAAAATTTATTTTTATACTCAAATAAATGACTTGATTTAACATAAGGATGCATTTTACACTAAAAGCTTCCATGATTTAAAATACAAATTTGATAATTTTGGAGTTGTTACAAATGATTGAAATGAATGCATCGCGTTCAGGTCTTTATAAATCGAAAAGGAAATATTTGATTAATTCAACACTTTTATCCGTGGAAATATCTATCTTTAAGACTTGTAGTTTTATCTAGATTATTACAGAATACAAGAAAAGGTTTTCTTAAGCAAGTCCATAGTATATTCTGCCTGAGTACTTTCTTATTGACAATACTTATGAAACAGCTATAGTCAATATAATACGTAACGGTCATAATGACACTTTTCTCCTAAAATTTATTCTTTATACTCAAATGAATGGCTTGATTTAACATAAGGATACACCTTAAACTAAAAGCTTCCATTAATTAAATTGAAAATCTGATATTTATTGAGTTGATGCAAATGATTGATTTTAATATATCGCGTTCTTGACTTTATGAATTGAAAAAGAAAAAAACGACTATTTCAAAGTTTTTATCCGTGGAAAATGTCTTTCTTTGAGAGACTGACAGTTTTATCTCTATTATTACAATAGGCAGAAAAAGTTCTACTTATGCATGTGCATAGAATTTTTTTCCTCAGTATTTTCTATGTGACACATACTTATGAAACAGATTTATTCAACTATAAAACGGAACGGACATCATGACATTCTTCTCCTAAAATTCATTTTTTTAGCCAAATAAATGACTTGATTTAACATACGGATGTGTTTCCTGCAATAAAAGCTTCCATTAATTAAAAAAAATTTCGCCACTTTTAAAGTTGTTAAAAATGTTTGAATTTGATACATCGATTTCAGGGCTTTAAAAATTGAAGAGGAAACACGACTAATTCAACATTTTATCCATGGGAAATATCTTTCTTTGAGAGTGACAATTTTATCTAGATTATTTAAGGGTGCAGAAAAAGTTCAACTTATGCACGTAAATAGGATTTTCTGTCAGATAACATTTTATGTCACACATACATATGAAAAACCATTAGTCAACTTTAAGACATGGCGGACATAGCGATACTTTTCGTCTAAAATTAATTTTCATACTTAATTAAAAAATAAATTGAATTAACATAAGGATGCATTTTACACTAAAAGCTTCAATGAATTAAAATACCAATTCGATAATTTTAAAGTTGTTAAAATGGTTAGTTTAATACTAATCGCGTTCAGAGCTTTATAAATTGAAAAGGAAGCATACGACTAGTCCAACATTTTTATTCGTTGGAAATATATTTCGTTGAGACTGACAATTTTACCTAGTTTATTAAAGGATGCACAAATAGTTTTATTTATGAACGTCCAATCAAGGGAATTTTTAAGATATTGGGGAAATATGAATTTAATGTTCACGGGAATCAGAGAAGTCACTTGTATTACTTGGGCGCACGTTATAAAAACACATTTTCCTCCTAAAATACATTTCTTGTAATAAAATAAATACTAAAACTTATTTTAAAATGTGATTGAATACTAAACAATCCATTCCTTTTGGTATAAAAAGCGATTTTCTCAAGATATTGGGAAGTTTTGAATTTCATGCTCGGGCGTCACAAGTCCTGTCATGAGGTGCAATATGAAAAATAACATTATCCTCCATAAATATATTTTTTATAATAAAGTAAATACTAAAATGAGTTTTAGAATGAAATTGAATACTAAATGTGAACTGTCGAATTTTTATAAACATGGAATTTCTCAAGATATTGGGGAATTTTGAACTTCATGCTCACGCTTCACAAGTCCTGTCATGAGGTGCAATATGAAAAACAACATTTTCCTACAAAAAATCTATTTTTTATAGTAAAATAAATACTAAAATAATTTATAAAATGTGATTAAACACTATATGAGCCCCTTTGTTTTTGTATATAAGGGGATTTTCTCAAGATATTGGAGAATTTTGAAATTTATGTTCTCCGGAATCAGAAGCCAATTGTAACTTTTGGGTGCACAATGAAAAAAAACAAATTTTTCTCCTAAAATGTATTTTTGTATTAAAATAAACAACTGCATAAGCTTTAAAATTGCGTGTTCTACTAAATACCGCCAATCATTTTAATATACTTTGGGCAAAAGTTAAGTATACAGAGACTTTTGAAATGTAATCAACTAATACATTAAGCAGTAATGTGCATGTGGAGAAGAAGGTACTCCAAATTATTACGCTACAACATGCCCCATCACGAGTTTCTGGCACTTCACTACGCCCCTTGACAATCTGAAAAGTGTCTGGCTCAAAAACATCACCAATAACAAGGCTGCAAAGCTAAAAATTATTAACCTTATAAACTTTCTCCTAGAATACAGGGTCTTAATAATTCCAGAGGAATAGGAGGATAATGATGCACGTGTTGGAGATAGACTTCACCTGGAAGAAGAGATGAGCCGTAAAATCCGCATACTCCATCTCTCTCATGTTTTACATTTAGACATTTCCCTCTCTACCTGTAACATTTCGCCTGTTTTTCATCTCCTTGTACATAGTTCATTATTATTTGTTCCCTATTTTTTACCATCATTCCAGCGCTCTCACTTAATTACTTAATCACAATTACTGTCATTATGTTGCTATTTGCTATTTATCATGCTATTTTAATGCATTATGTATAACCTATATAAACTTTTTGTATATATAGCTTAGAATTTCATATGACCTAACTTACTTTGAGCCGATAGACCCAACTATCAAATCCATACTAAATGCATTAATTATTCATTAATCATTATTACCTCATTATTTTGCAGTAAGTCCAGGTATATGTATTCAATTCTGTTTTTCATTTTTAATTTCCTTTTCTTTTTCCATTCATTTTCTTTATTTCTTATATGCATTCAATTTGATATGTATTTCATATGCCTGTCTTACCACATCCTGCCATGTATTTTGTCTGATACCTATTTTGAATCCTTCTTACGTGTCCACATATTAACTCTCTTTACGGGTGTAAAATTAATAATTTCCAGTGTCTCCATATGATTGCAAGCATAATTGTATTGTCTTGTATGTACTGCGTACCATTTTCTTTTCTCTCCAGCGGGTCCATTAAATCTGGTAAAACCCTTTCAGGGTTAGGTACAGGGACCTCTGCTGGTGTTTACTTTACATCAAGCAGTAATTGAAATTTGAAGTCATGGGATTTTTTCTAAAAATTTTTATTTTTCATAATAAAATAAAAGATGTCCCTAGCACTAAATTATTGTCTATTAATAAATACAACCAAACATTTAACGATATAGAAGGGATTTCTTAAGATATTGAGAAATTATGAATTCATTCCTTGCGCGTTCCATGTCCTGTCATGAGGAACAAATTGAAAAACGACATTTTTCTCCATAAATCTATTTTTTAAAATAAAATAAATACTAAAATGAGTTTTAGAATGTGATTGAATACTAAATGAACCCTTTCAATTTTGTATATACTGGGAATTTCTCAAAATATTGGGGTATTTTTCAAATTTGTATTCATCGGAATTAGAAGTCACTTGTGTCTCTTGAGCGCACAATGGAAAGACGAATTTTTCCCGTAAAATATATTTTTAGTAATAAAATAAATAAGTACGGAAGCTTTAAAATTGCATGTTTTACTAAATACCGCTAAAAATTTTAATATACTTTGGGAAAAAATTAAGCATACATAGGTTTTTTAAACGTAATCAACTGATCACATCAAACAGTAATTGAAATTTGAAATCATGGGGTTTTTCTGAAAATACATATTTTTATAGTAAAATAAAAGATGTCCCTACCAGAGTAAAATGTTATCTATTAATAAATACAACCAACCATTTATCGATATACAAGGGACTTCTTAAGATATCCAGGAATTTTAAATTTTATGCTTGCGCGTTCCATGTCCTGTCATGAGGTGCAGTATGAAAAAAGATATTTTCTTTCCACAAGCTATATTTTTATAATAAAATAAACACTAAAATTAGTTTTAGACTAAGATTGAATACTAAATGAGCCCATTTGTTGTCTTATAACATAGGAATTTCTAAAGATATTGGGGACTTTTGAAATTTATGTTCACTGGAATTAAAAGTCACTTGTGTGTTTAGGGAGCAAAATGGAAAAACAAATTTTTCTCCTAAAACATATTTTTAGTAATAAAACAAATAGCTGCAGAAGTTTTAAAATTGCATTTTCTACTTAATACAGTCAACCATTTTAATATACCATGGATAAAAATTATGTATACTGAGACTTTCGAAATATAATCAACTAATGACATGAAGCAGTAATTGAAATTTGAAGTCATGGGGTTTTTCTAAAAATATATATTTTTGGTAATAAAATAAATGATGTCCCTAGAACTAAATTATTGTCTATTAATAAATACAACCAACCATTTAATGATATAGAAGGGATTTTTTAAGATATCGAGGAATTATGAATTTGATGACCTCGCGTTCTT
The DNA here is from genome assembly GCA_037975125.1 of Latrodectus hesperus. Lineage (NCBI taxonomy): Eukaryota > Metazoa > Arthropoda > Arachnida > Araneae > Theridiidae > Latrodectus > Latrodectus hesperus. The sequence continues at coordinate 108,938,644 of CM075854.1, read as the reverse complement.
CGTGGCATGAGGTGCAATAAGAATAAAGACATTTTCCTCCCACAACTATTTTTTTTATAATAAAATAAATACTAATATTAGTTTTAGAATAAGATTGTATACTAAATGAGCCCATTTGTTTTCTTATAAATTGGGAATTTCTTAAGATATTGGGGAACTTTGAATTTCATGCTTTCGCGTCACAAGTCCTGTTATGAGGTGCAATATGAAAAAAACGACATATTCCTCCAAAAGTCTATTTTTTATAATAAAATATATACTAAATTGAGTTTTAATATGTGATTAAATACTAAAAAAGACCCTTCGCTAATTTATATATAAGGAATTTCCCAAGATATTGGGGAATTTTACAATTTATGTTCATCGGAATCAGAAGTCAATTGTGTCACTCGGGCGTACTGTATAAAATCAGATTTTCCTCCTATAATATATTTTTACTAATAAAATAAATAACCGCGGAAGCTTTTAAATTGCTTTTACTACTGAATTCTGCCAACCATTTTAATATATATTCGGTAAAAATTTAGTATACATAGAATTTTGAAATGTAATCACCCCTGATCACACCAAGCAGTTTTGAAATTTGAAGTCAAAATTGCTTGGTGTGATCAAGGGTTATTTCTAAATGCGTTTATTTCTAAAAATATATATTTTCCGTAATAAAATAAATAATGTCCCCCCTAGCAATAAATTGTTATTTATTAATAAATACAACCAACCGTTTTCCGATAGAAAAGGGATTTCTTAGGACATCGAGGAATTTGGAATTTCATGCTTGCGCGTTCCATGTCCGGTCACAAAGTGCAAAATGGAAAAAGGATATTTTCCTACCAAATTCTTTTTTTTATAATAAAATAAATACTAAAATTAGTTTCAGAAGTTAATTGAATCCTATTATCGAATGCCCAAGGGATATTTTGTATTTTTATAAACAGAGAACTTCGCAAGATATTAAGGAATTTTGAATTCAATGTTCACGTGAATAACAAGTCCCTTGTCTCAATAGGCCTAATTTACTTAAGGAAATTTTTTTTCTAAAATTTATTTTTTCTTTTAAAACAAATATTTTAATAAGTTTAAAATTTTATTGTATGACATGTACAGGAAATGGTTTGAATAACAACAAAATATATCTTACGATTTACAAAAATTTTGAAATTCATTGATCCAAATGTCTTATTTTAAACAAAGTTGAAAGGCTTTTGAGAATATTTGTCCATGGAAAACTTATGTTTGTATTTCTACATTAATAAATCTTATATGATAAGGCCATTTACCAAATTTTAAGTGAATACATTTAAGTTGTTGTGGGATATTGAGTTCCGATTTTGTACAAACGTACACTGTCAATGCATGAGATAACCGATAAAGAAATTATATGGATGGAATTATTTAAAGTAATTTATTTTTAAAACAAAGTAAATGCTAACATTAAGCTTTGAATATGATTCAATACTAAATCCACACAAGCATTTCCTGATAGATAAGGAATACCTTAAGAAATAGAAGAATTTTTAATTTAATGCTCGCGCGTCACAAGTGCTGTCATGAGGAACAATATGTAAAACGACATTTTCCTCCATAAATCTATTTTTTATAATAAAATAAAAAAATAGTGATTGAATACTGACAGGGGTCTTTTGTTTTTGTATATACTGGGAATTTCTCAAGATATTGGATTATTTTTAATTTTATGTTCTCTGGAATTAGAAGTCACGTGTGTCTCTTCGGCGCATAATAGAAACACAAATTTTTCTCCTAACATTTTTTTTACTAATCAAATAAATAGCTAAGAAAGCTTTAAAATTGCATGATCTACTAAATACAGCCAACCATTTTAATATACTAAGGGAAAAATTAAGTATACATAGATTTTTGAAACGTAATCAACTGATCACATCAACCAGTAATTGAAATTTGAAGTCATGGGGTTTTTCTAAAAACACATATTTTTGTAATAAAATAAAAGAGGTGCCTACAAGTTAATTGCTATCTATTAGTATATATACATATAACATACAACATTTTCCCGATATATAAGGGATTTCTTAAGATACCGAGGAATTTTGAATTTCATGCTTGCGCGCTCCAAGTCCGGTCAAGAGGAAGAATATGAAAAAGGACATTTTTCTCCATAAATCTATTTTTTACAATAGAATAAATACTAAAATGAGTTTCAGAATGTGATAAAATACTAACTGAGCACTTTTGTTTTTGTATATACTGGGAATTTCTCAAGGTGTTGCGGTATTTTGAAATTTATGTTCACCGGAATTAGAAGTCACTTGGGTCTCCTGGTTGCAAAATGGAAAGACAAATTTTACCCATAAAATATATTTTTAGTAATAAAATAAATAGCTGCGGAAGCTTTCAAATTGCATATTCTACTAAATACAGCAAACCATTTTAACATATTTGGGCAAAAATTAAGTATACATAGATTTTTTTAATGTAATCAACTCAAGCATTAATTGAAATTTGATCACATCAAGCATTAATTGAAATTTGAAGTCATGTGATTTTTCTGAAAAAAAATTATTTTCTCAATAAAATAAAAGATGTCCTTACCAGTAAAATGTTATCTATTAATAAATACAACCAACCATTTACCGATATAGAAGGGATTTATTAAGATATAGAAGAATTTTCATTTTAATGCTATCGCGTCACAAGTCCTGTCATGAGGTGCAATATGAAAAACGACATTTTCCTCCATAAATTTATTTTTTATAATAAAATAAATACTAAAATGTGTTTTAGAATATGATTGAATACTCAGAGGGGATTTTTGTTTTTGTATATACTAGGAATTGCTCAAGATATTAGGGTATTTTGAAAGTTATGTTCATCGGAATTAGAAGTCACTTGTATCTCATGGGCTCACAATGGAAAGACAAATTTTTCTCCTAAAATATATTTTTAGTATTCAATTAAATAGCTGCGAACGCTTTAAAATTGTATCGTCTACTAAATACAGCCAACTATTTTAATATATTATATCAAAAATTAGGTATACATAGAATTTTGATATGTAATCAACTGATTACATCAAGCACTAATTGAAATTTGAATTCACGGAGTTTTTTTCTAAAAATTTATATTTTCCGTAAAAAAATAAATGATATCCTTAGCAGTATATTGTTATCTAATAATAAATACTACCAACCATTTGTCGATACACTAGAGATTACTTAAGACATCAAGGAATTTTGAATTTCATGCTTGCGCGTCTCATGTCCTGTCATGAGCAAGAATATGAAATATGACATTTTTCTCCAAAAATCTATTTTTTACAATAGAATAAATACTAAAATGAGTTTCAGAATGTGATAAAATACTAACTGAGCACTTTTGTTTTTGTATATACTGGGAATTTCTCAAGGTGTTGCGGTATTTTGAAATTTATGTTCACCGGATTTAGAAGTCACTTTTGTCTCTTGGGAGCAAAATGGAAAGACACATTTTACCCCTAAAATATATTTTTAGTAATAAAATAAATAGCTGCGGAAGCTTTCAAATTGCATGTTCTACTAAATGCAGCGAACCATTTTAACATATTTGGGCAAAAATAAGGTATACATAGGTTTTTGAAATGTATTCAACTGATCACATCAAGCATTAAATGAAATTAGAAGTCATGGGATTTTTCTGAAAAAAAATTTTTTTGCAATAAAATAAAAGATGACCTTAGCAGTAAAATGTTATCTATTAATAAATACAACCAACAATTTACCGATATAGAAGGGATTTCTTAAGATATCGCGAGGAATTTTTAATTTTATGCTTGCGCGTTCCATGTCCTGTTATGAGTTGATATATGAAAAAAAAAAACATTTTCCTTCCACAATCTATTTTTTCTTCATAAAACAAATACTAAAATTAGTTTTCAAGTAAGATTGAATACTAAATTTGCCCATTCGTTGTCGTATAAACTGGGAATTTGTCAAGATATTGGGAAACTTAGAATTTCTTGATCGCGCGTCACAAATGCTGTCATGAGGAAGAATATGAAAAACGACATTTTCCTCCATAAATCTATATTTTATAATAAAATTAATACTAAAAGGAGTTTTAGTATGTGATTGAGTACTAACAAGGGAATTTTGTTTTTCTATATACTGGGAATTTCTCAAGATATTGTGGTATTTTGAAATTTATGTTCACGGGAATTAGAAGTCACGGGTGTCTCTCGGGCAATCAATGGAAATACAAATTTTTCATATAATTTTTTTTTTAGTAATAATATAATTAGCTGCAGAACCTTTAGAATTGGATGTTCTACTAAATACAGCCAACCATTTTAATATACTAAGGGTAAAAATTATGTATACCGAGACTTTTGAAATATTATCAACTCGTCACATCAGGCAGTAATTGAAATTTAAGTCATGGGGTTTTTCTGAAAATATATTTTTTTGTAATAAAATAAAAAAAGTTCTGACCAGTTAATTGTTATCTATTAGTATATATACATACAACATTTTCCCGATATATAAGGGATTTCTTAACACACCGAGGAATTTTGAATTTCATGCTTGCGCGCTCCAAGTCCTGTCAAGAGGAAGAATATGAAAAAGGATATTTTTCTCCATAAATCTATTTTTTACAATAAAATAAATACGAAAATGAATTTTAAAAGGTGATTGAATATTAAATGAGCCCTTTCTTTTTTTTATATACTGGGAATTTTTTATGGTATTGTGGAGTATTTTGAAATTTATGTTCACCGGAATTAGAAGTCACTTGGGTCTCCTGGTTGCAAAATGGAAAGACAAATGTTTCCCCTAAAATATATTTTTAGTAATAAAATAAATAGCTGCGGAAGCTTTATAATTGCATGTTGTACTGAATACAGCCAACCATTTTAATATATTTTGGATAAAAATTACGTATACCAAGACATTCGGAATATAATCAATGGATTACATGAAGCAGTAATTGAAATTTGAAGTCATGGGGTTTTTTCTAAAAATATATACTTTCCGTAATAAAATAAATGATATCCCTAGCAGTAAATTGTTGTCTATTAAAAAATACAACCAACCATTTACCGATATAGAAGGGATTTCTTAAGATATCGCGAGGAATTTTTAATTTCATGCTTGCGCGTTCCATGTCCTGTCATGAGTTGATATATGAAAAAAGACATTTTCCTTCCACAATGTATTTTTTTTCATAAAATAAATATTAAAATTAGTTTTCAAGTAAGATTGAATACTAAATTTGACCATTCGTTGTCGTTTAAACTGGGAATTTGTCAAGATATTGGGAAACTTTGAATTTCATGATCGCGCGTCACAAATCATGGAGGAACCATGGTCACATGGGGGAACCATTATGGAGAATCATAAAACCCCTATCGTCTTAAAGGTTAAAGAGATCATTTTCTCTTGGATTACTATTTGAATAACACCAGTTAGAGTATTCAGCATTCAGGTCACTAAGGAAAACGGTGTTGTTGTCAGATCAGAGGAGCAGACCAATCTCAGGGATAGTTAGAGTTTAATATTTTAATGCTTTTACCCCTCCAAGGGGAAAAATACCCTAGATTTCCAGTTTGACTTTTTTTAACAGTGGAAATTCTATACTTTTGTACTGTATGTTCCAGATGAGGAAGGCTAGACTCCCACCAGCCTTCCTAGTGCTTCTATCTGAATGAAAGATGTCACAACACCTGACCTTCAGCTTATAGGAATCTATCAGCTTGGTTTCTGTTAGAGCAATGACCTGAACGTCGTTTAATTCAGCTAGTTCCAGGAGTTGGTCAAGTTTTATATTCGTGGTTACAGTACCCAGACCATTGATGTTACATTGCAGGATTTTGAGAGGGAGATATTTATATGGAGACTAACTTACATTTTTCGGAAGAGGCCCTCTTCCTAAACCTCTAATGCGACTCTGTTTATCCAGAGCAGCAGACGATTCTGTATTAATTACTAAAGTCGGCATCATGGAGAAGGTAGAGAGCAGCTTCTGTTAGTGTTGGGCACCTGGAGCACCCTAGGGTAGAGGTCTGACTTTGCTTCATTGCCTTACAGACCTTGACCGAGCACAATGGAATGGTCTTCACACCATGGGTGACTCTACCAGGAGATTACCCTCCCGACGTACTTCACTCGTTCGCCCAGGTACACCCCTTCGCCAACTTTGAGGGGCCTGCAGGACTTATGCGGATTGGTTACCTTTAATACTATATAAAGGCAGGAGCGCCTTCAATGATAGTTTATGTTTTCAGTCTATACCTGATTCTGTTTACAACCTCATAATAGAAGCATCCATGTTTGAAGCCACCATGAAGAACTCACATTGCAAGAATTTCTTAGCATTGTTATACTAGATCATCACGTGGAGCAGTGATACGAAGTGCCACTGAATACACATCTCTGTCACTTCTTGATGGCATTGATGACATTTTGAAAAGTCATTTTATGACAGTTTCTACAGCCATTGAGCTGGGACGTAGTGCTGAAGCTATGTAGATAGCTGTATCTATACATTCCATCAAATCTCTGTTTGAATTAGTACCAATCCTATAAGTACTGTTATTGCTTGTAGAGTGAGTATTATAAGTTCTTAGTTCTAGACTTCCAAATTTCTTAAAAATATAATCACTTATTGTTTTTTGTAAAACATATTCGTCTAATGTATATCATTTTATTAATAACATTTCTTCGTGATGTAGAGAATTTAATATCCATGTAGTGTATCTTTGTATTACAGTTAAAAACATTACTATATCATCACCGAAAGCAAAAATCACTAATTTTCAAGTTTCCTGAAACATTTTAGAATGACGCAAACATTAATGATTATTCTAGCAATTGCCTCTTGGAAAATATAATTATAAATATCTCATGTATAATGGTTACTTTAATGACATTTTGCACTTCTCATTCAATTTTCGAATTAGACTCATTTCTGAATAAGATCGTCGAAGGATTATATTAGAAGATTCGGTGTACGATAATATCCTAAAGTCATTCAAATTAAAGGATATTTGGCATTAGATTATAATATTCCATTGTGTATAAACAGCACTCAATAGAACACTGTAATAATTGTCGTAAACAATTAAACCAAGATATAATGCATCATGTTAAATACAGGACTATATGTTATTACACTACACCTTTCATGATTACATAATTTATCTTTAAGCCAATTTTAAGCTTGCATTCTTTTTTGTTCTTATTTTTGAAATTCACCAATATGACTTTTGTACTTATTAATGACAAGCTTCAACGTCTACTAGTAATTTTATGCATTAAGTTTTATAATTCATTTGTAACTATTATTTGTGATCCGTGCATAAAAATGATATTTAAAAAATTCAGTTAAAGTTAGGAATCAAAGTTAAATTAAAATTGAATGAATGATTGATGCCATAATCAAATTTGATTGATTCATTAATGCTATAATATGAATTAAAAATTGTATCAACTAAAATCAGTGGAGAAATAACTCGTACATTTTTTACTACTTTGCCTCTTAACTGTATATAATCAGTCTCGTTAAACAAATTCTTAAAACAGTCTTCTTCTTCTTCTTAGAGTTGGGTTTGTATGTAATTGGGCACCTCTGCTTTTATCATCATTTTGTTCTATTAATAAAACAATCACTTGTGTGCTGTTTTATATGAACAAGCTATTGAAGTGATTAATATCATTAACTAAAATTCTGGTGAAGGAAATGAATCTGAAATGTAATTAAAGTTATTAATTTCTTTAAAATATAATTGAAGTGACAAGTAACTGAAATGATCAATTTCTTTAAATATAATTATGCTTAAGGAAATAAATCTTAAGAAAAAGTATTTGTTCTCAACTTTAAAAACTTGATAAAAAAGGATACTTAACTTTAAAATCAATATCTATTACTTAATCTTTTATCATAGAAATTGGAAAACAAATAAATTCACAAAGTTTGTATGGAAATCATACATAAAATTTTAGCTACAAAAACAGTTATGATCCTTTATTGTAATAACACTAAACAACTTCATGAACAGTTGAGTAGCTTGTGTTTAAATCAACCTCTTTCTAAACGAGGTGTATAAATGTTCCCAAAATTTCTCTTCACATTTAATAAAGTATGTAATACTTTATGACAAATAATTTTAAAGAGCTAATTGATGAACTGCTTTGTATTGGAAACAATAAGTAAATAATCATCAATTCAAAAATTAAAGGAAATTCTGAAAAGATAGTAACACAATTAAAGTTGTATAATTTTTAAATGAAGCGAAAATTTATATATTTATGTGAGAAAACCTGAAACACAACGGAAAAATAAAATCCCATAGAGTACAGTCACAGTAAATCCTAAAAAAGAAAATTTATACAAAAATTTATATTTAAAAGTTATTTAATACGTACAAATTAATATGCTTAATCTTCTCTTTGTTTTGGAGACTTCTAAAACTACATATATATTCTTTTCAGTAGTATAAGTATAAAATAAATGTAGGACTAAGAATTTTACTTTTTTAATTTATTTCAATGAAATTTTGGAGTTTCAATTTCTATTAGTTTGTCATAATGTTTGCTTACTAAACACAAATCCATACAGATGCAAGTTCGTGGGTTCGAATCCCACCTTGGGTATGGATGTTTGTAGTGGTTCGGAATCCACTTTAAGCCGTAAGTCCCGGTCTAATTAGCCCTCGTGTGCAAAATATGACCGTTGAGCGACAAACAAACCAACCAAACCAAACCATACAGATGCAAAGAATTCGAAATTTCATAGAAAAGGAATTAACTCAAGTACTTTGGAAGTAAACACTAAGTTTTGAAGGAACTAATTTAATTTATGTAAATATAATTCTTTTAATGTTTCATTCTCTTTATTCATTACACATTTTTGTCTGACACAAAATATAAATCGCTGATAATGTATTTATCTCTTTTACATTTGACTGCGAAACTCTTAATATATATTCAATATAACAAAACATTTTAATTTTTTATTGTTCCAGCTTGAAATTCTATTTTCAAAAATATACCAGAGCGCATTACTACGGAAATATTTCATAACAAAGACTAAATTTTACCAGTAATTCATTTATGAATTTTTCAGAAAATCATCAGTTTTTCAATTAAAGGATGAAAACGTCTTATTAATTACACGAACATAAATATTACTTAAAATGTTTAAATATATTTCATAAATGTAAAGAAAAAGGAAAGATATAGATAGGCATTCTTCCACACATAATAACACTACTTCACTAATTTACTTCAACGTATATAGCAATATCGCTTTAAGTTACATACACATTGAATTTTTTTATTAAATTTACTTATCTACTTTTGTGTACATCTGAAAACAAAATACTAAAATTGCTCAATCTTTAAGAAACTGCTTATAGGATGAGTTTACACAAATAACAAAACTCCAGGTATACAACTTCTTTGGCGTAACTATTTCAGACTTTATAGAAAATTTATGTTTTCATAAATATAATCTCATAACATTAGTGTTCAGTTTTATTAAGAATCACTGTTATTATAAAAATTTTATGGAAGAAAGAAAAAGTAAATAGATTCCTTTATTTCAGTTAAATCTTTTTATATAATAACTAGAAAACAACTTTTTCAATGTATATTATATGAAACTTCTTAATAATTCTCAAAAATTTATGAATTCCTTTTTTAAAAACTTGGTTCATTTTTCAGAATGAACCCAGTTTTTACCTCATTTTTATAAAACTTGTGAGTTTCCTAAAATGAAAAAAAAATGTAAGGTATATTAAAGCATATGGATTCAATGTACCAAACAGGAGAGAATATATATAACCTTCATCTACTAATAAGTCTACCTTTTACTATCTTATTTGCCACTGAAGATATTCTATTCTCTGACTAATAAAAAAAGGATAAGCAGTTCGGCTGAAACAGCATCTACTTTAACATATGCCTCAAGCAAAAAATGTTCCACAATTCCTAAAGAAAATATTATTTTTGTGCAGTGTTCCCTTCTTGAGGTGAAAAAAGTTATTGTAAACTTTTCAGAGATTATCTCTAGTTCTTTACAATGGGTTTTAAGAGGAGATGAAAACTGTTTTCTTACGGACAAAGTCTAAATAGATACGTCAAATAATATTTATAAAAGATAGCTGAAAAATTTTGTTAGAAATGAGCTATTATCAAGCTTTCCAAACTCTATTCTGTTCTAAATTCTCCATCAAATAATGTTATTTAGATTTTCTAAGGATATGCCAAAAAGTATTAGAATATTTTTAAATTTTTAAGATTTAATCACATATTTAGTTCCATAAAGAGGAAAGTTCATAAAAAATGATGATTAAAAACCATTAATAAGATATTCGTTAAATAATATATTCGGCCAACTCACTAATTATTTCGGCCACTCGCTAGACATTCATTCAAAATATGAAATTCGTGTAAATTTTAGGTAGAAAAATGTTTAGATATAAATATATTTACTTTCTTATAAATAATATCCAGATTTTTAGATATTTAATATCTAGATTTTTTATACTGCTATATAATTTAACGTTGGTATTAAAAATTGATGCTAGGTGGTGAAAATCAATATTAATAATAAAACAATTGTAAAAATAAAATATATATATAGTTTCTTTTAAATACCAAAACATCTATTTAAATTTAAGAAATACAGAAGTGTTACCAGAGTTTCAAATTTGAAAATGAATCGTTTGAGAATATTTTTCTTATACTAGAGAACTCAAGAAAATTTAATCAATACTTATGCTCACATTGGTAGCAACATCACTTTATTAAAAGGAGATAAATCAAACCAATGACTTAATGACTCTATTCATTTGTAATATAAATATGTGTCTATATGTGAATATCCCTTGTCTTACAAATAATTTCTATGACTAGTGTTGTTGGAATCGAATTCAAAAATGAATCCAGCAATTTCTCACATAGCTCTGTTCAATCCTATTAAAGAATTAACAATTTTCAATAGGATCAAATTTTTTCATTGAAATTGATAATACAAAATAATCAGAAAAAGAAAGTACGACAAATATCTATGAATACTAAAGTATTTTTGAGTCAATTCATCATATTTCGAAATTATAGTTTATTTTTACATTTTCGATCAATTCACAGTATTATAGACTCATTGTGGTGGAGTGAAAGGATAACGATCTTCGGAGTGGAAGGTCTCAGGTTTAATTCCAGCCACTGTTCAACAAAGTAAGATGGTTGTTGCATCTCTGTTTTCTGCAATCATATGTGTGAGGGCGAAGGCTGGGGATTTTCTCAGCTTTCTTTCTCCGCGACATTCCACACTGAGCTGGCAGCCGAATGGTTAGCGCTCTTGCCTTCGGTTCAACAGTTCGTGGGTTCGAATCCCAACTTTGGCATGGATGTTTGTAGTGGTTCGGAATCCACTTTAAACCGTAGGTCCCGGTCTAATTAGCCCTCCTGTGCAAAAAATGACCGTTGAGCGACAAACCAACCAACTGCGACATTCCACCATCCAGGAAGAATGCTACTTAAAGGCATGCGGTGAAGGTTTAACTGTCTTACAAAAAGCGTTCAGTGATTATTAGACTGTCCACTACATGATGTTGCATATCATATTCTTTCCATTTGCTTATGTACTCTTGGATGAGCTCGCAGTCGAATGGTTAGCGCGCCAGCCTCAGGTTCAATAATACGTACGTTCGAATTCCATTCTGGACGTGGATGCTTGAAGTGGTTCGGCATCCAACTGTGGAACGAGTGCAAATAATGACCGATAAGCGCCAAACCACTGAAGAAAATACTCTGTTTGTTGTCTAAAAATGCCACCTAACATTAAGTAAATAAGAAATATCCAAAAACTGATTAGAAACATTCAAATCAAAAAGAAATGATACTTGTTAAAATTAATTATAAGTGAAACTATACATTTATAAATATTTTAAGAATTCATGCGCTGTAAAGATTTCTTTAAAATCATTATTACTAGTTTTATCTGCAATCGTTCAATCATGATTTATATATCCTGGATTCCATAAATATTCTTACAGGAAAAAAAAGTATATTTTCAAATAAAATACTCATGTAAAAAAATCAAGAAACTCAAAATTCTTCATAAATGAATAAAGCATCAAATTACATTATTAAAAACAAGTTTTGTGTTTGGAATTGAAAATAAATTTAACACTTTTGATTCTGATGGTATATTAAAAAAGAGAAAGAGAAAACATGGTTAAAATAGTAAAATATTGCAATGTAAAATTCCTCATGTAGTGTTGTATGTCAGAATTGAAATACGATATTTCGGTGCTTATTAATTTTGAATAGTTTAAATATTCTCATTTTTGTGCATTTTAAAAACTAATTTAAAATAATCAGCGCAACGTCTTATAAGAATAAAATTTATCTTTTATCAAAGAAAATATTCAATGTAAGCCGAGGTAAATGTTCGTGCATCTTGTTTTCATAAATTTGTGTCCTAAAATTTTGAAAAATACAGTTTACAATAGTAAAATAGAATAATAAAAGCATTAAAATAAAAATGGAACTTTAATAACAAGTTTTGAAAAAAGATAGCATATTTTAATAAATAATTAAAATGAACTTATGAGCTTTGCTATACTCAAAAACTAAGAATTTACATTTTAAATCGAAAAGAGAATTAATCATCGAAATTAACATCTGAAGTGTTTAAAAAGAGCAACATTTATTCATATTATATATATATATATATATATATATATATATATATATATATATATATATATATATATATATATATATATATATATATATATATATATATATATATATATATATATATATATATATATATATAATCTACAAAACGAAGAGAGAACTTAAATATTTCTTAATATTTTGTAATTATTGATTGGGTTAATTTTCAGTTTTTCAATAATTATTTGTTTTGTGTCTTTTCGATTATTTTCATAATTTAAGAAATTTATATATAGAGAGCGAAAAAAAGATCATTAATTTAAAATATTTTCGTAATACTTTTCAATACTTTTTTTATTTTAAAAAAAATGGGGCAATAAAATAAGAAAATATTTAAAATTTTCATACATTTTTACATTGCTGTAATCTCAAAAGTAATTTTGAAACTTTTGCAATTAAATTTTCATGCGTTTTTATAAAAAATAAAAGCCCACTGACTAAGAAAGCTCTAGCTATCGATCTGTGGCTTGAAAAATGCACAAAAAAAGAGATGATTTCAAGTATTTTAGCCTATAGATGCAAGGCAACATAGAAACATATCCCTTTGTAGCAGTTAAATAAACAAAACAGTATGAAATAATTTCATATTCAACAATATATTTACTAAGTAACATAAATTTAATAGTCAGGAATTTTCCTTTCTATCAATCATTCATTTACATTAAATGTGTGCTCAGCATGTAAAATCTCTTATGAGACTGAGTAAATATGCTGATTAATACAGTCTTTTAGATCCAATTAGGTATCATCCAGCATCAGAGAGTAGGTGTGAAACTCTTCTTTCAGATCAAATCAAAAGCACAAGAGACAGATGTGAATTATAGTATAATCTTACAGATCTGATTAAATAATGTCTACCCCTATAAAGTAGATGTAGCTTGCACAGATCGAATAATATATCATTTAGACCATAGTTTTGGAATCCGAAAATTGTATGGTTTGGGATCAACTGGTAGTAAAAGTCACATCGTTTGCGAACTAGTGGTCTAAAGAGCATGTATGAGAAATAGCGTTTTAAGAAAGATGCATCAGAGTTCAGTTATTTTGGTGCAAGGGATAAGAAATCCTTAAATGGACTAAATATGAAGCAATTAGTTTTTGGTAAGTACAATGTTTGAATAAGCATGTCATTGAAAGTTTTCTTTTGTAGAAATTATGGAAAAATACATTTCACAAAAAAAATTTAATGAAATATATTTTTGTAAGTGCTAATATTTAATTTCAATTCTCTGTTTGATTGCTTAAGCACTGCGCCCATTGTAAAAGTAATGTTGAATTATATCTGATAATTTGAAGGTTTTTTATTTTAAGCATTTTGTAATTTAATTATTTAATCAGACACGAAGGTTACCATATTTACAAAGCTGATATTTCTTAGAAATTGAATTGGTAGTTAGATATTTAAAACATTTACTGAATTAAAAATATAAATATTTCTAACAATGTTATTATAATGTTACTTAATGTCTTAAATTATTGAAGGAAATTTTTGACAATTTTCTGATTAATGTATGGTGTTTTTTACTAATGAGATTTCCATCCAATCAGCTTTATGTATTAATCAGATTGATAAGAATTAAATTAAATATTAATGAAAATTGTCTTCTGGATTTTTACAATTATTTTGTCTGAGGTTATTGATCTGAAAATGTTAATTGTTATTATTAATTATTTTAAATGTACTTTATTTTCAGATGCTGCGTGGTGAACTCCACAGTATTCAAAGACAACCGATGGTGAAATGAAAACTGCGATAATGAACTGGTTACACATCATGCAAAAGCAAAATTTATCAATGAAAGAATCAAGCATTTCAGTTACTTAATATTTCTGTATAATGTAAATAATTAGGATAAATTGTGTGCATTAGAAATAAATTTTATTAGTTTGTTATATTTTTCTTGAATTAATTAATATTTACACTCTCTTGCTTGAATGTTTTCTTAAACAAACTTAACTTTTACAAAGAAAAATAATTCAGCTTTTAAGCAACGAAATAAGTAATTTTCAGAATTTTTTGTCATAATAATTTGGAATATTCAATTGAGTAGAAAATTTCAGTTAAAAAAAACAAAGTTTCTCTTATATCTTGTACAAAAAAAGACATTGTTGAAATTATATCTATTTAGTTAAAATATTAGGCTGAGAAATAAATAATTCTGATAAATTTCTCTTACAACAAAATTAATTTAAAAAAATTAACTATGAGCATTAATTTTCCTGATATTAAAATTAAAAAATTTACACTCTACAAATAAAAATATCCTTGACTATTTTATTGTTACCCTCTAGTTATAATAGTAATTCTCTCATATATTTATGCATTCACTGGAAACTTCTTAGAAGTAATTTCAACTTTTCCAAAGAAAAAAATCGTTTTATTTTAAATAATAAGAAACTAAATTTTCAAGGTTAACTATAAAATAACGAGCATAAAAATAATGCTAATTTGTCAATTGTGAGAATTTTATTATATTAACTAAACTTGAACAGTAAATCTAGGATATTTGACTGAAAATAAAGAAAAATGTGATGCAAAAGCGATTTCATAAGTAACAAGCTAATTAAAAATTATTTTCTCATCGTGTAGTGGGCAAAAATATCTGAGCCACTAAGATAGATGGAGGATAATTTTAATATCTACGCACATCTAGAATACATCCACAAAACTACCAAGTATAGAAGTGAGTATGAATACATCCAAATTTCGTCCATAAACCATCCAATGGCAACGTCTCGTAGACGTATAGTGGACGTAAAATGGGTGGATATTTGGATCTAAACTGGACCAAAAAGTGACGTCTACTGGATTACAGTACATCCCGGTTATGATGTCATATCGACGTCTACTGGACGAAATTGTATTGTATGGGACATTACTAAAAACAATTCAATTGTTTAAAAATCGAAAGAAAACTTTTCAATTGGTTGAATCAGAGGATAGTAATCAATAACCATTTTATTAATTTTAGAATTAAAATGTACTTATAACAGTTTAGCCTTTCAACAAGTTGATTAATTTAAAAATCAAAAATTTTTATTAAGTAAAGTTTATTTCGTTATCTTTATCGATAGCTTAAAAATAAATAAACCAGAGAATTCCAAAAGAATATCTGAAACATTGTTTCATCGATTAAAGGTACTTTTCATTATATTATTCTTTGCTAAGAAATGTTATTGTATAATGGTACTACCTAGGTAATTAAATCATTCCCATATTTTTATGTAATTACTTTCTTCATGTTGATACAAGTGTACATTAACATGAAAAATAAGAAAAACCATACTGACCAAAATCAATACATCAATTCTTCAAATGCATTCCAGCATTTAAATACACAGGAAATGCAAATACATATTTCAAATAATACGATAACTGTTTAAGGATCGGTCATTGACCACAATTAGAAATCTAATCATTACAGCACGCAACTTATCACGCATTGCCTGAATCTTATCATTAGGAACACCGAACGAAGCATGTACTAAAAAGTAAATTTACACATGGAAATACATGCAAAAGATAGTACATTGAACGCATAAAAGGGATGAAGTAAAAATCACGTATCTTGTAAATCTTTTGTATAATCTGATAAAGTTAAAATAGTAAAATATTATATATAGCAGCAAATTATAATATTGATAAATTAATAGTTATAAAGAACAGTATAACAGTAAACTAATATTTAAAAGATAACTAGTTAAGAAACAAAATCCAAGGAGAATTATTTAAGAGCTAAGACAAAAACAATAGGTTGAAATGTGTGGGGACTGGATATAAAATAAATAACAAAATGAATAGCAGAAATATGTTTATAAATATCAAAATAATCTCTCGCAGGAACAATCAATTGGCATCAAGAGTTACTCATAAAAATGCAAGGCAAAGCAAGAATTTTTTAAATACTTATTCAACAATCAAACAACATCCACTCTTGGTCTTTACATTTACTGGGTTTATAACCAACAAAAATGATTATTTCATTTCCATTGATTTTATGAGTTTACATATTTGAGTTTCATGACGACAGGGATATTCTTTGAAATATTTTAAACAGTTTCATTTTTCACTTCAAGTGCTTAATCGCTAACCATGAAAGAGTTTCTTTTTTCCGTCACATTATTTCAGAAAAAAATATTTTTGAAAACAATTTTATGATGAAATTGATTATGCAAGCTCAATTCATCTCAATCAGAACAATTACAAGTATTGAATTTTTTGACTTTATTTTCATCAAAAAAGTACATTTTCCCGTAAAGTTGGCTTAATAATTCACTGTAAAGAACACTTAACAAAAATGGATGTTAGAATTGTTAATATATTATTGTTCTCACATTAATTATCCTTTCAAAATACATTTTTGTATGGAAAGCTTTAAAACAGGGAGAAAACCATTGTCACGAATTGCTATCGGGACAAAAATATCCCGTTTCTTTTCTCTCCCAATTTTCCCAATCTCTCCCAATTTCAAACATGCAAAAAATTGTCAATGGTAACAATCACTTCTAAAAAATTGCCTTTCAATCAATCGTCAGTGATTGGGCAAATTTATTTGCTGTCATTTATTTATTATTTACTTTTTCATGTTCTTCATCAGTAGTTCCATTGTATAAAACCGAAAATTCAAAGGAAGATGTTTTTCTCCATGTTTCTAGTATAAAACAAAAGTATTTTAGTCCGATAAATCTGCCATATAGTTGTGTACTATTCTTACCTCTACATTTAAGACTGAACAATTACAGAGATGGTGATCTATTTACACTTCCCCTGTTACTATTATATTCCATTAAGAGATGTATTTCACAGACTTAACATTCGTTTTATAACCTAAATTTTACTGGTCTACTTGAGCCTTCTGTAAGAAACATACGCTCAACAAGTAAATCAATGGATTTGAGTACTTGGAAAAATCAATGGATTTGAGTACTTGGATTTGAGTATTTGGAAAAAAGCCACCATTGCAAATCAAAAAGTTCTATTTCTAAGTACTGAATGTCGTTTGATCAAAACTGGGCAGTGGTCAAGTATTACTTCCAGTGAAAGGAGACCCAGTTGACAACTGAGTGATCAGTGTTGTGGCCTTCAGTCTAGAGGTTTGTGGATTCGGTTCTCATACCAGGTGTAAATTTTGTGGTGATACGGAATCCACTTTAAAAACCGGTTCAATAATTCTTTGCGTGAAAAAAATGATAGAAACATGATAACCAAGCTGAATCCATATGTTGAGTTATTAAAATAGCGTGCCTTCGAAGAGAAGGCATATAATTTAGTAGTTATGAACCGGCTCTTCGAAGTGGAAAGCAAGAGAATTTAATCTAAACCTAATTGACCAATATGTGAAATGCAAAACATGTCTGCTTTCTGCAGGCATACTTATCTGGTAAGGTGAGTGAGTACTTTCCAATTTTTATGTGATTCAGATAAAACTCAAGTCTTTCAAAGAAATATACTCGCTCAAGAAGATACTCGTCCCTTTAGAAATATATGCACAATGAAAAAAAAAGAATGAACTCATTGCACATGTATTCCAAAAGGAACACTTTCTTTAAAAAATTGGATTTTTTTATTTATAACTAAAATGAGAACTGATAATAATTATCCTATTGAACATGCTAAAGGATCAAACTAACTTTTACACTGAAGATCAGAAATCTACAATAAAGGTGTGGAGTGAAATCGGAGTTAATAAAATTTTAAAAGTATCATTCAAATTTAATAAAAATTAAACCTTCACAAAATTTCATTTTATACCAAAAAGTTTTAAAATATTGGAATTTTTTTTATCTGCATGAAAAAAACAATACTAATTGTCATATTTTATTACGGCGAATAAATAATCGTCATCAATATAGTGAGTTTTTCATATCGTTTTTAATTGTTGGAATAATTTTTTGTGCTGAGCTAATTCTTTTTCCATTTAAGAACAAGTAACATAAAATTCTTTCACGTTAATTTAAAAAATATTTTCATAAATATGAAAAGCAATATAAAGAAAAAATCTTACGTTTGTGCTTATGGAGGTTGATAAAATATTTTAAGAAGAAAATAGTTAAATACTAAGGTACACTTCCACTCAATATTTTGTGACTTAAAACGTTCATCTAAGATGTTCTTTTATTCAGAAATTTTTTTATGAGTGAAATTATTGAAATGTAAGCAAAATAAAAAAAATTAAGTATCCCATTCGTAGTCTTATCTGCTTTAATAATATGAATATTCTAAGAGAGCAATAAAAATACATTCAATTGTTCTTTTTAAAACAATAATAGTTTAAAAATATCTTTTCTAATAAAAAAACAACTTCATTTAAATGAAATAAGTACTTTTATATCACAAAAAAATAAGTTGAAAAAAAATTGTTTACATATTGGCGCAAAATGTTTATTTTATTATGCTTTTAGTTAATAATGATTTAATTTTAAAGATCATGATCATAACTCAAAGTAAAAGGAGAAATTTATTGATCAGTTATAATCTATATGCATGAATCAATTAATTAATTCTAAATTATTAAATTTAAGCAAATATTAATCAAGTAATCTACTGATTATGGTAATTTAATACTTGATAAAATTAAAAAGATATATATAATTATATATATATTGGTTAAAATGAAATTTAAATAACACACTATAAATGAACAAACTAAAAAAGATTTGTAAAAAGTTGGAAAAACGCTTTCAATATAAGAACAAGATTAATCACTTAGATTAATAAGAAAAACACTGAGGGAAATAAAAACCAACTATATAAAAACTGGAGGATGTTAAAAACACAATAAAATTATGATATGTACATGTGCGTGTTAGTGTTCCATAAGATCACATTAATTATTGTTGATGCCTAAATATGGGTTTTAAATATTATTTCTAATGTTTTGAAAAGGAAAATTACATTGAATTTTACATGTCAAGAAAATGTATCTTGTTTCTTTCTTTTCGTGTGGTAACATTTTTAAGATAACATTTATTTTTAATAACATTAAATCACGATATAGTTCATGATGTTATACATATTGTTCGTAAAATATGCCCCAATATGTTTCTTTATTTGCTTACACTTAATAATCATCCGAAATCAGAATTTTACTCTGTACGTGATTATCAAAATAAATTCATCTGGACCTCTGATGTTTCCCCCTGCATCTTTTCAATGAAGGTTGCCTTCCAGCAATTACATATTTTTCATCAACAGCTCTACTATGGCCCAGTCTTTAAAGCTAAATTGACGGACATTTCTTCTTTACTTCTCGCTGCCAAACACGCGTCAATTTGACGCATGAACGAATACATATATTTACAGAGAAACAACCACATAAAAACCATTATAATTAAAAACTGCAAGTTAAAATAAGGGCCGACCGATGGCTGAGTGGTTAGCGCTCCTGACTCCTGAGCTGTGGGTCCTGGGTTTGAATCCCGGTTCGGACATGGATGTTACTTTCTTTCTCCGTTCTCTCTGTGCTTCTCTACCCTTTCTTCTGTGATGATGTATGAATGTGGCCCACCCTATAAACGGGTTTGTGGTGGTATGACGCGGGTAACGCTACTCGCCTCCGTGACTTGGTTCACAGGTGCCCGCTGGGTAACGACAAATGAGTAGCAGCTTGTTGTGACATAGGATTCAACCCTCAAGTGCCCACCGTTGGAAAAAAAAGTAAAAATAAGGAACTGTGACGTATCTTATTGTATTTTAGTTCACTGTTCTGTATTCAGTGTGCGCACAAATACTTCGCGCTGGGGCTGCAATTCACAGTCTTTGTGTTTCATGATTTCTACGGCAGCTTCTTGGTTTTATTTCCTTTGAGGATCTCTTATTCATACTTATTATTGTTGTAATTTGTGCACGTAAAACGTTTTTACTAAAAACTTTATCAAGACTGCTTCCAATTCATTCAGATTCATAGATATAGGTATACTAAAATAGAGGATTTCAATATTTCAAAAAATTCTTTTTAGAAAATGAATTATAATATATATATATATATATATAACTATTATTTTTAGTTCCTTCAATAACAATGCTTCAATTATATTTGTTCCGTTATGAAATTTATAAATTATTGATTTTATGTAAGAACTCTTAAATACATACACGGATTAGGAATTTAAGTTTGAAATATCAACATTTGATTAGAAATTCAAAATACCTCACATGATAACAAATATAATTTCATTTGTTAATAAATTCAATCAAATATTTTATGTGACGAATACTTTTTTTTTAGATTTGCACATTCAATGTGAACACTTTAAACAGAATATACTTGGATTATCCTATTATTCTAAATAGGGATTTTTTATTTATGAAATGTTATTTTATGCATTTTTGAAAATTGTACGAGAAATGAATCGCTTAACATTTTCTAATACGTTAAAATTGAACAATAATGTCGGGTACAATAGATCTAAATAAACATTCCAAATTTTATTTGAAGTTTTTGCTACAATCATATTATAAATTATCTCATTTATCAATGTTCATTATGATACAATGTTTTGATTATATCGTATCCTGCAAAATGCTCTGTTAATTTTATTTTAAATTAAAACTTTCTTTAACTCTTGATATCACACTGAGTTATCACTCTGGGAAACCTCAACAAAGTATGTGCATACAACTGCCAATTAAAATACTTTTAAAAGCAGTTTTTAAAGGAAATGCAATTTGTGAAAATTAGGACAATAGAAATTAAATACAAAGATTTATTTTTTATTTCAATCTTATCATTGAATTTATAAATTGGATAATTTTTTAAAAATTATTATTAATGATTTTATTATTGAGAATAAGTTTTTAGAAAGGCCAAGCTTGAAGCTGTATGGTCAGCTCACTTATTTTGGCCTCAACAGTTCGTGAGTTCGATACTCTATGAGAGCAGGGATAATTCATAATTCACTCTAATCAATCATCTCTGTTATCCTTATGTGTAAAAAACCATACAGGGACAAAATAAATAAAAAAATCTATAGAGACAAAAATAAAAAAACGATAAAGAGGCGAAACATTTTACTGCTATTTCTACTACAATATACGCATTTATAAATAAATTGAAAGCTTTTCATCTACAAATTGGTTTTTAAAAGCAACGTATTTTTCAAATTGAAAGCGGATTCTATGAATGTATTCGCCTTACGGGTCTCTTATGCATTCCATTTCCTAACTGTACCAATTGAGCAAATAATTCAAGAACTTATCCGTAAATTCCGATTTAAATGTAGACTTGAAGGATGTCTGGTGAGTTTCACTGTTTTATTTGTTTCTTTAGGAAGTTATAAATTTCCCAGTGGCATTAGAGAGTCTCGTAATCTCTTGCACAATTTCCCCACTCTTTCCTTTCCTTAAATATACTTCGCTTAGACATAGTTTCAGTCAGAAATCTTCGAAATAAATGGTTATTCATCATTAGCATAAATTTAAATTTACGTATTCTACTATGATTGAAATGGAACTTGGAATAATATGCTTATTGAATGAATTGACATGTAATTTACCATGACAAACAAACAGCGTGGATTACGCTGGATTTTATCATCTCATTACATTGCATTTTGAAAAGATTAACGGAATCGAGTTGGTCATTGAGAAAACTCTTAGATTAGTTTCTGAAACCATTCTTTCGTATATCCTTCTTCGCTCTCCATTCCTAGAAATTTGTGTATTATTACATATAAGACAACTGTTTTTACTTAATTGTATTAACTTTACACTAGAGCTACACTATTAGTTATTTCTTTAACATGGAATACATTTAACATGATGGAGAAACCAGTTAAGAGTTAGGAACTACTATAAAGCAGAGTTAAGAGATGAGATTGTCAGTTGACCTAGTGGCCTTTTCTCTAAATCTTCATAGCTCATCAGATGATAGAGCGCAATTTAGCAGCTAGGTACGAGGAATCATGCTGGTACAACAACAACCCATCTAATGAAAGATAGTCTAGGCTAGTTGAAGTACATGTACTTTATAAAACAAAAGGATTCTTGTTAGATTCGGATCAAACCATCCCTTTGTAGGACATAAGAATGGTTTGTCTCCGATTTGGTTACTGTGGTCTATTTTCATTTTATTTGCACAAAAGAAAGTATGAGTACAACTTTCACAGCCTACGGGACTAGCTAAAGATGCACTATGATGGATAGCCCAAGCGTTATGGTCTGTTGTTAGGCTTACTAGGATGACTTTTCCGGTAGAATTCATGTGTACCAAGGAAACAAAGCGAAATCCTCCAACATAACCACTTCAACAGATGAACAATAAGAAAACAAAAACGAAACACCCATTATGAGTTTTACAATACAGTAACTAGGGTAGAATCTTTAACACTCCTCGAAGAAGAACGCAATCTAACCTATAGGTCATGATGAATCTGATCTTGTGTTTTGACACCATTTAAGCTTCACTGTCAAAGACTTTGGTTAATGCGTTAAACTTAAAATTGATGAAACTCAATGCAGTTGAGTTTACTGCTTTATATTCAACTATTTAAAAACTTACAATTTTTTTAGCCACCATGTATTATCCCTCTCTAGGAAAGCTTCTCATTTAAAGTGGACTATATTAACATGTTGTAAGTTTAGAAAGGCAGAAAACTACCAAGCACATATTAAAATCGATAGCCATGCAGAAAATAGAAAGGCAACAATCATATTCCATTTTGTTTAACAATGGTTAGGGTTGAAACTGGGATCTTCTGCCATGAAGAACGTACTTCATCAGATAGCATAAATGAAT
The DNA here is from genome assembly GCA_037975125.1 of Latrodectus hesperus. NCBI lineage: Eukaryota > Metazoa > Arthropoda > Arachnida > Araneae > Theridiidae > Latrodectus > Latrodectus hesperus. The sequence goes on along the minus strand of CM075854.1, from coordinate 108,915,210 downwards.
TTAATATTATACTTCTAAAATAGAAAAGAACCCTGGTAAATTTATGAGGAAAATCGCTTGTGTGGTGTCCAAAGGTAGTGGGTTTGATACCTGATCCAGCCAAAATTCGGAGTGCTGAATGTTTATTCATGTTACAAATCTTTATTTTCTATTCATAATTATAATGGTTACGTTTAGAATAAAGGAAGTTAAGGAGTTACTCACTCGTCACTTAACAGTGATTCAAAATCTCTCTTTTTTACAAAGTTTTATAGGTAATAATATTCATAGGGAAGAGAAAAACCATATAAATATAAAATCTCAATCATTTTTTTCGTTTCGTCAATCCATGATTAATTGTATGAAGTCTAATGGAACAATTAGCTGTGTGTAATAAAACAGTGCTTATAAACTCTAACATTAACAACATCTATTTGACAAGTTTTAGCTCTTGTGTAGTACAGTTTAAAAAATCTAAAAGAAATCTACACTACTGGCCATTAAAATTGCTACACCAGGAAAGCGGCACACCACACACGTGAAATTTGCATGACAGGTAGAACTTGCTGTGATATGCAAATGATTAGATTTTCAGCGCATTCATACAAAGCAGGTGACAGTAGCGACATCTACATTGTGTATAAAACCAGAGATTTGACAGCAGGTTTCTCATACTCAATTTCCGTTTCAACGATGTTTTCGGCAAAGAAAGTTGTTGTGATGCCTCGTGTATCAGCACGTGTCTGACTTTGATCGTGGAAGGTTTATAGCCTACCGGGATTGCGGTTTATCGTACCGCAATATTGCTGCTCGCGTCGGTCGAGACCCCATGACTGTTAGCAGAATATGGAATCGATAGGTTCAGGACAATCATACGCAACGTCATGCAGGAGTCTCAGCGATCCCTCATCACTAACAGCAGAGAAGACAGGCATCTTATCCGCATGGTCACAAGGGATTGTACAGCCACGTCACGAACCCTGAGTCGAGAAATGGAGTCATTTGCAAGGCAACAAGTTTCTGCTCGAACAGTTCGACGACGTTTGCAGCAGCATGGATTGTCTGCACGGTGACCATGGCTTCGGCTACCATTGACGCTGCGTCAGAGACAGGAACGCCTTCAATGGCGTGATCAGCGACGAACCTGGACGCGGGAATGGCATCACGCCATCATTACAGATGAATCTCGGTTCTGTATATCCTGGACCATGATGGCCGCATCCGTGTTTGGAGGCATCTTGGAGAACGCGCATTGCCAGCTTGCATTGGACATCGCCATACTGGCCCATCTGATGGAGGGATGGTATTGGGTGCCATTGGATACACGTCTCAATCACCTCTTGTTCGAATTACCGGCACTTTGAACAGCAACCGTTACATTTCCGATGTGTTATGGCCCGTGGCTCTGCCTTGTTTTCGAGGCCTCCCTAATGCTTTGTTTTAACAGGATAATGCACGACCGCATGTTTCCCGTACTGTTCTGAACTTCCTTGATACAGAACACGTTCGATTGTTACCCTGGCCAGCACGTTCTCCTGATCTATCACCAATTGGGAACGCGTGGTCAATGGTTGCCGAGAGATTGGCACGCCATCATGCACCATCCACTACTGTCGATGTACTGGGGCATAGTGTTGAAGCTGCATGGACTGAGATCCCCGTACATGCCATAAAATCTCTGTTTGACTCCATGCCTAGGCGAATAAATGTTGTTATTGCAGCCAGAGGTGGCTGCTCTGGGTACTGATTTTTCAAGATCTATACATCCTAATTTCCTGTAAATCTAATCACTTGTTCTTTCCACTATAATGTATGTGTCCACTAAATATCGTTCTGTTATTTGCATTCCTTCGTGGTGTAGCAATTTTAATGGCCAGTAGTGTATTATTTCAATACATAAAACAACAATGAAGTTTTTTTAACCCTGTAAAATGATAAACAGAATGATTATAGTAAGCATTAATCATTTCGCCTGTTTAAATCAAGTATATTCTGGAGTTTCAAGCTGTTTTTACTATAAGTTTCATTCGAATTTATCGCAAACTAAGTTCGATACTTTACCGTTAGTTAAGGAATGTCAACTTCAATGTCTATACGCATTTATGAAACAAAGTTGCTATTCTATTTAGACCAAAGTATATTGCAAAAGTTAGATTAAAACTACAAATAAAAATTCTTCAAATATAAAAATAAATAACTTTAAATAAAAATAGATAACTGTTCAAATAAAAACAGGTATTTCTAACAGTTTAAAAATGTTGTTATCAAATAGATGTTATCACCGGAATTGGAATTTATAAATTAAATCCTTTGAACGCTTCAGATTACTTGTGATCGTCAGAGAATTTTCAGAGCAGAATATTTCATATATATTCCAAAACAGGAAAAAAAATAACTAAAAATATTACTTAAAAGAATGTAAAGCATCTTATTGGAAAAACTTCGAATATCAGGGGTAAACATGAAATCTTCCTAAAAGTTGCATTTTCAAAAATGAAAGTACATTTCAGAAAATGTTAAGTGATTAAATTTACGCACTTTCCGAAAAAAAAACACATGTGGAAAAAATAAAACAGAGATGGTAACAAGAAAGTTACTATTAAGAAAAAGGTAACTGAAAATTGAAACAGCAGCCCTGTCTGTTTAAAGCTTCCTGTACGTGATGCTTTTCAATGGGATTGGTTGAACTTTCATCCAATTGTATGCGTTTCATCATTCACGTGAATTCTGATTTTCTTTCCAAAATCGGACAACAGAGCAGAAATAATCAAACGTCTTCAATTTCCAATTCTTCAGCAGCCAATTTTTCTTCTCCAAGTGCTCTGTTTATTTTTACATAGGGTTAAAATAAAACTTAAAAAACAAATTAACAAAAAGAGTTTATTGAAATTTATAACGATGAATCTTTCTTACGAGGCAAATCAACTGCATCAACTATACAAAAAATATAAAAGAAGGTATTCTTAAGAAAAAATATTAAATGTTAATTAAAAGCTTAATGGAAAATACTATCATAAATGATATGTAAAAAAATTTTCTCCGTTTAACATATAAAAAGGGAAAAAAATTAAAAAATAAAAGAGGCACAAACACAAATGATAAAACAGAGATAATATGCAAGACATTTTTTATTTAATTTATTCTATCCAATTAAAAATTTTTAATACTTCTTTATAATAATGATAAATGATAAATTAATAATTCATAAAAATTAAAAATTACTTCATGTTTTCTTTATAGAGAGCCTTTAAGATAGCTTCAGGAGTTTCAGATGTTTTCTTTGTCCTATTACATAAATTTTTTTTCATCCAATTTAAAGCTTGTATGTGCTGTTGATATTTTCAAATTTTCCAAATTTCTTAAACTTACCAGAAAGCGTTAAATCTCTCTTAATCTTTCATACAGATTTACAGCTAAATTCATAAATGCACATTTTTTAATGATTAGTGGCCTTATTTTATCGAGTAAGTTTGCATATACTGTTTTCTTCATTGGTGTAGTTGAGAAAATCCTTGTCTTTGATTTGTAATTATCTTATGTTATTAATATATCAAAGAGTTTCTCTCTATATTCATTTATTTTCTTGTTTGTCCATTTCCTTTTTTTATTTTGCTTAGTTTTTATCAAGCTCCTTCAAGAACACAATATCTTTGCATTTATTTCCATCATTTTAATTTATGACTATATAAATCTATATAATCGTAATATATATAAACACAGCTTAACATCAACCTTTTTCTCTGTATGCAACAGGTTGGGATTGTTGAAAACAAAAGTCCATAAACAGTTCTAAATTTTCTAATAATCAGTAGAAGTCTATGGTGTATTTTATCAGTTTTTAATTTTAACAGTAAGATTGCTTATGTTGATTTTTAATTTTGTTTAAAATGTGGATGTTGGTTTTTAATTTCAAATCTTTGAATAATTAAATACCATTAATTTCAAGTGCTTACATTAATTTCGGAACTAGTGTTACACTCTAATTTTCCAAACACTCTCGAATGCACTTTAAGTGCTTCTAGGGAAACAGTAATGTATTTGTTTTGAGCCGGAAAATTCCATATCTTATGAGGTGAATAAATGAGTTTTACCTCAGAAAAACTAACTTTTCACAACTATATATATATATATATATATATATATATATATATATATATATATATATATATATATATATATATATAGCATCGTGTATCATAATTTTAAATAATCCTGGAAAGCATCAAATTCAACGTATATATGCCATCAATATCACTATAATATAATCAAGGTTCTGACGAGCAATGTCACTACTTGTTACAAGCAGGACCAACATGTGCACCGATAGAACCTGCTCTTCTTGATTTTATAAAGTACTTCCCCCAAACAAGTCCTATCGAATGTAAATCACAAGTCAATTGACAGAGAAAAATTTACTCAAGATAGTCATTTAATCACAAGCCATTTGGGGTATTTTAAATTATTGTATACGCCCAAATGAGGAAAAAGTTTCAAATTAAATGTATTTAAATCACTTTATATGAACAAGAAAATTTACTTTTTAAAAAAATAAAATTTTTCTCACAAATGGTAATAAATTCTAGTTGATTTGAGAGAAAAAATTACACGAATCAAACGGTAAAACGATTATTTACCTAATCCTATTTATTCGAAATATGTAAATTTGTTTTACATAAATAAAGCAACTTTTAAATGATTTATAAATTATTTTGGATGCTCTTCCTAGCGTTGATCATAAGAAATAAAAAAATAATTAATTACCTTCTCTCATATTTCATGCAATAAGAATTTCATCCACGTACCATATATAATTTATTAATTTTTAAATAATATTCGCAAGACGAAAATCGTGTACAAAATATTTTTTGTTGACAAATTTTGATTTCATTTAAAGAAATTATTCGTATGAAATTAAATTTAAAAATTTTATTTAAGCTTAATTAATGATAAATAATAGTGAAAACTTATTTAAAAAAAACACGCTTATAAAAAATGTGCGATTCCAATCATAAATAGAAAATTGTTTTTCTTTTTGAAGATCACACATGTGAGCTACAAAAGCAGACAGGCATTTCTTACAGAAATATATTTACTATAATATAAATACGATAACCCTGACTTTATTGTATTCAGTGCATTCGGAATTACTTTCTGAGTATATTTAAAAATATATAGCAATAAATGTGCTGCCATCTATGAATCAAACATTCGTTTAATCTAAATGGATATAAATTGTTAGATAATCTATATTATTTTGTCCCAAATTAAATATGATCAAATTAGTTCACACTTAAATCTTGATTAAAACTATATAAATAAATACAGTGTATATATATATACATATATATAACGCATGTGTTAAAACTCGCGTTAATTAAAACACAATTTATTAGAAAAATGAAAGAAAAAAAGAATTAAACATACAACACGAAACTCAACTAAAAATAGAAGTGCCACGAACACGGAAAATTTTAATGTAAAAAGTACTGAAATATGGCAATAAATGCTGGAAAAGCAAACTTATAGTGCTTTGAACAAGGATTCATACTTGCAGTTCAAGCAATTATTGTAGGCAAAAAGTATCATAAAAAATCATTCAGTTACCAGGAATAAAGTATGAAATGAAATAACTGGATTATTTTTTTTTCTTTGAGAAGAGAGAATTCTCCATATTCACTCTCTCGAAATGCAGTTAATTATGTTTCCTAAAATATCGAAATCAGGAAGATGTTCCAGCAAAATGAAGATCACAGCTGTGAGCCTCAAAGATGGATTATTAAAAATATTAAAACTCTCCACAGTATTTATTAAATTTCATCCTGTTGCGATGTTGAGGATGTCACATACTCCTTTAACCTAGAAAAGTTTTGTATTAGAACTGCAGTTTATAAGAAATCTATGTATAGATAGATATACAAAAGATTACAGGCGAGAAAAGTGATATCGACCCTCCGAGTCCTTCTTGAGGCTCATTTACAAACAATGTGATTGAACAAACAAACCTACCCCAATTTGTATTTCATTGTATAAATCATCCTTATGCCGCCGATCCTGTCAGGTGGCCAGCGTCCCTGATTGCGGATAGGAAGGTCCTGGGATCGAATCCTGGATTGGACACGCATATACTTTCTCTCTCTCTCCTGTCGGACTCAAAACCAAATTACAGTTCAATTGGAAAAGTGTTGCAGTGGAACACATATTGATAGCCTAGTTGGCACAAGACAACAACAATCGTACTCGTGCTTCGATTGCATGCTATATTACGCTTCGAATTAGAATATTATTAATTAGATACTCAGGTTATTATCAATTAGTATCTAGAACACCGAGTATTTTCCAGTTGAAGTGTTTCTATTGGAAGCATACACATTACAGCATTTATGATAGTACAAGTGACTTACAACTTATTAGGAATACAAAGAAAAATTTTTAATATTTCAATTGTTTGGCATTTGCAGACAATTTTAAAAAAGGCAGTTTTTTTCTTCACAGTAATTAAATACTGTCATTTATTTCTTCACATTAATTTTGATACCAAATTTTATGAAATTTCTATACCAATCATTTGAGATAGATGTAAATCATGTATATCAATCAATACTTATATTAGTGATTCTGTTTGAAATGAATGATAGAGGTATTATTTTGTACCTAAAAGACAATCCATCCCAAAAATATTTATTCAGTTGCAAATATACAAGAAAAATCACAAAAATATTGAAATACTTATAAAGTTCTTTCCGTAATAGTGATTTAATATATATCATACATAGGGTAGATTTCCTGTGGAATAAGTACATAAACCAATGTATAAAGTAGAAATTTCTCAATCATTATTATCTATTAAATTCAATATTCAGGAGAACTATTTTAAACATTGGAAGACGATTTTAGCTAGTAGATAGTTGCTCTCATAATAAAAGAACTTAAGTACAGTATATATATGTAAATATATATATGTAAATATATATATATATATATATATATATATATATATATATATATATATATATATATATATATATATATATATATATATATATATATATATATATATGCATATATATATATATATATATATATATATATATATATATATATATATATATATATATATATATATATATAAATATATATATATAAATATATATAAATATATATATATAAATATATATATATATATAAATATATATATATATTATACCGAGCTCCACGGGTTCGTGTCGATTGAGAGTTGAATAAAGCAACCACTTAATGAACACAAGACTTTTATTCGTAAAAATCTCACTAGATAAACGAAATTCCCGCTGTAACAATCACAATTATACAGCTACAATTCGTCGGATACAATAAGAAACAGCTTCTAATCACAGGTCTCAAATACCTCAGACAGAGAACAACTAGCAGTCACAACTAATCGTCTTCACTAACTGACTGTCTACACAAAACTAACTCTTCCATGTCGGGCTGCGGTATTTATACCTGACTTGGCGGAGAAATCTACCAATTTCGCCAAGGTTCTGGAAGCTTCTAGGCTATCTCGAAAAATATTGGTCCTAGAGCTTAGGTGATGGATGTTTCCAGAAGTATCGATTTCTCGCCAAGTCGCCAAAAATCTCGCCAACCGTCGCCAGTCAAGAATCTCGCCAACTGTCGCCAAGTCGCCAAATCATTAGGAAATCCGCTTTTAAACTACAACACGTCTAAATACCGCAATTTTTGCCCAAAATGTGAGAATTTCTGATCTGTCTGAGATATTTTAAGACAAATATAATCATTATTTACAAATTTGTAACATTGCCCCCTCTCAAGGACTGCACGTCCTCGGGGCAGTACAATCCCCTGATAGGAGGCTAAATTTAATATAAAAGAATTTACATTTCAAGAGGATACAGAGCACATTACATACACTAAAAATACAAGAAAATAGAAAAGATTAAAATTATCTATACTATTTACAAACAGACCATGGTCTACTGATTTTTACTCTACATTACGATAAGGAGCTAATCTATCATAATGTACTACCTTTGGTTTTGAAGCAGATGATTTTCTTATACGAACCACGACGTCGTTCAGTCTTTTTAGGACTGTGTAGGGACCTTCCCAGTTGGCTTGCAACTTTGGAGAAAGTCCTTTACGTCGAATCGGGTTCCACAACCAAACTTTGTCACCTTCTTGGAATTCATGTCCCGTCGCTCTTGTGTCATACCTTGTCTTCATTCTTTCGGTCGTCAAGTTGATTCGGTCTCGAGCGAAGTTATGGACATCTTCAAGACGTGCCTGAAGGTCTCGAAGGTATTCCTCTGGCGATGAAGATGTATCCGGTGGACGACCAAACTGAAGATCACAAGGGAGACGAAGTTCGCGACCAAAGAGCATCTGTGAAGGAGTATATCCGGTAGTCTCATGGACAGCACTGCGATATGCAAGCAGAAACAGCGGTAGCTTCAAATCCCAATCTTGTTGATTTCTGGAAACCATAAGGGAGAGGTTATTCAAGATGGTTCTGTTAAACCTCTCTACCATGCCATCCGATTGTGGGTGTAGTGGTGTGGTCTGCGTCTTGTCTATTCCGAGAATTTGACACATTCCTTTAAACACAACAGAGGTGAAATTTGTCCCTTGATCAGAATGAATTTGTAAGGGTGTGCCGAATCTGGAAACCCATTGTTGCACTAGAACCTCGGCTACTGTAGTCGCCTCTTGATCGGGGATTGCAAACGCTTCAGGCCACTTAGTAAAGTAGTCCATGACAACTAGTATGTATTTGTTGCCATTTGAGGATCGTGGTAAAGGACCCAAAATGTCCAATGCTATCCTCTCAAAAGGTGCTCCTACGTTGTACCGCTGCAACCTTCCTCGGCTACGTTTCTTCGGTCCTTTACGTGCCGCACAGTCATCACAAGATTGGCACCATTTCTCTACATCTTGTCTCGTTTTGCTCCAATAGAAGCGTTCTCGAACTTTCTGTAGAGTTTTCATTACTCCGAAGTGGCCTCCAGTTGAGCTACTGTGCAATTCTTTCAAAACATCTGAAATTCTTGATTTTGGAAGAACAAGCTGCCATTTAAAATTACGTCCATCATCGGACTCCCATTTCCTGTATAAGACACCATTTCTTATATGGAGTGAGTCCCAAAGAGCCCAATATTGCTTAGTAGCAGGACTGTAGGTGGAGATATCCTGCCAACTTGGTCTCATACTAGAAGATTCTTTCAATTCAAGAATTGGATTTATATCTGGGTCTTCTTTTTGGGCTTCCCTAAGTCCTTCATCACTCCATGGGTCTGGTTTTGATGGAGATGAAACAGTAACTTGGCGTACCGAAGTATTTATCAGCTGATAGTTCTTCTCTACTCTAGAACAGTATCGGCAGCTTTCATTACACGGCTTCCTTGATAGTGCATCAGCATTTCCATGAAGAGTTCCTTTGCGATGACGTATTTCAAAGTCAAACTCCTGGAGTCGTTGAATCCATCTGGCTACCTGTCCTTCTGGATTTTTAAAATTTAAAAGCCAGGTTAAGGATGCGTGATCGGTCCGGAGCAAGAACTTTCTTCCATAGAGATAATGGTGGAAATGTTCTATGGCTTTGACGATTGCCAGCAATTCCTTCCTGGTTGTACAATAATTCCGCTCTGGTTTCGAAAGACATTTACTCCAATAAGCAATGACACATTCTTTACCATCAATTTCCTGCGACAAAACAGCTCCGATATTTTCGTTGCTGGCATCCGTATCTAAAATGAATATTTTTCCGGGCTGGGGATATGCAAGAACGGGCGAAGATGTCAACGCCTCCTTCAGTTGTTTAAAAGCTTTCTCACATTCATCTGTCCATAGAAATCTCTGTTTAACTTCTGTCAACTTGTGAAGAGGTCTGGCAATACTTGAAAAACCCTTAACAAATTTCCTGTAATATGTGCATAGTCCAAGAAAACTTCTTAATTGGTGGACATCTTTTGGACGACTCCAGTCCTTAACTGCGGAGATCTTTTCAGGATCTGTTCTAACACCTTCAGCAGAGATAATGTGTCCCAGATAGCTTACTTCACGTCGGAATAAATTACATTTGCAAGGATTCAGCTTCAGGTTGGCCATTTTTAATTTTTCCAGCACCTTTCGGATGTTTCTTAAATGGTCTTCGAATGTGCGCCCAACAATAATGATATCGTCCAAATATACCAAACAAGCTTCGTAGGAAAGTCCTCGTAATACTGTCTCCATCAGGCGCTCAAACGTTGCAGGTGCATTGCAAAGCCCGAATGGCATAACCTTGAACTGCCAAAGTCCTTGTCCTGTGGTGAATGCAGTCTTTTCTCGATCCTCAGGATGTATCTCTACTTGCCAATAACCACTCTTGAGATCCAAAGTCGAAAACCATTGTTTTCCGGATAAAGCATCAAGTGTATCGTCAATCCTAGGAAGAGGGTAACTATCTTTTTTAGTGATGTTGTTTAACCGACGATAGTCAACGCAGAATCGGGTAGAACCATCTTTCTTCCGAACTAAAACAATAGGCGAAGCCCAAGGACTCTCTGATGGCTCAATAATGTCATTCTGCTGCATTTCCCTCAGAAGATTGTCCACCTCTTCCTGCTTAGCGAATGGCAATCTTCTAGGATGTTGTTTAATGGGTGGATGATTTCCTGTATTGATTCGGTGCTGCGTCAATTTGGTTCGCCCAACATCATCTGATTTCTTGGAAAAGAGATCTCCGAATTCTAATAATAAATTTCTTGCAGCATTCCTCTGTTTATCATCTAACTCTGCTCTCTGTAGGAGTTCATTAATTAGAGTGTCAGGAGGCTCAGATAGTGTGACTTGACAATTTCGGTTAATACAGGTCACTGGAGTGCAAGTCGCTAGCACTTCTCCTTCTTTTATAAGTTTTACCTTATTACTTAGATTAGCAACTCTTACTGGGATTACATTTCGTGAAAGGTCGACGAGTGAAGAAGCCACTAGTACTCCTTTAACGCTATTGTCGGAATCTGGATATTCAGTCAATCCATAATGAAAATTATTATCTTCTGAAAGAGCTCCGCAAACTATTGTCTCAGTTCTTGGTGGTAATGTTGTTTCACTCTTTGCAGTTATATGATGGACTGTTTTAATATCTGAATATTTCGTCTTAAAAATCGCTATGTCTTCAGAACATGAGTGTAGTTCATTATTTTTAAAATCTAACTTGAAATGGTTTTCTTTGAGAAAGTCCAATCCGAGAATAAATTCGTCATTTATATCAGCGACATATGCCATATGATGGTACACAGCATTACCAAATGCAATGTTTAGATTTACTTTTCCATGCACTTTAATCTTGTCACCTGTCACAGTTTGGAGGGTAATGCAGGGCGGCGTCCAGATGAGTTTCTCACTAAGTTTGCGGGCCAAATCTGTCCTAATGATAGTTACGTTGGCTCCAGTGTCGATTATCATTCTACAGGGAACTTCGTTGACATGTCCCATAACGAAAAGTCCATTGTCACCGCCACTTACGGAAGAAATTTGAAACAATTTGAAATGGGGCTTCTGACTCTCTGGACATCTCCGCCCCGCGAGATGGCCACATATTAGTTTCCCTGCTGTGGTGGAAGATCATTTCCACCATCTTTTCGTTTCGGGCAGTCTCTCTGAACGTGTCCGACTGCACCGCAAGTCCAACACTGAATTTTCTTGTTTCTGCTAACTTTACTCAATTCCAAGTTACGGAATTTTCGCCGCAGATCTTCGATTTGCTTTCTGAGATCATAGTCCGTATCAGTAGTAGAGACGGCTCTGATTGAGTGCCGGTCTTTACGCGCGGCTTGCTGGGCAGCCTCTATCTTATGTGCGTAGACTAGGGCAGATCCAATATCTTTGACATCGGCGAGTCTAAGTGTTTTCTGTATCTCCGGATCCCGCACACTATCGATGAAGTGATGGAGAGCCAGATCTTGACGTGTCTCAGCTGGGCAGTCCGAAAATGCTAGATGGGAAAGTCTCTGAATATCGGCAGCCAATTCTTGCAGACTTTCACCCGCTTTTTGATAGCGGGACTTTAACTGTAGTCTGCTATATTCCTTAGTGCACTTATCTCCAAACCGCAGCTCAAGCGCACTCGATAGGGCTTGGAAATCGTGCCTCTGCTCCTCCGAAAGCGTCTCGAGGATGTCAGCCGCGTCTCCTCTTAAAGAAGCCGCCAGGTGAAAAGCTTGGGCTCGGGGATTCCATCCATTAGCTTCCGCTACCATCATAAACTGGGTCTTGTATACTTGCCAGGATGATTTCCCATCAAATGTTGAGAGTTTAATATTGGCTAGGGAAGGCACAAATGCCACGTTGGGTTCCTCATGTCTGTTTGACATTTGTTTCTTCAAGCTTTCAATCTCCTTATTGATATTGTCTAATGCTTCTTCCACGTTTTCTTCTATCTCCAGAACTTTAGTTTCTACTGAAGTTACCTTATCTTCCATTGCATTCATCTTCTCCTGAATGATGTTGGAGAATTCTTCTTTAACACTTACAATGTCCTTCTTAAGTTCCTTTTTAAGCTCCTCCTGTCCAGCTTTCATCTCTTCCTTTCCAGATTTTATCTCTTTCATCATCTCGGCTTTAATCTCTTCTTGTCCAGCTTTCATCTCTTCTTGTCTAGCTTTCATCTCTTCTTGTCTAGCTTTCATTTCTTCTTGTCCAGCTTTCATCTCCTCCTGTCCAGATTTTATCTCTTTCATCATCTCGGTTTTAATCTCTTCTTGTCCAGCTTTCATCTCTTCTTGTCCAGTTTTCATCTCAGTCATCTGCTCCGCTAATTTTTCGAGAAGACTTTTCATTAAATCCATATCCATTTTTCTTGTGACACGCTGCATCAACTCTTCAACCCCGATTCTGACACCAGTTGTACCGAGCTCCACGGGTTAGTGTCGATTGAGAGTTGAATAAAGCAACCACTTAATGAACACAAGACTTTTATTCGTAAAAAATCTCA